>OX103971.1:1745118-1773178 GCA_944470395.2 Schistosoma turkestanicum | reverse complement strand
TTATCTTTGATGGTACGATTAAGAGCAAACGTAGCGCAACTAGGAGAAGAGGTTGCTTCAAATAGGTGGACTGTCATGCGAAGTTCTTCAGGGCTGTCAGTAAAATCTCCGTTCGTCCACCATAAAAAACGCAGAGCGTCTCTATCGCATTCGGGTACTTTAACCTGGCGGAACATTGCTTCGATGTCAGCCATTACTGCTCCCCTTTCTTGTCTAAACCTAAGAATTACACCCAATAACGAATTAGTAAGATTCGGACCAGAGAGTAACCTGTCGTTTAATGATCGTCCTTCATGTTTAGCAGCGCAATCGAATACTATTCTAATTTTCTCTGGTTTCGCTGGATGGATGACAGGGTGATGCGGTAAGTACTATACGTTAGAGTTATCATTTAACGGTGGCGCAATTTCTGCATATCCCTTTATAAGGTAATCTTTCATTGCATCCGCATAGCGTCTAGCTAAATCTTTAGAGGTACACAGTCGTTTGCGTAAAGCGTTCAGACGATGCAAACAATACGACTTATTATCCGTCCATTCTAACTGTGAATCTTTCCACGGGAGTGATATACAATAATGACAATCCTTTAACGTGATAGACTTCTCCATGATTCTGAGTGCGGTTCTATCTTCAATCGATAAATCTTTATCTTTAGACTGACTTTCCTCTAACAGGTCTTGCTGGTAGAATCTTTCAAGAGTACTTTCAATTTCTGAGAGACTGAGATGATTTGGCTTTATGTGTCTTGTGACATGAGTACCAAGGGGTCCTATCAGTGTCCAACCAAATATGGTCTTTATCGCGTACGGTTCCTCCGGTCTTCCTAACCTTTGTTCTAAGTTTCTATGTGCTTCAGGAACATTGCAGCCAACCAGTAGTCCTATTCGCTTACTTTCACATCTCCTCAGGTCTATTCCCTGCAGATGTTGCCACAATCGAAGCTGCTTCTCCTCTGGTACCACTCGCTTAATCTTAGGCAAACTGGGAACAACATATGCTCTTTCTATCCGAATTGACTCATCAGATTCGTATGAGCTAACTTCTAGTTGTACCGCATTTGTCCGCATCTCTCTGTAACCATTCATAGTCTCTATCCGAACACGGGCATATTCCATAGGTAATTTTAAATCGTCGACAATATCCTTAAGTACCAATTGTAGATTTATTTCGACAGTGGCTGTCCCAATTGTTCCTATAGATACACTCCTGTACGTTTTTCCTAGTTCCGGGTCCCGACCAAATCAAAAAGGGCAAAATTCTAGGAGAAAACGTCTCTATATTATTATAAAATGGAAATACAAAGTCTTACGGAATTTGTGTTTCTTCCAGGGTTAAATTACTCTGCAGAGTATCCAGCACAATAGCCGATAAGTGAAGCTAAGTCCAGCAGCCACCGTGTCCGTCCGAAAATGTGGCGGTAGCCATATTATATCAAATTTAAACAATATATGTACAGTTCAGAAGCAAACCCAAAAACGTCAATATAAGTACAAATATAGAAAGAATAACAATATACAATGATAAAATCTCAAATTGGAATCACATAAAATACCAAAAATGTCAAGAGAAAAAGTCCATCATGTCATAGCAAAAATATGTAAACATGGAGGGATTTTCCAAAAAACAAAACATTCAAAAAGAATTCTACACCAATGTCGAGTCAGAGCCGCTATCCAAGAATGCTAAAGTTTCTTCCGTACGGTCACGATTGCGGAGAATTACTGGGACCACTGCAAATGCCACCTTAGGTTCTTCATTTTCCGCTCGGGAATCTGAAACGTAATTAGTAGCAACATTCGCATTAGATGGTGAGACGTCCGTCGTAACATGCAACAATGTATGGTGCCTACCACCACAACCCTCCACGGTACATCCTCTGCGCAATCTACAATCCTTAGCTATATGTTTAGCCTTTAAACATAATCGGCATAACCTTTTCTCCTTGATTAGATCTAACCTTTTATCTACTTCAAGGGATAGCAAAGTTGGACACTGGTCTAGAAAGTGGTTGTCTTTACATAAGATACACACTAAATACCTTTCTTGACGTTGACTTGTAGGCGAGTGCTGCAATGTAAACACGTTCCTTTTTGTACTCGGTGGTTGAGAAGAAACAACGTTCCGGACTCGTTTATCTGACTTTAAATTTGCTGCGAGTTCTCCATATCTCGTACACATTATGTTGACACGTTCCTCGATAAACCTAGCTAAGTCCTCAAAGGTAGGCTCTGTGTCTTGTTTCATATAATCTACCGCTGTTTCCGCCCATTTAAACCGGAGATTCGAAGGCAACCTTGCCACAATAGCTTCTAGCGTTCTGCTTGCATTTAAATCGGACTGGTAACCTAACTGTTTTAATGTCACGACGCATGTTTGCATTTTTTGACTAAGGTCAGCCAATGCCGCCGAGTCGTCGTTCTTAACTGGTGGCCCGTCAATTATTTCATCTATAAAGGCCCTAGCCACCATGTAATTCTGACCAAATTTCCTTTTTAAGATATCTTTAGCCATTATAAAGCCATCTGTGCCATTCATTATAGTACAATGCTCTATAGAGTCTCTCGCCTTACCTGTGCAAAATTGCATTAAGTAATTCAAACGTATGGCGTCGTCGGTTGTCGCTTGTTCTACAACTTTCTGAAACCCTTTCGTGAATATCCAATACTCCTTTGGGTTTCCGTCAAATCTCCTTATTTCTGGCTTTGGCAGTTCGAAGTATCTTTCTACATAATTCGTTGTGGGACAGGTGTCGCTTTTCATGTCTCCTCTTTCGCTAGAATTTTGGGGACATCCTTCTCGTAACAGCGTTTCCAACAAGAGCCTTTTTTCCACTTCTTGTAATTTTAGCTTCGCCAATTCTATTTCCATTTCCTTCTCACGTAGGCTTTTTTGGCAGCTTAAGACAGGACTTTCAGGTTTTTCTAACTGAGCAGATAAATCTGGCATACTATCTTCTAGATGTTGTCGTTGTTGACGGAAAAAAACTTGAATAAATGTAGGATTCCCGTTGCATAACGTTAGATTCACCAGAATAACGCACCCGAAGTCAATGAATTAAAAGCTCTTTGAGTATTCGGAATATTTATTTGGAACAGTTAAATAAATATCGTATGTGGTTCTGCAACAAACAATTATTAATTTACTAGTTACTTACATTCAAAGTGATTAAGCAGCAACAACAACAACAAATTATCACAACGATCCGTGTCCCACACACCAAGCGAATAGAATGCCAAACAAAATGGCTCACCAAACAGTCAATGTTTCGACCAATAGAAAACAACTTCTAGATTGTTCGATCATACTAACCAATAAAATGCAAGTTACAAATTATGTAGTAAACACTCAACTACTCATGAGTAGTACAACCATTACAACTAAATCCAACAACCATATAGCATTCATGGTTATAACAAACAATTTACACAAACGTACGAACGTTTTACGTTGACAAACAGACAATATTACCATCAACATCAAAAGTCGTCCATTATGCTTCCGAAATATATCTAGTTGGCAACCATGTTATCACTGTTATGTCACCTCCTTTTCATATGTTTTGCAAACGATGAAAATTAGTTTCTGTTTCCCCGGTTTATGGTTCATCTGACATCAACTGAATTCAGACTAAATCGGTTACATTATGCATTGCACTTTGTATCAATCACGATTATTCCATACTAGCAAGTGGACTGGTAAATAAGATAGGATGTTGTGTGATTGTAACGACAACGTCTAAGTCAATGTGTCACTATTGGATTATTATTCTTAATTATCATCATTTTAGCAGAGAATTTAGTCATATAACCCTCTCGTCAGCCTATCAGTATCATTGAGATTGATGCCGTTAGCTTGCTGATTTAAACTAAACTGAGATCACTATTGTTTGAGGACCACCAACGACATGCCCAATCGGACACTCATTGAATGAATAATTGGTCAGCATGTGACCTGTAAACGAAGGTTGGGCAGTAAAATCATATTTGTTTTTTGCAAACTTTGCTCTCATTACTACAACATCATCTTCAGTGTGTTAGCATCAAGTCTCTTAGAAATTATTTCAATGCATACGACACATTTCAGCGTTTTTTTGGCAACTTAGTTTTGACGGAATGAGGTCGCCAACCCCATGTTCAACCCTACTCCTTTACCCGGGCTTGAGACCGACAGTAGACCCGAAGGTTCCTTCAATACCAAGTAAATTCTTCAACAGATTATTGTTTAACAGAATGAGGGACTTCGTTGACGCCCAACTTCGAGATCAACAGGCCGTATTTCGTAAAGATCGATCGTGTACTAACCAAATTGCTACATTTTGGATCATTGTGAAACAATGAACTGAAGTGAACTCACCATTCTACCTAATTTTCATCGACTATGAGAAAGCATTCGATAGCGTGAATAGGCAAACACTTTGTAGGCTTTTTCGACACCACAGTGTGCCTGAGAAAACAGTAAATATCATACGAAACTTTAATGATGGATTCAACTGCAAAATCGTACTCGGAGGACAGCTAACAAACTCTTTCGAGGTGGAGACCGGTGTGAGGCTAGGTTGCTAACTGTCACCCTTTCTCTTTCCCCTGGTGTTCGAATGGATTATGAAGACGTCGACATCTGGAGGGAAGCAAGGTATCAACTGGACAGTTAGGACGCAACTGAACGATCTGGACTTCGCAGATGATCTGGCTCTTCTATCGCACACGCAACAACAAATGCAAGAGAAGACGGCCAGTGTAGCAGCAGCCTCTGTAGTAGTCGGTCACAACATACATTAAGGAAAAAAGAAAATTCTACGATGCAACAGAACATGCACCAACCAAATCACTCTTCATGAAGGGGCTTTGGCGGACGTTAACACCCCTACCTATCTTGGCAGCACCATAGACATTCAAGGTGGATCCGATACAGATGTTAGAGCGCAGATTGGCAAAGCAAGAGCCTCATTTCTACAGTTGAAAAATATCTGGAACTCCAAACAACTTTCAACAAATCCAAAATCAGTATTTTCAATGCAAATGTCAAGACAGTTCTGCTGTATGGAGCGGAAACTTGGAGAACTACGAAAGCCATCATCCAGAAGATGAAAGTGTTTATCAACAGTTGTCTACGCAAAATTCTTCGTATTTGTTGGCCAGACTCCATCAACAACGTACAGATTCCAGTGGAGGAGGAAATCAGGAAGAAACAAACATTAGACAGAACTGGAGAAAGAAAGCACAGGACAGAGTTAGTTGGAGAAAATTGGTGGGCGGCCAAAACTCCATCGATGGTAACAGGCGTAAGGAAAATAAATTAAAATATAAATGACACACATCACAACTCGTTTTTCTACATTGATGTATCATCATCATTGTGATCAATATTCAGTGATCACTCATTTCAGTTGCCAGTATGAATTCTGTCTTGAATAACTAAATCACGTAGCACTGTTATGCGAAGCTTTGGTTATTTACATATATATGATCACCTCGAATATCTCTTTATATCCCTGTATTGTGTGTCATCACGACGCTGAATTTTCGTTGCTACAAATCTTACATTATATGTCTGTACTTTCAGGTCACAGGCGCTCTATGTTCGGAAGGTTTCAATAGAAACGATCTCAAAAAAATTCGCCATTATCACTGTGTTAGTAATACATGACAACAGGACATAAAAAATATAATCGAATCGTCGATTTGTCCGATTTAAATAATGAATACACTCTTTAAAGCTCTCCAAGCCAGTTGATTATTCATGCCTTCAGTTTTTCAAGAAGTAGGATATGCCAGCAATGTTTAATCACACTCAAAAAAACAGTTCTTGACTTCGTACATTGGATTACCCCACTTGCTGAATATTTATAACTAGTTGTAATTTTCAACGTTTTACTAGGAAACACGTTTTTCAGAATGAACAAACGTGCAAACTTGAACAATGTGATAGTGTCACAATGAAATCACCGCTCTATTTTATATGTGTGATTATTAACTCATGTGACAGTGTCACAATGAAATCACCACTCTATTTTATATATTTGATTATTAACTCATAGTGAATATAGAGCAATCGTGTGAATGAACCGCACGAGATTGGATGCAGTGACCTCACCTACCTACGTGATTAGAATAAACTTTGATGCAAACAAGTATATATATATATATACGTATATATATATAAACATATATATATAATTTCTGTTGTTGAGATTCCAAATACGCTGTTCTGTTTTCATTAACAATAATAATTCTTGGTTGTCAATGCGCGCATTGTAAGTCAATATTCAGTTTATCTCTGATCTGATAAATGAAAGAATTTGAATGATGATATTTGAAATTCTGTCGTTCCAAACTTAAACATATTTATGACAAACAGGATTATGTTATGAACAAACATGATAAGAACCCCACTTTGCATATGTAAATATCTTAACCATCTGACAGCTTTCGCATTACCTTTAGAGTTTTAAATGATACTTGAAACACCTAACCTATTCTTTGTACATTCATTCATTGTAGACGCGTTTGCTTGATTGTTCTTGCATGCACTACAATTGTGATTGTTCGAACACAAAATATAAGTTGGGATTCCTACAAGTTTGGTTTAATCTGGCCTCCAACATATTGTTATTCGTATATAGTAATGTTTCCTTCGTTATAAACAACCTAATTTTATCACTGTAATGAATACTTTATTATATACATGGTTACCAATTTAACTAAATTACCTATAATCAGTTTTCGTCACCATGACGTGGATCAATTTACTCAATATTTTTCGTATCACTGAAGAGGGATATTTCGTTTCATTGTGTTCAGTTATATCATCAATTATTAGCCACTGAATGCAGCTAGAAAGGATATAATGTTATGTGATTATTAACGGCGTTGAATTTGAAATTTGCCTAATGGCAATATCGCTGTGAGCAAACTTGATATTCATAATTATTCTTGAATTCTTATGTGACCCACAACGTGACGATTATGTGATGGGTAGTGAAATAGAATTCGAAAACTTCATGATCTTAAAACGAACTGTCAAATAATTGTATTGTTAGATCCACGAAAAGGCCAATTCATGAATGTACAACAGCGTATGAAGTATAGTAATGTAGTATACTACAATACCAGAAAACAGAAAGATGAGGTGTGATTCCACATAATATTTCAGAACACTTGATACAAATTTCAAAACGTACAATCGTTGTTTCGATTGAACATAATCATTTTATATGATATTGTTTTTCATCTTATTTAGCACCCTATACCTGACGGAGTGACATCTTTCACAATTCATGGACTATGGTAAGAAAATATTTTGATGATATGTTACGGGAATGTAGAATGAGGATTGAAATAGAATTCAGATGTCACTAGTTGTCCGTAATAAGTGGTATTTCGATGAATCTATGACAATGCTCATATAACGAAGTCGTGCGACAGTTTACTAAAGATGAGGGGCAATTCTGACGTGAACCCATCCAACAAATTGACACAAACACTTAAGATTTTACATGTATCACCCGAATAAATTGCAATATATATTGTTTTTCTTAGAATATTCAAATTTGATTGAATTCAATCCAGGATTCATTAGGTGAGAAAATCATAAATGGCATAGTCAGTGCAGATGGATCGCATTACAAACTTTTGACAAAAGCAAGATTTTTATGAAACGTGTTACTAAGCTGAATACCGAACCATTCAACTGTTCTGTTATTTTTAGAAATAAATGTTTTTCTATTTTTTCGTTTGACAGGCCTCTGATTTATCCAGACATAAGTCCGAATTGCACACCGACCGTAACATTCAATGTAACACTTTTAGGTGTGAGTTAAATGCGGTTCTCGCTTATCATTATGTGTCATTTATTGACATTTGTGATTGAATCTAGTGTTAAATAAAAGCGCACAAACAAAACACCTATTCCTTTATACTGAAATAATCACTAATTGTAATTTATCGTTGTAAATATATAAAATCGGAGTTAATAAATTAGTGATCAAGCAAATTCAAATGGAACAATCATACTACTATTTCGTTGTGTTATTTATGCAATTACTATTCACTTGTTGAAATAACACCGGAGTTACTAGTTCAAGTGTATTACTTCTATTACCAAATAAAACAGGAAGTAGAATTATAAGAAATAATTTATCTCTGAATGTTGTTCCATATGCATTTCATATATGTGACAGCTCATAAACGAGGAAACATTTAAATCGAAATACTATTCTCTGACAAATTATAAGTTTCTATAATCATCTTTCGACGTATATAACAACACATTATTGCTTTCAAATGACCCATATAATTGAGATGTCTGCTCGAGAAGTGCAAGGAGGAAAGCAGTATATAACAACTTGTTAAAAAAAGAGTGAAAAAGGAATTTACCCAGCTTCATTTTATTGTTTTTTAAATAAAATATCCACAATAATCAAAAGTGTAAGAGGATCTCAGCGTACCTGACGAATTCTGAACAAAGAATTTGGGACACTGAGTATGAATAGTCACATTCGAATGACCTCGCACATTGAATTAAAAATTGTTGAGATATAATTTTTTTACAAGAAACTTCATTTTATTTCAGCCATTGAGACCAGAATTAGATCAAAAATGGCCCTGTTTGAGAAACTGTTCGGCTGCAGACGCATTTTGGTAAGCCTGTATGTAAGTGTTTGACTACTCACTTTTAGTAGCTGAACACAGATTTCGGAAGCACACAAATGGGTCGTCTGTAATGTTCAATTTCGTGTGTTAGTGAGGTTTCGAGTACATCATTCTTTATAGTATTCAAAATATTGCACAGTTTTGAAATAAAAACTACTATGTCAGGTCACAAATGTGATTTGCGAAAGCATATCCTGTTTGCTAGTTAATAAATGGAGAGTTAGAATCCGTGTTACTTGTCATGTGTAAGCAGACGAGCTGGTGGAAAATGATCAAACTTATAAAATAACTCTCGTGTGTCTTTGTAGTCTTAAGGATTTTGAACTAAAATATCTAAGTGATAGCAACAAACCTGCTGTTGTTTATAACGCAATGGTTGAATAATTCCAGCGTTCTACGATTCACCTTGTTAATCACGTTTAAGTTATCAAGCAATGCGGAGAGTATCCGGTCACATCCGTCAAAAGCAGGCACTACATTTGACACACGTTGTCAGTACATGTAGATAAATGGCTGCATTCACTACATTCTGACTATAATTTGCAGCAGTTAACTTATTTTCACAGCGCAAACTCAATCCAGTATTATCGAACAAAAACGACTTTCATTTCAACTAAAATACTGTTAATCGGTTAGTCTTATTTTCAATTTCGGCCAAAAGTGATTAATATTTTTTATTCTAATTTGTGAGAGTTTTAAAATTTCCGCTTTATAATACTGAGGGTACATGTAGAAATCCTTATCGATAAAGAATGTATTCGCTCCGAATCAATCACGAATTCAATTCAATACATTGACTAGCCTAATGACTTCTATTCCAAATTTATTTTCACTGCATCACCCATGACGGTGTATGGGGATAATTGTATATGATGAATTTATTTTCAGTAGAGTATTGGATAACTTACTTGTTTTTTTTATTAGGGAATTCCAATTTAACAAACATGGACAGTGTGCTGTTCAAGATCCTAAAATCCAAGGCGTCTATGGTTACTTCAAAACTGCTCTTGAAGTTTATAACAAAACCGATCTTTTGAAGTATGTGACTTAATTATTATCATCAAATGTTGGATTAGATGTGTAGTTAGTTTCATTGGTGCGTGACTGATTGTGACTTGGAGTTATTCTCTTGTAATTTACGCTTAAACTAATCACTCTTTAGGAGGAAAGATTATTACTTATGCGAACAAATTACATTTTCTGTAGATTTCCGCTAAAGTCATCTGGGCAAACAAATTTTGTTCAGATGATTTCAATAATATATCATCCTGTCAAAGGTGCAACCTGAATGATAAATTCTGTTATTTTTTTGAACATCGGAACGTGTTGCACTTTTATAAATGCACGTCGTACAGCATACTATCTGTTTAGGAAACCGTCTTCATGTCAGTATGGCGATACATGCAAAGATTTGAATGTCAATAAATAGCTACCAATAAATGAACTCATACAGCAACGTTACGGAATTAATGAAAACCAGGAACAAATGATTGATCCACACAATTTTCTTTAAACACTCGTTGAAAGAAATTGATGTTCTTCAGCAATAGCCAGAATATTTTTATGAAACGATAGTGAGGATGAGATACGTTAAATCACTAGAATGATTTCTTCGATTTACTTCATTACAGCACACTGAAACGCCATAACATCGTTCCAAGTAATCGAACATTATATAATGTAAGTGTATTTGTAAACAAATATGCACAAATTACTTATTTGTATCACTTTACAACTTCAGAGTGTACATTTGACTTTTGTGCTACGTTATGGGGTATTATGTCAGTGTTTCCTATGACATCATGTTGTTTGGAATGTGTGTTAGGTTATTCACGTGAGATGAAACTTGATCATTATTATGTGAAACGTAGTAACTCAGTTGTAGATAACACTTAGTTTATCAAGAAATATTATATTATCTTCGTTCAAAATAGTCGTTGTTTAACTATTTTCGACGTTTTGGCTTACTCAATCCCATTATCGTACCTGGAATATTCACCATAAACTTATAATTATTTACTCAGATCATTCCTTTTTTACTTACTTATTATTATAATCAAACAACAACCTCCAGATAAATTGTGTAGGTTGACACTAAAGAGACCTTATATACTGTATCAATATAATTTCCTTAAAGCCGCTTTTTAACTAATAATTCAATATAAATATATACGGTAGATAGAAATTTATTATATTTTTCTATTTACATAGCGAACATACTTCCAAAACGTACTGAAGAAAGAATATGGTTTTCCAGCTTTGATAATATGCAGGCAGGGACGCGGAAAAGTAAGTTTATATAATAAAAGTTTCGGTTATAATCCTTTTTGTAAGCATTTTCAATGATATTTCCTAACATTATTTCGTAAACTTTTACCAGGGTGTCACATATTACAATTTGGAGGAAGTACGCTTTTGTTTGAACAGATCATTTACACATATTAACTGCACTTCATTGGGAAATTGTCCGAACGAGTTCTATTTGAAGCCGTTTTTCAATTCATCCGAACTACATAATGTAACAAGGAGACATAGATATAGATGGACGAAGAATCCACATACAAGGCGTAGAAGACCTCGAATTGTATAATGCCATTCAGTGGAATGGCAGTAACTTGTAAAAAGAAACATGGATTCGGTATCCTTGATTCAATATAATTAGAAATATTAGTGTTTTATTGTGATTATTATCTTTAGTTTTTTTGCAAGAATACATTTTGATGCACCAGAATAAGGTTAAGACTAAATAAGATTGTTTATTGTTAATTTCTTGTTCCGTCGTCTCTAGTGAAGGCAGAATATATCCAATCATTCCCTCTATACAAATTAGTTAGATTCATTCAGGCTTTTTCTAAATTACAAATAGTACATTAGTTGAGTTTACTGGTTACTTGTTGGTTTTTCATGTTTCAACTGAAGATGATTCTCAAACTAAACATAATCGGAAATCACATGTTATAATTTAAAACCTAAAAAGATTTGGAACAGTGAGTCATTCAGGAGAACAATCCAGTAACTGTAGGCATTATTTCGGTTGCGATGATAAGTGGGAATATAAAAAACTTATTCAAGTGTATCTTTGCAAATGAGTTATCGTTTTACACTGAATCATTGTTCTATATCCGGTGAGATATATCTAGGAGAAAGATGAGGTGTTTTTCTCGGACACCAGGCTTATACCTGTGAGTAGCAGTCTTCATTTGATAAACTGTATTAAGAGATGGAAACAGTAGATTACTATATAACCAACGACATTTTCATTAGCGTGCTTGTTACAATAAAATGAGCTGTTGCAGTTGCAAGGCGTAATTTACTTCTCATGCATATACAATAATCCTGATAAACTAATCAGCTTTGAACTGATTATTTGAGCTGAACAAAGTTCTGCATATTACACACAAAGATTTCTAAAACATGTGTATATATCAGATTAAGGAAACAAGACAAATTATCATTCATAATTCAGGAGAAGAGAAAGATAAGACTGAACGAGAATTTTCGATGTGATCATCAATTATTATGCTTGACACTATTACTGGTTTAGCTAATCGATACACGGAAGGAATATGGAATTCAAAAAGACATGATAAGTAACTGTAGTCCGTTGTTCAAAGCACTGCTTGGATGAGCGAGAAGAAATGAAACGGCGGGAAAAGTGTATTTTATAAGGATCCAGAATATTCTAGGATGCTAATTATAAGAATGAAGCTCATCAATACAATTTACGGAAAGCAATTGTAAGAGCAACTCGATAGCGTACAAGAATAATCCGCTAACCAATGTCAGTCCAGGATGCTCTCGGTGAGAAATATAATTCTAAAGTCAACGTAATCATTATTGCACAAAAACATGAAAAATCCAGATTTAGAGCGCTTTCTGAGTGGGTTTTGCGCATCTAGAATGTTTTTCGTTCATATCTTCTCGTAAATGTCATATTATGTCGTCTCTTGTGATAACAGATTATATCCAATTGTTTCTCTATATTAAGGAGTAAGATTCATTCAGGCTATTTCCAAGTTATCAATAGTACTTTAGTTGAGTTAACTGGTCACTTGTCTGTTCTTAGGGTACTTTCGCTTTCGCCGTCGCTATATTCAGAATCTTTATATATGGGATAATTGAAGACATCTGTATATCTGAACTTGTTGGTCACAAAAGTTTGAATTCTGGATCCATTCCGGTCTTAAATCAAACTAAAATGATCACTACAACTAAGTTGTAAATCATCATTGTATGATGAATGTCATTGCTGGAATGTACCGATAAATACAATAACCATGTTGTGCGCGCTAATTATAATTAGTATATGACGCGAGGAAAACGTAATATGTGGCAGCAGAAGATGGGAGAAGATCAAGAAAGTAAAAGTGAGAACACGATGAAATTTGTATGAAACGCATTAATACTGAAATGTCAGACAATGGATGAATGATGGATTGAAGATTTTCGAATAACCGTTTACTATAAGTTTTTACTATTTAACCGAGTAACTCTGTAGTTTTAGCCAAATACATTTCGGCTGCCCTAACCTGTGTTCTCTTTCAATAAATTTTCCAATACTGTTAGATTCCCGCAACACCTCTAGCATATGCACTACTATGGTGTGGACAGGTGATGTACATGGTTCGATTCTCTTACATTGCTCTTTGCCTATTAACGATATAGCTGCCCCTCTATCAATAAAATAAACTAACTCCTGTTCACTGATGTACACTCTGGCATAAATTGCCCCTCTGTCTACTAGTGCAAGAACCTCCAGATTTCGAGTGCGGAAAGAACACACGTTATGTCTAAAATATCGTCGTCGTCTTCTTGAACAGTTTATCTTCCAATGTTTTGTCCCTCCACAAGCGTACCATTTATCTTTCCTTTTACGATCATTTCGTAATGCTGCAACGTTACGCTGCAGCTCCTCCATCTTATTCTCAAAAGTACATACCTCCTGCTTTCCGCACCCGACCGGAGCTACTGTTCGTGTCATCAGCTGACGAAAAACCTTCGCCTGTCCACCGACGTCCATTGGCCGCGCTGCGTGTACTAGTCTCGGCTGCAAGGAAAAGGCGGCAGAAACTTTCTCGATAAACTGCGACGTCAACAACTATGCCTCCGACTCCTCATCGATACTTGCCAGCGCACGGCGCAACAGTCTGGCGAGCTCTACAGCAACCACCAGCGGGTCACCATCAGCCGACAGTCGTGCCAACTGAAACTCCTGCAGTGCTTGTTCCCTGTACACTGAGGTGTCGAACTCCGTCATCAGCCGCCCGGTAACCGTCTTCCACGTCGTCTCCCCGGCAGCACCGTCCCAGCTGTAATATACGGCCTCGTTTATCCTCCTAGCAGCGTCCCAAGCACTATCGACTTCGCATTCGTCTCCTTCACAGCCACCAGCTCCGCCAAGGCCTGAAACTAACTGAGGAAGCTCCGCACATCTCCGTTCTCAAACTCCTTTGGCCATGGACTATTCATCTTTTGTGTAGGCAGTGACACCAAATGTATTGAGGGAGAACACAGGTGGGGGCAACCGAAATATGTTTAGCGAAAACTACAGATATACTCAGTAAAATAGGAAAAACATTTCGTAAACGGTTATTCGAAAATCTTCAATCCATCATCAATCCATTGTCTGACATTTCAGTATTAATGCGTTTCATACAAATTTCATCGTGTTCTCACTTTTACTTTCTTGATCTTCTCCCATCTTCTGTTTTCAGATATTACGTTTTCACTCACTTAATATACCACTTTTAAGTAGCGCGCAAAGGACCGGTAATTCTACGATGTAAGAGCTCAACATCAAATAATGGACGACAGATTCGTCATAGTATATAATTTACCAATAAAGAATTGGATAAGGCTTGAAAACTGTTCCTTCGGTAAGGTAATATTGTAGATTTGGAATCGAGAGAATGATGTTATTGGTATTAAGCCCAGTTCCAATCGTAACAAAAAATCAAACAATTTCAACCATCTCAGACAGGATATATTTATAACAACTGGTTTACAAACCTAAACGTGAATTTACATTTGACAAAGTCAGGAACATTACTGTTTGAAATCATTTTAACCAACTAAATCGTGTATTATAGCAAATAAATGTTATCGGCTCAGTAGAATTAGCAATTGTCTTAGCTGAAGTCCCTCAGCTCACTGCGAATTCCGTGAAATCATCGAAATGTGTACTTATGAACATTCGGGCCTTGAGGTATGAATTACAGTAATGACAGCTTATGTATGATTAATGAGACGGACGTAAAAATACATAAGAACGATTGTCTGAAGATAATGTAATAGAACATCGAAAGGTCATCAATAATTCAATATCAAAGTGCACTGACATATAAGAACGACGTTAGATTATATCCGCAATCAACCGATACTTGTGATATGCCTTTATTTAATAATAATAATAATAATAATTTATATTATTATATATATATCAACACTTATTCATCCACTGTTGAGAGTGATCATAGCGCAGTAATAATTTAGCATTGAACTACCTGAATGTGTAATTGCCAGTAGTTGTGACACTTAAGTTAGATTGTTGACTGTCACTTGATATTAAACAATATGAATAAGCATATACTATATTTGGAATAATCATTTTACTAAAACCTACACAAGATGAATTACATCTTGTGTAATGTATAATCAGCATTCACTTTCGTATGAACAATACCTATGTTGAGTGTAATGTTAATAAAAGGTAGCAGAAGAGATTGAATCAATGAAACTGAAATCAGCACAAACAAAATGCAAAATAGATCGCTTACTACTACAGACTAATTTTATTGTACTAAAGTTGATGTAAACTGAAAGGTTAAGCATATCATAGAGCTTCCAATCGCCAACAAGTAATTTTATTTGATTTACGATAGTTGTGTTTGACTACAACTCTGTTGTTATACTTTATTGTTATTTATTCACTAATACTGAAACTAACACAGCCATAATGGCCGATTATTTTGAGCTCGTTTTTATTGAAGTTTAAAACAATAACGTTTCAGTGAAATAATGCTTGAACGCAAAGATCATATTACCAAACTACCATTTCATTCGGAGCAGATCAACGTTCCTCTTTAGTGACAGGTTGAAAACTGTTAGCTTGCTTGCTGATTATTTTTTTCACTCTTATTTTTTTGAAATGAGAACTCTTACAAACATTGATGAATGCCGGACATTATAATTTACGTTAACATTACGTTATGGATTTGGTCATGTAAAAATCCGGACACAAAATTATATCTAGCATCGATCGTTTTTGAATGATATGGAAATGTGACTAGAAATAATTTAAAATTATATGTATATTTCATGGAATAAACTGTAATGCAATGGGCTTGGCAGTCTGAAGACTATAAGATTATGATACAAGCACTAAAATATAGAGAACAAAACGACTCGCAGATACATTTTAAAGATCAGTCAGTGTCGGAAAGCACATATGCACTACGTCGTCAACTAGAACACCTTGATGATGACACATTTTTCAGAAGTAAGCTCAAATGGCACAAGTCACAGTAAAATTTCTGGATAGTCTGCCCCATTCAGGAGTCAGTCGGAATGAATCATTTCGAACATCACGTGCCTGTAACCTAAAAGTACAGACATATAGTGTAAGTTATGTAGCGACGAAAAAATAGCATGTAAAGAGACATAATATACGTATAAAAAGAGATAATCGAGGCAATTAAATATCTGTATATAACCAAAGCATCGAAAAAAAATCCTTCGTGAAAAACACAATTCAGTAGTTATTCTAGACAGAATTCATATCGGCTAGTGAAATAATTGTGAACTCCCGCGAAAATTATCACAACGATAGCGGTAAACCAATGGAGAATAGCGAGTTGTGATATGTGTCGTCTGCATCGAACTAAATTTTTAGATGCTTCATGCTAATACATTTAAGTGGATGGTGCAATAAATTGAGCAAAGATTGCAAAAAACATAGACTATCATATGATTTCACTGCCTATGTTCAATTAGTCATTCAATGTGCGTCTTAGTAAGCATGTCGCAGGTCGTTCTGACGGAATAATGACCTCAAGGTATTTTAAAGTAGCAAGCCTATTATATCAACCTTCCTAAAACAGATAGGCTCAAAAGAGAGTTATATGAAAAAACACTCTGAAAGATGATGATAGTGGAGAATATAAACCGATAAAGAAACATTGGATTAGACATTTGCGTGACAATCACACTACATCATATCTATTTATCAGTACACTTCTAAGAATAAAGAAATACAAAAGAATAATGCTCGTGTTTGATTTAAAGTGCAACGCATTATGTCTCCGATTTAGTGTGAATTCAGTTGATGTCAGATGAACCAATAAACGGGGAGAACAGAAACTCACGTTCACCGTTTGCAAAACATATAATGAGGAAGTGACATGACACTGATAACATGGTGGTCTACAAGATATTTTTCAGAGGAATAATAGACAAATATCTGATGTTGAATGGAATATTGTCTGTTTGTCAACATAAAACTGTTTGTTAGAACCATGAATGCTATATCGTTTTCTGTAGGACATTAAAAGAGGTATTGTGAGAAAAAACATCTCACTGTTCACTCTAAATTTATAGACGTGAAAAATTGTTTTGCATCTGTACGCTACAGAGATTTCGGTAAGGCTCATTTGATGAGAACTATGGCTAATGTCATGGTAATGAGAAGATTTCAATGAGACCACGTGCGAGATGTACAAATATTTACTTGGTTCACCGACAACTATTCACCGATTTCGCTTCTGTTTTTTTCTGTGAGTACAGGTTACCCTGTTTTTTATTCTACACAGAATTCGTCACGAGTAAACGTGAGGCAAATAAAATCCTTGAGATGCATTTTAGCGCAAAATGATCGTTTGCATTATGTTAACAAAATCAGTAATAATTTTACTCTGAGTATGAGGAATTACTGTTGCATTAGAACTCAGTCACCATAATGTTTCCGTAAACACGACTATCGACATCTTGGTAACGAATTTTTCTCACGGATGTAAATGATGGAATTTAAACAATTTATAAAATCATACTTCACACTAAAACCAATTTTATTTATTTTGACAAACGTGGGAACGCGACCATAATCAACGATGAAAAGTATACTAGAATAACAAATATTAGAATTGGTTTCTAGAATAGAAGGATTATTATTGAATGAAATATCATACAATCTGTCGTCATTTTATCAAGTACACAAATAAATTCATCTTCACTACCATTCATATGTTTACTAGAGAGAGACATATCTATTTAAATATATTATGTATGCGATGTTCGGAGAACTGTGCGTTTTAATTTTTTAGAATTCATTGCGGTGGTACATGTGGGATACATTCAAATTACATGAGACTAAAACGTGTTATTACTGGCTTGTTTAAATAACTTACTGGAACGTTGACTGAAAAATAATCACTTTGTCCACTTCGAATATTGTTCACTTGTCAAACATGATACCTCGTAGAACAATGTTTGACAAATTTTTTTAGAGTTTTAATATACATGATGATCAATATCGGTTGTTTATCCGTTGAACGTCATTTATAAAAAGAATGGAGCGACTGGGTGATATACACAGGTTTTACAACACAAACCTTTCTTTGTGCAAGTGACTCACATCAGTAACGGACATTTCAATTTCTTTAAAGTAGTGTGTTTCAACGAGATGTTTGAACGATATGACTAATCATGAGTTCTGGTAACTAAAACCACCTGTGTTATGATAGTTTTGTTTGTTAAAGGGACTGAACGGTTGGTCAATTCATAGGTTTAAGTAAAATAATTATTCCAAATATAGTATATGCTTATTCATATTGTTTAATATCAAGTGACAGTCAACAATCTAACTTAAGTGTCACAACTACTGGCAATTACACATTCAGGTAGTTCAATGCTAAATTATTACTGCGCTATGATCACTCTCAACAGTGGATGAATAAGTGTTGATATATATATAATAATATAAATTATTATTATTATTATTATTAAATAAAGGCATATCACAAGTATCGGTTGATTGCGGATATAATCTAACGTCGTTCTTATATGTCAGTGCACTTTGATATTGAATTATTGATGACCTTTCGATGTTCTATTACATTATCTTCAGACAATCGTTCTTATGTATTTTTACGTCCGTCTCATTAATCATACATAAGCTGTCATTACTGTAATTCATACCTCAAGGCCCGAATGTTCATAAGTACACATTTCGATGATTTCACGGAATTCGCAGTGAGCTGAGGGACTTCAGCTAAGACAATTGCTAATTCTACTGAGCCGATAACATTTATTTGCTATAATACACGATTTAGTTGGTTAAAATGATTTCAAACAGTAATGTTCCTGACTTTGTCAAATGTAAATTCACGTTTAGGTTTGTAAACCAGTTGTTATAAATATATCCTGTCTGAGATGGTTGAAATTGTTTGATTTTTTGTTACGATTGGAACTGGGCTTAATACCAATAACATCATTCTCTCGATTCCAAATCTACAATATTACCTTACCGAAGGAACAGTTTTCAAGCCTTATCCAATTCTTTATTGGTAAATTATATACTATGACGAATCTGTCGTCCATTATTTGATGTTGAGCTCTTACATCGTAGAATTACCGGTCCTTTGCGCGCTACTTAAAAGTGGTATATTAAGTGAGTGAAAACGTAATATCTGAAAACAGAAGATGGGAGAAGATCAAGAAAGTAAAAGTGAGAACACGATGAAATTTGTATGAAACGCATTAATACTGAAATGTCAGACAATGGATTGATGATGGATTGAAGATTTTCGAATAACCGTTTACGAAATGTTTTTCCTATTTTACTGAGTATATCTGTAGTTTTCGCTAAACATATTTCGGTTGCCCCCACCTGTGTTCTCCCTCAATACATTTGGTGTCACTGCCTACACAAAAGATGAATAGTCCATGGCCAAAGGAGTTTGAGAACGGAGATGTGCGGAGCTTCCTCAGTTAGTTTCAGGCCTTGGCGGAGCTGGTGGCTGTGAAGGAGACGAATGCGAAGTCGATAGTGCTTGGGACGCTGCTAGGAGGATAAACGAGGCCGTATATTACAGCTGGGACGGTGCTGCCGGGGAGACGACGTGGAAGACGGTTACCGGGCGGCTGATGACGGAGTTCGACACCTCAGTGTACAGGGAACAAGCACTGCAGGAGTTTCAGTTGGCACGACTGTCGGCTGATGGTGACCCGCTGGTGGTTGCTGTAGAGCTCGCCAGACTGTTGCGCCGTGCGCTGGCAAGTATCGATGAGGAGTCGGAGGCATAGTTGTTGACGTCGCAGTTTATCGAGAAAGTTTCTGCCGCCTTTTCCTTGCAGCCGAGACTAGTACACGCAGCGCGGCCAATGGACGTCGGTGGACAGGCGAAGGTTTTTCGTCAGCTGATGACACGAACAGTAGCTCCGGTCGGGTGCGGAAAGCAGGAGGTATGTACTTTTGAGAATAAGATGGAGGAGCTGCAGCGTAACGTTGCAGCATTACGAAATGATCGTAAAAGGAAAGATAAATGGTACGCTTGTGGAGGGACAAAACATTGGAAGATAAACTGTTCAAGAAGACGACGACGATATTTTAGACATAACGTGTGTTCTTTCCGCACTCGAAATCTGGAGGTTCTTGCACTAGTAGACAGAGGGGCAATTTATGCCAGAGTGTACATCAGTGAACAGGAGTTAGTTTATTTTATTGATAGAGGGGCAGCTATATCGTTAATAGGCAAAGAGCAATGTAAGAGAATCGAACCATGTACATCACCTGTCCACACCATAGTAGTGCATATGCTAGAGGTGTTGCGGGAATCTAACAGTATTGGAAAATTTATTGAAAGAGAACACAGGTTAGGGCAGCCGAAATGTATTTGGCTAAAACTACAGAGTTACTCGGTTAAATAGTAAAAACTTATAGTAAACGGTTATTCGAAAATCTTCAATCCATCATTCATCCATTGTCTGACATTTCAGTATTAATGCGTTTCATACAAATTTCATCGTGTTCTCACTTTTACTTTCTTGATCTTCTCCCATCTTCTGCTGCCACATATTACGTTTTCCTCGCGTCATATACTAATTATAATTAGCGCGCACAACATGGTTATTGTATTTATCGGTACATTCCAGCAATGACATTCATCATACAATGATGATTTACAACTTAGTTGTAGTGATCATTTTAGTTTGATTTAAGACCGGAATGGATCCAGAATTCAAACTTTTGTGACCAACAAGTTCAGATATACAGATGTCTTCAATTATCCCATATATAAAGATTCTGAATATAGCGACGGCGAAAGCGAAAGTACCCTAAGAACAGACAAGTGACCAGTTAACTCAACTAAAGTACTATTGATAACTTGGAAATAGCCTGAATGAATCTTACTCCTTAATATAGAGAAACAATTGGATATAATCTGTTATCACAAGAGACGACATAATATGACATTTACGAGAAGATATGAACGAAAAACATTCTAGATGCGCAAAACCCACTCAGAAAGCGCTCTAAATCTGGATTTTTCATGTTTTTGTGCAATAATGATTACGTTGACTTTAGAATTATATTTCTCACCGAGAGCATCCTGGACTGACATTGGTTAGCGGATTATTCTTGTACGCTATCGAGTTGCTCTTACAATTGCTTTCCGTAAATTGTATTGATGAGCTTCATTCTTATAATTAGCATCCTAGAATATTCTGGATCCTTATAAAATACACTTTTCCCGCCGTTTCATTTCTTCTCGCTCATCCAAGCAGTGCTTTGAACAACGGACTACAGTTACTTATCATGTCTTTTTGAATTCCATATTCCTTCCGTGTATCGATTAGCTAAACCAGTAATAGTGTCAAGCATAATAATTGATGATCACATCGAAAATTCTCGTTCAGTCTTATCTTTCTCTTCTCCTGAATTATGAATGATAATTTGTCTTGTTTCCTTAATCTGATATATACACATGTTTTAGAAATCTTTGTGTGTAATATGCAGAACTTTGTTCAGCTCAAATAATCAGTTCAAAGCTGATTAGTTTATCAGGATTATTGTATATGCATGAGAAGTAAATTACGCCTTGCAACTGCAACAGCTCATTTTATTGTAACAAGCACGCTAATGAAAATGTCGTTGGTTATATAGTAATCTACTGTTTCCATCTCTTAATACAGTTTATCAAATGAAGACTGCTACTCACAGGTATAAGCCTGGTGTCCGAGAAAAACACCTCATCTTTCTCCTAGATATATCTCACCGGATATAGAACAATGATTCAGTGTAAAACGATAACTCATTTGCAAAGATACACTTGAATAAGTTTTTTATATTCCCACTTATCATCGCAACCGAAATAATGCCTACAGTTACTGGATTGTTCTCCTGAATGACTCACTGTTCCAAATCTTTTTAAGTTTTAAATTATAACATGTGTTTTCCTTTTATATTGAGTTTGAGAATCACCTTGAGATTAAACCCCAAGAACCAACAAGTAACCGTTCAACTCAACTAATGTACGATTTATAACTTAGAAATAACCCGAATGAATCTTAAAACTTAATTTAGAAGGAATGATTGGATATATTCTGACTTCACAAGAGACTACGGAACAAGAATTTAACAATAAACATTCTTATTTAGTCTTAACCTTATTCTGGTGCATCAAAATGTATTCTTGCAAAAAAACTAAAGATAATAATCACAATAAAACACTAATATTTCTAATTATATTGAATCAAGGATACCGAATCCATGTTTCTTTTTACATGTTACTGCCATTCCACTGAATGGCATTATACAATTCGAGGTCTTCTACGCCTTGTATGTGGATTCTTCGTCCATCTATATCTATGTCTCCTTGTTACATTATGTAGTTCGGATGAATTGAAAAACGGCTTCAAATAGAACTCGTTCGGACAATTTCCCAATGAAGTGCAGTGAATATGTGTAAATGATCTGTTCAAACAAAAGCGTACTTCCTCCAAATTGTAATATGTGACACCCTGGTACAAGTTTACGAAATAATGTTAGGAAATATCATTGAAAATGCTTACAAAAATTTTTTTTTCCGAAACTTTTATTATATAATCTTACTTTTCCGCGTCCCTGCCTGCATATTATCAAAGCTGGAAAACCATATTCTTTCTTCAGTACGTTTTGGAAGTATGTTCGCTATGTAAATAGAAAATTATAATAAATTTCTATCTACCGTATATATTTATATTGAATTATTAGTTAAAAAGCGGCTTTAAGGAAATTATATTGATACAGTATATAAGGTCTCTGTAGTGTCAACTTACACAATGTATATGGAGGGTTGTTGTTTGATTATAATAATAAGTAAGTAAAAAAGGAATGATCTGAGTAAATAATTATAAGTTTATGGTGAATATTCCAGGTACGATAATGGGATTGAGTAAGCCAAAACGTCGAAAATAGTTAAACAACGACTATTTTGAACGAAGATAATATAATATTTCTTGATAAACTAAGTGTTATCTACAACTGAGTTACTACGTTTCACATAATAATGATCAAGTTTCATCTCACGTGAATAACCTAACACACATTCCAAACAACATGATGTCATAGGAAACACTGACATAATACCCCATAACGTAGCACAAAAGTCAAATGTACACTCTGAAGTTGTAAAGTGATACAAATAAGTAATTTGTGCATATTTGTTTACAAATACACTTACATTATATAATGTTCGATTACTTGGAACGATGTTATGGCGTTTCAGTGTGCTGTAATGAAGTAAATCGAAGAAATCATTCTAGTGATTTAACGTATCTCATCCTCACTATCGTTTCATAAAAATATTCTGGCTATTGCTGAAGAACATCAATTTCTTTCAACGAGTGTTTAAAGAAAATTGTGTGGATCAATCATTTGTTCCTGGTTTTCATTAATTCCGTAACGTTGCTGTATGAGTTCATTTATTGGTAGCTATTTATTGACATTCAAATCTTTGCATGTATCGCCATACTGACATGAAGACGGTTTCCTAAACAGATAGTATGCTGTACGACGTGCATTTATAAAAGTGCAACACGTTCCGATGTTCAAAAAAATAACAGAATTTATCATTCAGGTTGCACCTTTGACAGGATGATATATTATTGAAATCATCTGAACAAAATTTGTTTGCCCAGATGACTTTAGCGGAAATCTACAGAAAATGTAATTTGTTCGCATAAGTAATAATCTTTCCTCCTAAAGAGTGATTAGTTTAAGCGTAAATTACAAGAGAATAACTCCAAGTCACAATCAGTCACGCACCAATGAAACTAACTACACATCTAATCCAACATTTGATGATAATAATTAAGTCACATACTTCAAAAGATCGGTTTTGTTATAAACTTCAAGAGCAGTTTTGAAGTAACCATAGACGCCTTGGATTTTAGGATCTTGAACAGCACACTGTCCATGTTTGTTAAATTGGAATTCCCTAATAAAAAAAACAAGTAAGTTATCCAATACTCTACTGAAAATAAATTCATCATATACAATTATCCCCATACACCGTCATGGGTGATGCAGTGAAAATAAATTTGGAATAGAAGTCATTAGGCTAGTCAATGTATTGAATTGAATTCGTGATTGATTCGGAGCGAATACATTCTTTATCGATAAGGATTTCTACATGTACCCTCAGTATTATAAAGCGGAAATTTTAAAACTCTCACAAATTAGAATAAAAAATATTAATCACTTTTGGCCGAAATTGAAAATAAGACTAACCGATTAACAGTATTTTAGTTGAAATGAAAGTCGTTTTTGTTCGATAATACTGGATTGAGTTTGCGCTGTGAAAATAAGTTAACTGCTGCAAATTATAGTCAGAATGTAGTGAATGCAGCCATTTATCTACATGTACTGACAACGTGTGTCAAATGTAGTGCCTGCTTTGTACGGATGTGACCGGATACTCTCCGCATTGCTTGATAACTTAAACGTGATTAACAAGGTGAATCGTAGAACGCTGGAATTATTCAACCATTGCGTTATAAACAACAGCAGGTTTGTTGCTATCACTTAGATATTTTAGTTCTTTTTTTTTAAGACTACAAAGACACACGAGAGTTATTTTATAAGTTTGATCATTTTCCACCAGCTCGTCTGCTTACACATGACAAGTAACACGGATTCTAACTCTCCATTTATTAACTAGCAAACAGGATATGCTTTCGCAAATCACATTTGTGACCTGACATAGTAGTTTTTATTTCAAAACTGTGCAATATTTTGAATACTATAAAGAATGATGTACTCGAAACCTCACTAACACACGAAATTGAACATTACAGACGACCCATTTGTGTGCTTCCGAAATCTGTGTTCAGCTACTAAAAGTGAGTAGTCAAACACTTACATACAGGCTTACCAAAATGCGTCTGCAGCCGAACAGTTTCTCAAACAGGGCCATTTTTGATCTAATTCTGGTCTCAATGGCTGAAATAAAATGAAGTTTCTTGTAAAAAAATTATATCTCAACAATTTTTAATTCAATGTGCGAGGTCATTCGAATGTGACTATTCATACTCAGTGTCCCAAATTCTTTGTTCAGAATTCGTCAGGTACGCTGAGATCCTCTTACACTTTTGATTATTGTGGATATTTTATTTAAAAAACAATAAAATGAAGCTGGGTAAATTCCTTTTTCACTCTTTTTTTAACAAGTTGTTATATACTGCTTTCCTCCTTGCATTTCTCGAGCAGACATCTCAATTATATGGGTCATTTGAAAGCAATAATGTGTTGTTATATTCGTCGAAAGATGATTATAGAAACTTATAATTTGTCAGAGAATAGTATTTCGATTTAAATGTTTCCTCGTTTATGAGCTGTCACATATATGAAATGCATATGGAACAACATTCAGAGATAAATTATTTCTTATAATTCTACTTCCTGTTTTATTTGGTAATAGAAGTAATACACTTGAACTAGTAACTCCGTTGTTATTTCATCAAGTGAATAGTAATTGCATAAATAACACAACGAATTAGTAGTATGATTGTTCCATTTGAATTTGCTTGATCACTATTTTTTTTTTTCCGATTTTATATATTTACAACGATAAATTACAATTAGTGATTATTTCAGTATAAAGGAATAGGTGTTTTGTTTGTGCGCTTTTATTTAACACTAGATTCAATCACAAATGTCAATAAATGACACATAATGATAAGCGAGAACCGCATTTAACTCACACCTAAAAGTGTTACATTGAATGTTACGGTCGGTGTGCAATTCGGACTTATGTCTGGATAAATCAGAGGCCTGTCAAACTAAAAAATAGAAAAACATTTATTTCTAAAAATAACAGAACAGTTGAATGGTTCGGTATTCAGCTTAGTAACACGTTTCATAAAAATCTTGCTTTTGTCAAAAGTTTGTAATGCGATCCATCTGCACTGACTAGGCCATTTATGATTTTCTCACCTAATGAATCCTGGATTGAATTCAATCAAATTTGAATTTTCTAAGAAAAACAATATTTATTGCAATTTATTCGGGTGATACATGTAAAATCTTAAGTGGTTTTTTTTTTTTTTTGGATGGGTTCACGTCAGAATTGCCCCTCATCTTTAGTAAACTGTCGCACGACTTCGTTATATGAGCATTGTCATAGATTCATCGAAATACCACTTATTACGGACAACTAGTGACATCTGAATTCTATTTCAATCCTCATTCTACATTCCCGTAACATATCATCAAAATATTTTCTTACCATAGTCCATGAATTGTGAAAGATGTCACTCCGTCAGGTATAGGGTGCTAAATAAGATGAAAAACAATATCATATAAAATGATTATGTTCAATCGAAACAACGATTGTACGTTTTGAAATTTGTATCAAGTGTTCTGAAATATTATGTGGAATCACACCTCATCTTTCTGTTTTCTGGTATTGTAGTATACTACATTACTATACTTCATACGCTGTTGTACATTCATGAATTGGCCTTTTCGTGGATCTAACAATACAATTATTTGACAGTTCGTTTTAAGATCATGAAGTTTTCGAATTCTATTTCACTACCCATCACATAATCGTCACGTTGTGGGTCACATAAGAATTCAAGAATAATTATGAATATCAAGTTTGCTCACAGCGATATTGCCATTAGGCAAATTTCAAATTCAACGCCGTTAATAATCACATAACATTATATCCTTTCTAGCTGCATTCAGTGGCTAATAATTGATGATATAACTGAACACAATGAAACGAAATATCCCTCTTCAGTGATACGAAAAATATTGAGTAAATTGATCCACGTCATGGTGACGAAAACTGATTATAGGTAATTTAGTTAAATTGGTAACCATGTATATAATAAAGTATTCATTACAGTGATAAAATTAGGTTGTTTATAACGAAGGAAACATTACTATATACGAATAACAATATGTTGGAGGCCAGATTAAACCAAACTTGTAGGAATCCCAACTTATATTTTGTGTTCGAACAATCACAATTGTAGTGCATGCAAGAACAATCAAGCAAACGCGTCTACAATGAATGAATGTACAAAGAATAGGTTAGGTGTTTCAAGTATCATTTAAAACTCTAAAGGTAATGCGAAAGCTGTCAGATGGTTAAGATATTTACATATGCAAAGTGGGGTTCTTATCATGTTTGTTCATAACATAATCCTGTTTGTCATAAATATGTTTAAGTTTGGAACGACAGAATTTCAAATATCATCATTCAAATTCTTTCATTTATCAGATCAGAGATAAACTGAATATTGACTTACAATGCGCGCATTGACAACCAAGAATTATTATTGTTAATGAAAACAGAACAGCGTATTTGGAATCTCAACAACAGAAATTATATATATATGTTTATATATATATACGTATATATATATATATATACTTGTTTGCATCAAAGTTTATTCTAATCACGTAGGTAGGTGAGGTCACTGCATCCAATCTCGTGCGGTTCATTCACACGATTGCTCTATATTCACTATGAGTTAATAATCAAATATATAAAATAGAGTGGTGATTTCATTGTGACACTGTCACATGAGTTAATAATCACACATATAAAATAGAGCGGTGATTTCATTGTGACACTATCACATTGTTCAAGTTTGCACGTTTGTTCATTCTGAAAAACGTGTTTCCTAGTAAAACGTTGAAAATTACAACTAGTTATAAATATTCAGCAAGTGGGGTAATCCAATGTACGAAGTCAAGAACTGTTTTTTTGAGTGTGATTAAACATTGCTGGCATATCCTACTTCTTGAAAAACTGAAGGCATGAATAATCAACTGGCTTGGAGAGCTTTAAAGAGTGTATTCATTATTTAAATCGGACAAATCGACGATTCGATTATATTTTTTATGTCCTGTTGTCATG
>OX103971.1:1676151-1745064 GCA_944470395.2 Schistosoma turkestanicum | reverse complement strand
TCTTCACGTATACATGTGAATTATGTTCTTATTGATTCCTGCTGTTGTATATTGTGTTAATTTGTTCGAATACATTTGAGGTGAAAAGATTTTTAATTTTTTATTATTTCTGATTCCTTTGCCTTGATGGAGTTTCTATGTTTCGTTCTCAACTGCAGTTATGTCAATTAGGTTATTACTTGGTAATTTTACTGTATTGTTTGTGTCACTGGATAGTTATGCATCAGTCCAAACCTTATTATGTATTGTAGATCAGCAACTCGACTTTTCCTTTGTTGCGTCGCGAGGCTTAGTTCAGTGAAAGAAGGATAAAACCTTTTGATCTACCGTAGAATTGGTATCATTTTTCTTCAAATTTTACTAAAACTTTCTCTGGCTGTTAAAACTTATAGCCTAATGTGGTTAGATATCAATGCAGTACATTTGATAGGTTTCATAGAAATATACAGGTTTTCAAGTGAACCTTCAGAACCCAAAGTTTCACCTCTCAATTTACAACCCTGAACAATTGACATTGCCCGTCTTTCATTTCTTTCGTCATGAATTTCAACAGATTCTACTTTGGTAATTACATTAGGCGTGATTCGGTTGACGCATGTTGTGTTGTATCAAAGAATCTTACTTTTGCCTTTATGTATGTTGAGACCTACTGCTGCTAATGCTGCCGCTCCACCGGTTGTAAACTCTCGCATTTGTTTATGCCTGTGAAATAGAAGAACCAGATCATCCGAGAAGTCCTAGTTATCCGTCGGAGACCATTCTTCCGTCCGACGGCTGACTTATTCATAATCCTGTAGATACCTAGAAGAAAGAGAAAGGGCGAGAGTGAGCAACCTTGCCTGATACCGACCTGCAATCAAAAGAATTTGTCAGCTGACCTCCGCGCACGATTTTTCAGTTCAACCCTTCATAAGAATTTCGTATGATGTTGAATATCTTCTCAAGCACGCCGTAGTTTCGAAGAATCCTCCACTGTGTTTTCATGTCCACGCTATCGAATGCATTATCATCGTCGATAAAGTTGATGCAGAATGTTCAGTTGGGACTGTTGAGTTGATTGTTCTACAATGATTTCTAATATTGCTATTATGAGATACCATTATTAACTGCCCATTAAGAAGCAGATGAAATAATTATTGTAATTTATTAAAGTTACTCAATTACCTGATCAAGTAGATATTGCTGGTCAGTGTAGTATTTTCTCCCA
Source organism: Schistosoma turkestanicum (assembly GCA_944470395.2). Lineage (NCBI taxonomy): Eukaryota > Metazoa > Platyhelminthes > Trematoda > Strigeidida > Schistosomatidae > Schistosoma > Schistosoma turkestanicum. Next base: position 1,743,857 of record OX103971.1, on the reverse strand, counting down.
AGAATATCTCACAAACAGCTGATGTTATTTTCACCAGCTACATCGACGCCCACGGATGATAAACCCAAATCTGTCAATAGAATCACAAACGAAATCATTATTTATTATCATGAAACTTATTCAAACCCACAATTTTAGAAGCAAACAAATCGCTGCACATTAGCTGAAATTAACACACCATCTTTCAAGCAACTAATCTTTCTCAATTTTCCTTTATGATTTTCCTACTATTTAAAATCAGATGGAGATTTATTTCTCTTCTCTATTGACCGAGGTTAAGAAGCAACATCATCTTGCGTTCCAAAATCAACTAAGGTAATTTTATAATATTACTTACTTCCTTAAGCTTGTTATACACATCGGAGCATAGGCTGCTCACCAGTTTTCTCCAACCAACTCTGACCCTGACTTCCCTTTACAGTTCTTTTCAGTTTTGTTGATTCTTCTCATGTCTTTCTGTATTTCTCAGCGTTGTGTTCTTTGGCATTTATAATTTCCTTTAAACTTGAAAATTCCTGTGAGCGCCAGTCTTGTTACGCTTTTTGGTTTGTCAAATCCACTTCTACCGCTTCTTCCTCGTTTCCTCCTTCACCGGAATCTGATTTGTTCTTTCCCATAGTAAGTTGTTGCTTGTAGTGTCTGGTCAATTATTTTGTGAAGACAACTCTTCATAAATACTTGTATCTTCTGGATGATGACTTTCACAGACGTCCAAGTTTCCACTCCACATAGTAAGACTGTGTTGACATTTGTATTGATAATCCTGATTTTTGTTTTTGCTGTCAGTTGTTTGGAGTTGTAGATGTTCTTTAACTGTAGAAATGCAGCCGTTGCTTTGCCGATCGCCGACATGACTTCTGCATCGTGTCCAACTTGGTTGTCAATGACGGCTCCAAGATATGTAACGGTGTCAACGTCATCCAAGGAATCTGCATCAAGAGTGATTAGGTTGTCACATGTTGTATTGTATCGTGAAATCTTACATTTTCGTTTATGTATGTTGAGACCCACTACAGTTGTTGTGCCTCCTGCTGGACTAGTCAATTCAATATTCCACAATGATTCCTTATATTGCTATTTGTTCGTTACACGATCTTTCCCTAAGAAACGTAGCCTGTTGATCTCGACGTAGGGCGTCTACGAAGTCCTTCATTCTGTTTAACAATACCCTTTTGAAGACTTTGCCTGGAATTGAATGAAGAGTGATGCCTCTGTAGTTCTCACACTAGCTTAGGTTGCCTCTCTTTGGTGTTTTGATAGGCTATTCTATTTTCCAGACTGATGTTCCTGCGGCTCATCCCAAATGTTGTTGAAGAGAATGTGAAGTGTTTTCGCAAATGCTTCCACGTCTGCTTTCATTTCCTCTGCTGGAAAGTTGTCTGATCCTGCTTCTTTGGTACCCTTGATTTTTTTGATGGCCATGCGGATCTCTGATTGTAGGTGCGTCAAAATCGATCGGAAGGTGAATATATGTTGCTACGATTTTGGGTGGGTTCAGTAAGGTTGTTCCATTCAAGAGTTCAGTTAAGTGCTCTACTCACCTTTTTTGCTGTTCTTGAATGTTGCTGATCACTTTGTATTCCCCGATTTGCATTGGTCGTTAAGGTTAACGATGGTACCCAGCGAGCTTCTTTACTGTTTCTGACTATTGTCTCATGTTTGCTTTTCCGCGGTCGTTGCTTGATCGTCTTCAGGTTTACGTTTGTCAGCTCTGCTACTCCACAAAGTCCGATTGTGTCTTCATATCCGGTGCTTACCATGTACACCTTGGCATTTCGGTTCTTCATCAGAATTTTCGAGTCCTGTGATAAGCATCTATCCACCATTGACTGCAGGCATTCCTAGAAATGATCTTTATCATCGTCATCGTAGTCGTTAGTAGGAGCAAAGCAGTCGATGACGTTCATTCTGATATCCTTATTTTTGTTCTGAAGGAAGCTTTATTGATATTTGGCCCATGATATCCGCATCCTATCAGTGCTTCTTGTGCTTGTTTAGACAGCATCAGTGCAAGTCATTGTGTATGTGAGGCATTTGTCTCTTCATGTCCAGGCTTTATCAATAGTTCAACTGAAGCTAGTCTCAGTCTTCCTATCGGTGTTCAATTTGTTTCGCAGATTCCAAGCACCACTAGGTTGTACATTTTCATTTCCGCAGCAATTCTTATGGCAGAGTTACAATGGTTTCAATTTTTTTCGCTACAGCGTTTTTTGGCAAGCATGTTTATATTTGAGATATATACGTCAACCCATGCACAAGCTCCCTCATTATTGGTTGCACCAACGATATTACAAGCACATTAGCAGAAATTAACACATCATCTTTCAAGCAACTAACCTTTCTCAATTTCCTTTATGATATTCCTACTATTTATAATCAGATGGAGATTTATTTCTCTTCTCTATTGACCGAGATTAAGCAGCAACATCATTTTTCGTTCTTCCAAATATATCATTCATTAGCAAATAGTGTGCCATTAAAAAACGCGTGCAAACTATTCAGCGTTAGTTAATGGAGCAAAAGTCCACAGCCAAAATACTGTTACGGAGATGACGATACACAACATGTGCATCCGAGTAATGCGTCAACACCAGTGACGAAAACTTCGGAAGGTCGATCAACGTACGAGGTAGGATGTCCTGTGTATGCCCATGACTAGAGATCAAATCATGATCTAGCTTCGTTTTTGGAAAGCTTTGTTTTGGAAAATCACTCCATGTATTCATTTTCAATACATTCTTATAGGCTCTTTCTGTTCTATATCTTGTTGTTCTGTTTAATCTCATTTCTTCGTGTTATTATTTGTATGTCGTTATAGCTTCTATTTTTCTCACATCTTTTTGAGATTTTATGTTTCTTTTTTTGAACTGCATTTTCCTGTTTAATTTGACACCTAATTATAGCGACAGCCATATCGGTTTTCGAATTTACGGCGGTCATTACGCCGATTATCTGGAATGGCGGGTGCAATTTCGAACAAAATTTGTAGCCCGTTTCAGAATTAGAAACAATTTGTGTTATCACGGAAGAGGTAGCCGTTTACTTTTGTTGAGGTATTAAATTGTATTTGAGTTTATGAAAAATAATTTGCAGATGAAATGCTTTCTTTTGGATTAAATGAGCAAGGCGCATATTTCAATTTCGTGAACCGTTATTCCCAAATGCTGCATTTGAATTTTGCACATGGTTTTTGGACAGAAGCGTGAGAAGTCGGAAGATTTAGGCGTGTTATGTACAATGTAGACAATGAATGCGAATAATGGTCACGCAATCGAAAATAATTGGCTGTCGGCTATCCGCAGATTGCCAATCTGCAGAAATAAATAGTTCCCTCGACATACAGCAAGATAGCTGCAAATGAAAGGCGGCCCGACCTGGACGAAAAACTCAGCAACCAGCTGATCTACATTTCAGAAATCGCCCTCCCCGACAGAAGTGAATAACAGTCAGGATGCAACTCGACCCGAGTATATATGCTGTTAAATACAGACGCTGTTTTAAGGACGTTAGATACCCTGGATACTCAACAGCATTTTTCATGAAATCCGTGTTTGCTGTAAACGTGATGATGATCGGCGGTGATCAGATAGTTAATGAATTGATCAGCACTGCCTACCATATCGTGATAACGAAATCCTTTTATCGTCAAGTCGCATTCGAAAAACCAAACATTTCAAACGCTCACACTGAAGTATCAGTAAGCGCATATAACATTAGGCACCGACATGACATCTTTATCATATTCTAGATATTCACCAGCTTAAATTTGATAGATATTATAGCATGAGTTTCTCGAATGTCATGATTGATTGTACATTATTAAACAATTCAACACAGGGAAATATTTGAAACAATCAACTAATACACAATTTCGAGTAGGTCAGACAAATGTATCCATCTTGAAATGATGGAGCACAGCGATATAAATATGTAGCAGACATGTCCCTCAGTTAAATCAGCGAACGAAATCACTGAATCCACAGGTTTATTTAAAAGTCTGTGGGTTATTCTTTGAAACACCGAATAGGTAGAGGCAAACGTGATTTACGAATGTCAAGTTTACGCTATGCACAGGATTTTGCACTTGTTATAATTTAAACTGACCATCTTCTTGGTCCTACAAAGACGGCGATAGGCAACAGTATGCAACGCTTTATACTCAGCAAGGAAAATGTTGAGAAAAACCGAAATGTGAGTGAGACTATTTACGAAAAGGAATGTCCTATTATCCATTCTGATACAGGAGACTGAGGGCATAGGGAGAACATTTAAGGGATCAGTAAGAATGGCCTTAATCACTGATTGTCCAAATCGAACTCGAAAGTTAGATACCAAAGTTTATTCGTAATTTACACATAGTTGACCGAAATGTCGTTTGTCCATTTGCAAATAGTCGACCAATGTCGTTCTAACAACAATAATTATAATAAATACAAATACCTTCAATTTTATTGGTTCCTGGAGCAAAAACTGCAAAATCACCAAACTAAGACGATCAGGAATCAAAATCGCCGAAAATAATAAATCAAACAAGTTCATAAGTTAAGTAAATCAAATATACACAAAAGACACAGTGAAATTAATGACATTTATATAAACGTTTTAATCAGCCAAATGTCTTCATTTCTCCCGTAACGCTACAACAGTTGTTTTCGTTGACCATTAGAAGGCATTGGACTCACTTGATCGTCAGGATTTGTTTCAGTGTCTGTCAACGAGAGGTGTATAAATAAGTACATTAACCGTATACAAGCTCTCTATTCGAAAGCGACTGGTCGGCTGCGAGCTTACAGCGAACCGTCGCCGGAATTCTTTACTTAAAGTGGTGTCTAGAGAAAACTTTCACCTCAAAGAACGTTGTTTCCGGAAAAATATACGCGCCTTGTCCCGTCCAAATTCAAAATGAAAGATTTTTTGGGTATGAACGGTTCTATTAATAATCACAAAAGTAATACAGATGATAACCTAAACAATATCATACTGTTCCGATCGAAAATAAGGTCTATGTGTTCCCAATTCTGGAAGAATGTGTCCTTCCAGTCAAGAATACGAAGTTGACGCAAATGTTTCAAATCCGATAAGGCTGTAGTCATAATAAATATCAATTTAAACAACACATTTATAGTTCACAAGAAACCATATAAACTCGAAAAAAATACAGGAAATCGGAAATATAACAGCATACAAATAATAACATTCTTAATTGGGACTGAAGAGAGTACCAAGCAATTGAATACAAAGAGTTAGCAAGATCATAATAAGAATGTTTACCTGGAGAACTTTTCCTAAAAACGAAGCGTTATTAATGTATTCCACAGTGTCCGTCAGTGATTTCCACTCTCCCCATTCTTGTTTATTTCATCATAGACATTCCTGTAGACGTAACCTTGTTTCAGGTGGCAGTCGTTTGGTTCCTGTCATTCTCCTTATCACTTGTAACGAACAGTATTATCAACATTCACGTTAATGCAGTCAATGTGCATTTTACATTTGTTCAAACAACTGTTTCAAAAAGCTTAGATATCTTCACTCCATTGTACGTTATTCGCCTGATATTTTACTTGATAAACTAATCTCTGTAAATTAGGTATTGTTCTCTTTGGATATTGGATGCACATCCTAACAAACATCTCTAATGCCACTCATACGAAAGATCATTGATATTGACGAACAGTTCTATGTTCTGTACGCTGCAGCACTAGTTGTGCATGGTGACTAGCATCAGAAATCTGCCCACTCAGAGATAATCCATGACAGCCACATCTGCTTGAATACTCGGTCACAAATAAATTGCGTGAATTAGCCTGATTGAAATTTATGACGTTGATGTCTTAAATCAAAGGACGCCTCTAAACGTGCATCTATGTGATTTTGCATTATAGCCTATGCGAATCTTGTCATTAGGAGTATTTTGTGTGCATTATGTTGCGATTACCAATTCTCTATACAAAATAAGTAATGTTGAGAAGACGCTTTATAGTATGGAAACTCGGCTACGCAGATAACGGTTTTCTTGAGCGCGGCATGATGAAATTAGGCGTGCCAGTATTAGCAGTGATGAAGGCAACAGAGCGCGTTTGGCATGTGTGTTACACGTTCGTGAGCGACGTCGCTATTATAAATATTTTGATCATGACGATTTTGTCAGTGCCAGCTACTTACAACATTGTATGTGCATGTCAAGAATCTAGTGTGTCAGACACACATTCATTTCAGAATTCACCCGATTGGTAACTGATAATTCCATACTGCAATCGTGTGAGATTGGAAAACTTGATCAGATTTGAAGGTGGGTGGGACATTGCTGACGATAACGTTAACATAATGTTTTATAATGTTTCAATGCGGACCATTATGATATCTATATTTTTCATGTGGTTTACCAGCGAACAATCTTACTCGAATCACACATTTTTAACTTGATTCGTGAAGGAAAAATGAACGATAGGGATTTGTAAGACATCTGGAGAGGACAATCCTGCATTACTATCTTTCAGTCGACCTACGAACTTTGTCTACTGCTGCTATCATAACATAAGTTTGTCCTCACAATTTTGAAAATCGCAAGTCGACTGAAACTTTAACGATATTCTAAAATTATTGAGGATAAAATTCCATTCGGTAACATTTCGATATCCAGGCTTCATTGTTGGTTAATCACAAATCAAGTCCACTATGATTATTTCATTTTAATTATTCTTCCGGGAAAGATAGCATAATGAAAACATTTTCTTGTAGTTTCGACGAGAACGATACTGACTTTTCGGAGATTAGTTTATCAAGTCAAATATTCTATTTTTCTCTTCATCATAAACTTTCGTATTAAATCCTCCAACTTTAAGCTGAGTTCCACAAATGTATATGTTCAGTCTGCATGTGTCATTCAGCAGAACATACTCCGTATCACAAAATATAGGTGAATTTAAATGTCACGCGTTTATAGGCGAGAACGTTCAACGGTGTTTCAAGTGTATAGGATTCTTGTAGAACAGCAGTGATCAGTGAATTTAGTGTTGCGAACTTATTATCCGTAACGACAAGCCATTCAAAGTACTTAACAAACCTGTATGTAGGAACTAGAGGCTGAGTAATTACTGCATTTAAAATATAAGTATTTAAAAATCTCGCTCACACGTTGACCGTCGAAAGTACCATCGATTGGCGATTTCATCAGCACATTTTTCATTTCATAGACGGTTTCAAAACGATTTCGTTTTCGTACGTAACAGAAGATGGTCAGTTTAAATTATAACAAGTGCAAAATCCCGTGCACAGCGTAAAATTGACATTCGGAAATCACGTTTGCCTCTACCTAATCGGTGTTTCAAAGAATAACCCACAGACTTTTAAATAAACCTGTGGATTCAGTGATTTCGTTCGCTGATTTAACTGAGGGACATGTCTGCTACATATTTATATCGCTGTGCTCCATCATTTCAAGATGGATACATTTGTCTGACCTACTCGAAATTGTGTATTAGTTGATTGTCACAAATATTTTCCAGGGTTGAATTGTTTCCTAATGTTCAATCGTTCATGACATTCGAAACACTCATGCTATAATATCTATCAAATTTAAGCTGGTGAATATCTAGAATATGATAAAGATGTCATGTCTGTGCCTTATGTTATATGCGTTTACTGATACGTCAGTGTGAGCGTTTGAAATTTTCGGTTTTTTAGAATGCGACTCAACGATAAAAAAATTTCGTTCTCACGATTTGGTAGGCAGTGCTGATCAATTCATTAACTATCTGATCACCGCCGATCATCATCACGTTTACAGCAAACACGGATTTCATGAAAAATGCTGTTGAGTATCCAGGGTATCTAACGTCCTTAAAACAGCGTCTGTATTTAACAGCATATATACTCGGGTCGAGTTGCATCCTGACTGTTGTTCACCTCTGTCCTGAAGTGCGATTTCTGAAACATAGATAAGCTTGTTAACTCCGCCAGTAGAACCTTCGGGGCTACTGCCGGTCCCAAGCCCGGGTAAAGGAGGAGGGTTGGACATGGAGTTGGCGACCCCATTCCGTCAAAAACTAACTTGCCAAAAAAACGCTAACCAGAAAAAATAATTCAAACCATTTTAACTCTGCCCTGGGAGTTGGAGGAAGAATTATGACGTCGCGTGATGAAAGCCGAGTTCCCTCGGAAGTCACGGGGCTGATGCCTCTTCTGACAACCAGAGCAACCATTTTTTTTAGGTACATGGAACGTTCGTACATTCTGCTAGACTGGAAGACTATTTCAAGTTGCGGCAGAAAGGAAACGATACAACCTCGAGCTGCTCGGCATCAGTGAAACGCATTGGACACAAGTAGGACAACTGAGACTTGCTTCAGGGGAACTGCTGTTATACTCTGGTCATGAAGAGGAAAATGCTTCACATACACAAGGAGTTGCATTGATGCTGTGCAAACATGCACAAAAGGCACCGATAGGATGGGAATCTCATGGACCCAGGATCATTGAAGCATCCTTCAAAACAAAGAAAGAGGACATTACAATGAAAGTCATCCAATGTTACGCACCCACCAATGACTACAATGACGACGTTAAAGATCAATTCTACGAAAGGCTACAGGCAATCGTCGAGAAATGTTCACTAAAAGATTTGACGATTCTTATAGGAGACCTAAATGCCAAGGTTGGAATGGACAACACTGGAAATGAAGACATCATGGGACGACATGGACTGTGAGAAAGGAACGAAAACGGTGAGAGATTTGCAAACCTATGTGCCTTCAACAAACTGGTCATCGGTGGCACGATATTCCCGCATAAACGCATACACAAAGTTACATAGATTTCACCGGATCACACTACTCAAAACCAGATTGACCATATCTGTATCAACAAAACGTTCAGAAGGACCATGGAAGATGTGAGAACCAAGAGAGGAGCTGATATAGCTTCAGATCACCACTAAATGATCGTCAAAATGAGATTGAAGCTAGAGAAGCACTGGACAACGGGGCTGACAACATCACACAAGTTTAATACAGCCTTTCTTCGGGATACCGTAAAACTCAACGAATTCAAGATAGCCCTCACCAATAGGTTCCAGGCCTTACAGGATCTACACAATGGAGAGGAAGCAACATTGGAGAACAATTGGAAAGGGATTAAAGAGGCAATCACTTCAACATGTCAGGAGGTCCTTGGTCGCAAGAAGCAGCATCATAAGGAATGGATCTCTGTTGTTACTCTTGGAAAAATTGAAGAAAGGAGGAACAAGAAAGCAGCAATCAATGTCAGCCGAACAAGAGCGGAGAAAGTTACCGCACAAGCTGCATACACAGAAGCAAACAGGGAAGTGAAGAAGAGCATCAGAGCTGACAAACGAAAATATGTGGAAGATCTAGCAACGACGGCGGAAAAGGCTGCAAGAGACGGAAACTTGAGACAATTGTATGAAACTACAAAGAAGCTCGCCGGGAACTATCGTAAACCAGAACGACCAGTGAAAAGCAAGGAAGGCAAAGTGATCAGCAACACTGAAGAACAGCGAAATAGGTGGGTGGAGCACTTTAAGGAACTATTGAATCGACCAGCTCCACTGAACCCACCCAACATCGACGCAGCATCCAAGGACCTCCTAATTAATATAAGCGCACCTACGATTGAGGAGATCAGTATGGCCATCAGACAAATCAAGAACGGCTAATCAGCAGGACCAGACAACATTCCAATATAGGCATGGATAGCAGATATGGAGGCAACTGCGAAAATATTTCACATCCTCTTCAAGAAGATTTGGGATGAGGAACAAGTACCATCAGACTGGAAGGAAGGATACCTGATCAAAATACCAAAGAAAGGCGACCTGAGCAAGTGTGAAAACTACAGATGCATCACTCTTCTTTCAATACCAGGCAAAGTCTTCAACAGGGTATTGTTAAACAGAATGAAGGACTTCGTAGATTCCCAACTTCAAGATCAACAGGCCGGATTTCGGAAGGATCTGGAACTCCAAAGAGATATCAATCAACACCAAAATAAGGATTTTCAATACAAATGTCAAGACAGTTCTAATGTATGGAGCGGAAACATGGAGAACTACCAAAGCCATCATCCAGAGGATACAAGTGTTTATTAACAGCTGTCTACGTAAAATACTTCGTATTCGTTGGCCAGAAACCATCAGCAACAACGAACTGTGGGAGAGAACAAGTCAGATTCCAGTGGAAGAGGAAATCAGGAAGAAGCGGTGGAAGTGGATATTACACACATTGCGGAAAGCACCTAACTGCGTCACGAGACAAGCTCTCACATGGAACCCTCAAGGCAAAAGGAAAAGAGGAAGGCCAAAGAATACATTACGCCGTGAAATAGAGAAAGATATGAGAGGAATGAACAAACATTGGACAGAACTGGAGGAAAAAGCCCAGGACAGAGTTGGTTGGAGAAAACTGGTGGGCGGCCTATGCTCCATTGGGGGTAACAGGCGAAAGTAAGTAAGTAAGATAAGCTTGTTGCTAAGTTTTTCGTCCAGGTCGGGCTTCCCGTCATTTGAAGCTATCTTGGTGTATGTTGAGGGAACTATTTACTTCTGCAGATTGGCAATCTGGAGATAGCCGACAGCCAATTTTTTTCGAATGGCGTGACCATTAATCGCCATCTACGTCTTCATTGTACATAACACGCCTACATTTTCCGACCTCTCATGCTTCTGTCCAAAGACCATGTGCAAACTTCAAATGCAGCATTTAGGAATAACGGTTCACGAAATATAAATATGCGTCTTGCTCATTTAATCTAAAAGAAAGCATTTCATCTGCAAATTATTTTTCATGAATTCAATTATAATTTAATACCTCAACAAAAGTAAACGGCTACCTCTTCCGTGATAACACAAATTGTTTCTAATTCTGAAACGGGCTACAAATTTTGTTCGAAATTGCACCCGCCAGTCCAGATGAACGTAATGACCGCCGTAAAATCGAAAACTGATATGGCTTCCGCTATAATTAGGTGTCAACTTAAACAGGAAAATGCAGTTCAGAAAGAAACGTAAATTTTCAAAAAAATGTGAGAAAAATTTAAGCTATAACGACATACAAATAATAACACGAAGAAATGAGATTAAACAGAACAACAAGATATAGAACAGAAAGAGCCTATAAGAATGTATTGAAAATGAATACATGGAGTGATTTTCCAAAACAAAACCTTCCAAAAACGACGCTATATCATGATTTGGTCTGTAGTCATGGGCATACACAGGACATCCTACCTCGTACGTTGATCGACCTTCCGAAGTTTTCGTCACTGGTGCTGACGCATTACTCTGATGCACATGTTGTGTATCGTCATCTCCGTAACAGTATTTTGGCTGTGGACTTTTGCTCCATTAACTAACGCTGAATAGTTTGCACGCGTTTTTTAATGGCACACTATTTGCTAATGAATTATATATTTGGAAGAACGAAAAATGATGTTGCTGCTTAACCTCGGTCAATAGAGAAGAGAAATAAATCTCCATCTGATCATAAATAGTAGGAAAATCATAAAGGAAATTGAGAAAGATTAGTTGCTTGAAAGATGATGTGTTAATTTCTGCTAATGTGCAGCTATTTGGTTGCTTGTAATATCGTTGGTGCAACGATTAATGAGGGGGCTTGTGCATGGGTCGACGTACATATCTCAACTATAAACATGCTTGCCAAAAAACGCTGTAGCGAAAAAAATTGAAACCATTGTAAATCTGCCGTACGAATTTCTGCGGAAATGAAAATGTACAACCTAGTGGTGCTTGGAATCTGCGAAATAAATTGAACACCGATAGGAAGACTGAGACTAGCTTCAGTTGAACTGTTGATAAAGCCTGGTCATGAAGAGATAAATGCCTCAAATACACAATGACTTGCACTGATGCTGTCTAAACAAGCACAAGAAGCACTGATAGGATGCGGATATCATAGGCCAAATATCAATAAATCTTCCTTCAGAACAAAAATAAGGATATCAGAATGAACGTCATCGACTGCTTTGCTCCTACTAACGACTACGATGACGATGATAAAGATCATTTCTAAGAATGCCTGCAGTCAATGGTGGATAGATGCTTATCACAGGACTCGAAAATTCTGATGAAGAACCGAAATGCCAAGGTGTACATGGTAAGCACCGGATATGAAGACACAATCGGACTTTGTGGAGTAGCAGAGCTGACAAACGTAAACCTGAAGACGATCAAGCAACGACCGCGGAAAAGCAAACATGAGACAATAGTCAGAAACAGTAAAGAAGCTCGCTGGGTACCATCGTTAACCTTAACGACCAATGCAAAGCGGGGAATACAAAGTGATCAGCAACATTCAAGAACAGCAAAATAGGTGAGTAGAGCACTTAACTGAACTCTTGAATGGAACAACCTTACTGAACCCACCCAAAATCGTAGCAACATCTATGCACCTTCCGATCGATTTTGAAGCACCTACAATCAGAGATCCGCATGGCCATCAAAAAAATCAAGGGCACCAAAGAAGCAGGATCAGACAACTTTCCAGCAGAGGAAATGAAAGCAGACGTGGAAGCATTTGCGAAAACACTTCACATTCTCTTCAACAACATTTGGGATGAGCCGCAGGAACATCAGTCTGGAAATAAGAATAGCCTATCAAAACACCAAAGAGAGGCGATCTAAGCTAGTGTGAGTACTACAGAGGCATCACTCTTCATTCAATTCCAGGCAAAGTCTTCAAAAGGGTATTGTTAAACAGAATGAAGGACTTCGTAGACGCCCTACGTCGAGATCAACAGGCTGCGTTTCGTAGGGAAAGATCGTGTAACGAACAAATAGCAATATAAGGAATCATTGTGGAATATTGAATTGACTAGTCCAGCAGCAGACACAACAACAGTAGTGGGTCTCAACATACATAAACGAAAATGTAAGATTTCACGATACAATACAACATGTGACAACCTAATCACTCTTGATGCAGATTCCTTGGATGACGTTGACACCGTTACATATCTTGGAGCCGTCATTGACAACCAAGTTGGACACGATGCAGAAGTCATGTCGGCGATCGGCAAAGCAACGGCTGCATTTCTACAGTTAAAGAACGTCTACAACTCCAAACAACTGACAGCAAAAACAAAAATCAGGATTATCAATACAAATGTCAACACAGTCTTACTATGTGGAGTGGAATCTTGGACGTCTGTGAAAGTCATCATCCAGAAGATACAAGTATTTATGAAGAGTTGTCTTCACAAAATAATTGACCAGACACTACAAGCAACAACTTACTATGGGAAAGAACAAATCAGATTCCGGTGAAGGAGGAAACGAGGAAGAAGCGGTAGAAGTGGATTTGACAAACCAAAAAGCGTAACAAGACTGGCGCTCACAGGAATTTTCAAGTTTAAAGGAAATTATAAATGCCAAAGAACACAACGCTGAGAAATACAGAAAGACATGAGAAGAATCAACAAAACTGAAAAGAACTGTAAAGGGAAGTCAGGGTCAGAGTTGGTTGGAGAAAACTGGTGAGCAGCCTATGCTGCGATGTGTATAACAAGCCTAAGGAAGTAAGTAATATTATGTAATTACCTTAGTTGATTTTGTTCAAATACATGACGAAATAAATGAAAGACCGGTATTGACATTTGTTCATGGTTGTGAAGGTGAAATTGTGAATTCGGAATTCGGTTGATTGACAATACTTATTTCTAGAAGAAACAAAAATTTTTTGCGTATTCACTGAGTGTCGCTATCCAGTGAGACACACTTTGACTACACGCTATTCGACTTCGATGACACAGGGATTTGTCAATAAACATTTACGTTGCAATGCCATCTCTATGTCCCGAAAGATGGCGAAAAGATGAACATATCAAGAATCCGTACTTAGGGACGAATTGCTATCGTAAAATAGGTTATTGGAATTTAAAAATTGTGCAATTGTTGGAGAATAGCTGAATCACTGGTGCAGAGCACTACTGATTTTATAGACCTCCTTGACTTACTTACTTACTTACGCATGTTACCCCCAATGGAGCATAGGCCGCCCACCAGTTTTCTCCAACCAACTCTGTCCTAGGCTTCTATCTCCAGTTCTGTCCAATGTTTGTTCATTCCTCTCATGTATTTCTCTATTTCTCGGCGTAATGTATTCTTTGGCCTTCCTCTTTTCCTTTTGCCTTGAGGGTTCCATGTGAGAGCTTGTCTCGTGACGCAGTTAGGTGCTTTCCGCAATGTGTGTACTATCCACTTCCACCGCTTCTTCCTGATTTCCTCCTCCACTGGAATATGGTTTGTTCTCTCCCACAGTTCGTTGTTGCTGATGGTGTCTGGCCAACGAATACGAAGTATTTTGCGTAGACAGCTGTTCATAAGTACTTGTATCTTCTGAATGATGTCATTGGTAGTTCTCCATGTTTCCGCTCCATACAGTAGAACTGTCTTGACATTTGTATTGAAAATCCTGATTTTGGTTTTGTTTGAAAGTTGTTTGGAGTTCCAGATATTTTTCATAATCGTAGTCGATGAAGTTGATGTAGAGTGGTGAGTTCCATTCAATTGATTGTTCCACAATGATCCGTAATGTAGCAATTTGGTCAGTACGAGATCGATCCTTACCAAATCCGGCCTGTTGATCTCGAAGTTGGGAATCTACGAAGTCCTTCATTCTGTTAAACAAAACCCTGTTGAAGACTTTGCCTGGTATTGAAAGAAGAGTGATGCCTCTGTAGTTTTCACACTTGCTCAGGTCGCCTTTATTTGGTATTTCGATCAAGTATCCTTCTTTCCAATCTGATGGTACTTGTTGTAGAATATTTTTTGAATGTTTTTTTCGGAAAATCCCTCCATGTTTATATATTTTCATCATGACATAACCGACTATTTCTGTTGACATTTTAGTATTTTTTTTGATTATAATTTGAGATTTTATCATTGTATATTGTTATTATTTCTATATTATGTACTTATATTGGAGTTTTTATGTTTGCTTCTGAACTGTTCACATGTTGTTTAAATTTGATGTAATATGGCTACTGCCACATTTTTGGATTTGATATCGTTGCGGTATATGAGTTTCACCTGGTCTCCGGAACCTGGATACACATTCATAGTATTTTGAATTAGGAGACGTAAAATTCGTTAGGTAACGTTTATATTTCCATTTCTTCTCTATAGATAGACCAATTTCTCCTAGAATTATTGTGTTTTAATATTCGAATAACGGAGGGTGCGAATAACATACGCTTCTAGATTCGAATTGAAATGCTTAGGTAGAAAATCGAAGTAAATTTGTTCCTAATCCCAAATCTTCTCGAAGAGAATGTGAAATATTTTCGCAGTTGCCTCCATATCTGCTATCCATGCCTTTATTGGAATGTTGTCTGGTCCTGCTGATTAGCCGTTCTTGATTTGTCTGATGGCCATACTGATCTCCTCAATCGTAGGTGCGCTTATATTAATTAGGAGGTCCTTGGATGCTGCGTCGATGTTGGGTGGGTTCAGTGGAGCTGGTCGATTCAATAGTTCCTTAAAGTGCTCCACCCACCTATTTCGCTGTTCTTCAGTGTTGCTGATTACTTTGCCTTCCTTGCTTTTCACTGGTCGTTCTGGTTTACGATAGTTCCCGGCAAGCTTCTTTGTAGTTTCATACAATTGTCTCAAGTTTCCGTCTCTTGCAGCCTTTTCCGCCGTCGTTGCTAGATCTTCCACATATTTTCGTTTGTCAGCTCTGATGCTCTTCTTCACTTCCCTGTTTGCTTCTGTATAATCGGCTTGCGTCTTAACTTTCTCTGCTCTTGTTCGGCTGACATTCACTGCTGCCTTCTTGTTCCTCCTTTCTTCAATTTTTCCAAGAGTAACAACAGAGATCCATTCCTTGTGATGGTGCTTCTTGCGACCGAGGACCTCCTGACATGTTGAAGTGATTGCCTCTTTCATCCCTTTCCAATTGTTCTCCAATGTTGCTTCCTCTCCATTGAGTAGATCCTGAAAGGCCTGGAACCTATTGGTGAGGGCTATCTTGAATTCGTTGAGTTTTACGGTATCCCGAAGAAAGACTGCATTAAACTTGTGTGATGTTGTCAGCCCCGTTGTCCAGTGCTTCTCTAGCTTCAATCTCATTTTGACGATCAGTAAGTGGTGATCTGAAGCTATATCAGCTCCTCTCTTGGTTCTCACATCTTCCATGGTCCTTCTGAACGTTTTGTTGATACAGATATGGTCAATCTGGTTTTGAGTAGTGTGATCCGGTGAAATCTATGTAACTTTGTGTATGCGTTTATGCGGGAATATCGTGCCACCGATGACCAGTTTGTTGAAGGCACATAGGTTTGCAAATCTCTCACCGTTTTCGTTCCTTTCTCACAGTCCATGTCGTCCCATGATGTCTTCATTTCCAGTGTTGTCCATTCCAACCTTGGCATTTAGGTCTCCTATAAGAATCGTCAAATCTTTTAGTGAACATTTCTCGACGATTGCCTGTAGCCTTTCGTAGAATTGATCTTTAACGTCGTCATTGTAGTCATTGGTGGGTGCGTAACATTGGATGACTTTCATTGTAATGTCCTCTTTCTTTGTTTTGAAGGATGCTTCAATGATCCTGGGTCCATGAGATTCCCATCCTATCGGTGCCTTTTGTGCATGTTTGCACAGCATCAATGCAACTCCTTGTGTATGTGAAGCATTTTCCTCTTCATGACCAGAGTATAACAGCAGTTCCCCTGAAGCAAGTCTCAGTTGTCCTACTTGTGTCCAATGCGTTTCACTGATGCCGAGCAGCTCGAGGTTGTATCGTTTCCTTTCTGCCGCAACTTGAAATAGTCTTCCAGTCTCCAACAATGTGTGAGCCTTCCATGTGCCTAAAAA
The DNA here is from genome assembly GCA_944470395.2 of Schistosoma turkestanicum. Classification (NCBI taxonomy): domain Eukaryota; kingdom Metazoa; phylum Platyhelminthes; class Trematoda; order Strigeidida; family Schistosomatidae; genus Schistosoma; species Schistosoma turkestanicum. The sequence goes on along the minus strand of OX103971.1, from coordinate 1,727,011 downwards.
AATGGTTGCTCTGGTTGTCAGAAGAGGAGGGTTGGACATGGGGTTGCCGATCCCATTCCGTTGAAATCTCACTTGCTAAAATAACGCTGACCAGGAAAATTAATTCAAACCATTTTAACTCTGCCCTGGGAGTTGGAAGAAGAATTATGACGTCTCGTGATGAAAGCCGCGTTCCCTCGTAAGTCACAGGGCTGATGCCTATTCTGACAACCGGAGCACTGATGCTGTCCAAACATGCACAAAAGGATGGGAATCTCATGGACCGAGGACCATTAAAGCATCCTTCAAAACAAAGAAAGAGGACATTACAATGAAAGTCATCCAATGTTACGCACCCACCAATGACTACAATGACGACGTTAAAGATCAATTCTACGAAAGGCTACAGGCAATCGTCGAGAAATGTTCACTAAAAGATTTGACGATTCTTATAGGAGACCTAAATGCCAAGGTTGGAATGGACAACACTGGATATGAAGACATCATGGGACGACATGGACTGTGAGAAAGGAACGAAAACGGTGAGAGATTTGCAAACCTATGTGCCTTCAACAAACTGGTCATCGGTGGCACGATATTCCCGCATAAACGCATACACAAAGTTACATAGATTTCACCGGATCACACTACTCAAAACCAGATTGACCATATCTGTATCAACAAAACGTTCAGAAGGACCATGGAAGATGTGAGAACCAAGAGAGGAGCTGATATAGCTTCAGATCACCACTTACTGATCGTCAAAATGAGATTGAAGCTAGAGAAGCACTGGACAACGGGGCCGACAACATCACACAAGTTTAATGCAGTCTTTCTTCGGGATACCGTAAAACTCAACGAATTCAAGATAGCCCTCACCAATAGTTTCCAGGCCTTTCAGGATCTACTCAATGGAGAGGAAGCAACATTGGAGAACAATTGGAAAGGGATGAAAGAGGCAATCACTTCAACATGTCAGGAGGTCCTCGGTCGCAAGAAGCACCATCACAAGGAATGGATCTCTGTTGTTACTCTTGGAAAAATTGAAGAAAGGAGGAACAAGAAGGCAGCAGTGAATGTCAGCCGAACAAGAGCAGAGAAAGTTAAGACGCAAGCCGATTATACAGAAGCAAACAGGGAAGTGAAGAAGAGCATCAGAGCTGACAAACGAAAATATGTGGAAGATCTAGCAACGACGGCGGAAAAGGCTGCAAGAGACGGAAACTTGAGACAATTGTATGAAACTACAAAGAAGCTCGCCGGGAACTATCGTAAACCAGAACGACCAGTGAAAAGCAAGGAAGGCAAAGTAATCAGCAACACTGAAGAACAGCGAAATAGGTGGGTGGAGCACTTTAAGGAACTATTGAATCGACCAGCTCCACTGAACCCACCCAACATCGACGCAGCATCCAAGGACCTCCTAATTAATATAAGCGCACCTACGATTGAGGAGATCAGTATGGCCATCAGACAAATCAAGAACGGCTAATCAGCAGGACCAGACAACATTCCAATAAAGGCATGGATAGCAGATATGGAGGCAACTGCGAAAATATTTCACATTCTCTTCGAGAAGATTTGGGATAAGGAAGAAGTACCATTAGATTGAAAATAAGGATACCTCATCAAAATACCAAATAAAGGCGACCTGAGCAAGTGTGAAAACTACAGATGCATCACTGTTCTTTCAATACCGTGCAAAGTCTTCAACAGGGTTTTTTTTAAAAGAATGAAGGACTTCGTACACCACCTATTTCGAGATCAACTGGCCGGTTTTGGTAAGGATCGATCATGTACTGACCAAATTGCTACATTACGGATCATTGTGGAACAATCAATTGAATGGAACTCACAACTCCACATCAACTTCATCGACTACGAGAAAGCATTTGATAGCATGGATAGGAAAACACTGTGGAGGCTTCTTCGACACTACGGTGTGCCTGAGAAAATAGTCAACATCATACTGCAAATTCACCCACGGAGGCCAGCTGACAGACTCTTTTGAGGTGAAGACCGGTGTAAGGCAAGGTTGCTTACTCTCACCCTTTCTCTTTCTCCTGGTCATCGACTGGATTATGAAGGCTTCAACATCTGGAGGGAAGCACGGTATCAACTGGACAGCTCGGACGCAGCAGGACGATCTGCACTTCGCAGATGACTTGGCTCTTCTATCACACACACTCAACAAAAAATGCAAGAGAAGACGACCAGTGTAGCAGCAGCCTCTGCAGCAGTAGTTCTCAACATACATAAAGGAAAAAGCGAAGTCCTCCGATGCAACACAACATGCACCAACCGAATCACGCTTGATGGAGATACCTTGGAGGACGTTAACACCTTCACATATCTTGGCAGCATCATCGACGAGAAAGGTGGATCGGACGCAGATGTGAGGGCGCGGATTGGCAAAGCGAGGGCTGCATTTCTACAGTTGAAAAATATCTGGAACTCCAAACAACTTTCAAACAAAACCAAAATCAGGATTTTCAATACAAATGTCAAGACAGTTCTACTGTATGGAGCGGAAACATGGAGAACTACCAATGACATCATTCAGAAGATACAAGTACTTATGAACAGCTGTCTACGCAAAATACTTCGTATTCGTTGGCCAGACACCATCAGCAACAACTTACTGTGGGAGAGAACAAACCATATTCCAGTGGAGGAGGAAATCAGGAAGAAGCGGTGGAAGTGGATAGTACACACATTGCGGAAAGCACCTAACTGCGTCACGAGACAAGCTCTCACATGGAACCCTCAAGGCAAAAGGAAAAGAGGAAGGCCAAAGAATACATTACGCCGAGAAATAGAGAAATACATGAGAGGAATGAACAAACATTGGACAGAACTGGAGATAGAAGCCTAGGACAGAGTTGGTTGGAGAAAACTGGTGGGCGGCCTATGCTCCATTGGGGGTAACATGCGTAAGTAAGTAAGTAAGTAATATATATATATATAGATTTGCAAACGAGTGTGTTGCAACTCTTGACTTTTTCCGTACCTAAGTATGATTGCAAAATACAGGTGTGCTGAATCATTTAGGCATTGAAAAATTAGGATTGCGTTTCTCAATTTTTCCGAACGAGCATCTCGGATGATGGTAGATCAAGTTTCTGCTTTCTCTATTTAGGGCATTCTCACGTAAGTTGGTTTCGATTTTATGTTGTCAAAGTTATCACCTGTGGTTTTAAAAATGAGAGTTGTCATATCAACAATCTATCACGGCTTGATAGTGATAGAGCACGTGGTAAACATAACTTTTTAGAAAACATATTCAGCTCTTTTATCAAAGTAAACTAACTGATTTTTTTATTTAGATCTTGTCAGTCCTCTTCTATCACCCCGAATGATTGTTTTGTACGCGCGTGCAGACCTATTTTCGCTAGTCGCTTTTCAGCATTAGTAAGTCTGACAATAAAAACGCCTGTTCATGTTTGATCAGTTAGCGTCAGCTAAATCGCATTTAAAATTTTACCCGGTCTTGCCTGTGCACTATTCATTTTTGTGTATGCCTGTTCAATCGAGTGCATGGAATATATTCTTCTCAAAAACCATATTTGAGTTCTTATAAGCACCGTCAAAAAATATGACGTTCACTTGAGCAAGAATAAACGATGTAAAGAGGAACATTTAATTCTTAGTATAATCGATTATTGAAGCAAAATGCTGTCAATTCGCAAGACAGTAAACTAATGCTACTCAATTCAAATTCGAAACAACCACTTAAACGACATTCTATGAAACATCCATCGCAATATGAATGCGACAATGCAAACAGTTGCAAGATTGCCATTGCATGTTTTTGATAAAAGTTATATTGGAAGTGACGTTTAAAAGTGCATCTGTCAGCATGAGGTGTAACTAAGTGAGATTATGACAAAGATGGGGTATAAATTATCCGCTACTCACATTGTCTCATATTTGATCACAACTCATAGTTCCACCGGTTAATTAAATATATATATTGCAGGATATTCTGTTAATGGGCCAATTATTCCGAATAATAATTATCGTGCAATGGTTAGGATAGTACATTCGCAAAATCAATACGGGGTTACAAATGGTGTGTAAATATAATAACGATTAGCTTTATTGTATTCACTACTCACCGACTAAGACGATATCATCTGAGGTATTTGATAGTAGACGAAAACAATTTGAAGGTATATGGTTAGTTTAAATCTGATTGTCTGTGAATCTTTAAAGTGATAAATGAGGATGAAATATATTTTTGTACTCACCAACTGGGACGACATCATCTGAAGTATCTGAAAATAGATTCGTGAAATCGAGACGGAGCGTCAATTTCAGTGTAAATAGAACAACGATAAGCTAAATTGTACTCAATACTCACCTCCTGAGTCGACATTATCTCCGGTACCTGAACCCAGACAGAAACAATTTAAACGCATTTGATTATTTTGAATCTGATTTTCTGTGTAGATGTCAAGTGATAAATGAGGGTGAAATACATGTTTGTATGTATGTGGAATCATCTTCTGACATCTGAAGAAATTATACACATATGATGATTATTGGAGGATATTCTGTTAATGGACCAATTATTCCGAATAATAATTATCGTTCAATGGTTATGTGGAGATGGTATGACAAACTTATTTTGAATTTATTCTGTTTATTTTCGACTGCTTGTACATTTACCGTAAAATGATTGTACATGTTGTTTAAGTGTGTTACCTTGGATACAAGTAACGCTGACTACTCGTTTTTCCGTTCTGTTGTACACATGGCACGGCACTCAATAACTGAGCCTAACAAATACACTTTATACACATATTTCGTGTTCTCCATTGTTCATTAATGTGTTACCTGGATTCTAATACATATATTATCTACATTTATAGACTGCAGTCATATTCATATCCTATTCTACGACGAAACATGTAACTGGGATTACTTATCTCCTATAATTGTGGATTTTTAGTACCAATCACAACCGAACACGCACAAGCAGCCGTATAAAGTAACGTCCTTATATTTTTAATGTATTTATTACGTTTAATCGATAAATTTCAATATACATATATTTGTATTCAATAACTTTGTTGATATTTTGAAATAATACATTGATTGGTCAACCACAGTTAGGATAGTACATTCGCAAAATCAATACGGAGTTCCAGATGGTGTGTAAATATAATAACGATGAGCTTTATTGTATTCACTACTCACCGACTAAGACGATATCATCTGAAGTATCTGAATCTAGACAATAACAATTCGAACGTATATGATTAGTTCGAATCTGATTGTCTGTGAGGATTTGTAGTAATTATTCAGGCTGAAGTGCGTATTTGTATGCATGTGAAACGATCTTCTGAAATCTAGTGAACCTAAATCCGTGTGCACAATATTCAACAGCTGTCATGTATTTGATTCCTGAGAACCTTATGCAGTTCATTCTCTTCTCTCAGTCCACTGGAGACTAAAATAACAGAATAATATATTCGTGACATCATTACGGTGTTTCGAATATTGTGTAAATAGAAAGACGATTAGCTTAATCGTAGTCACCACTCACCGACTAAGACGACATCATCTTCAGTATCTGAAACTAGACAATAACAATTTGAACGTATATGATTAGTTTAAATTTGATTGTCTGTGAAGTTAAAGGTGATAAATGAGGGTGAAATATATTTTAGTACGCAAAAGAAACGATGTTTTGGACAACCATACACGGGACATGACATTGGACCATCATCAAATTCATTGGGCTCAGCGCATCATACATTTTTTCAAACAGTTATGATTTGCGTACACATATGAAGATATTAGTTCAAAGTATCATTTTGGAACAAGTGAAAATGATGTCAAACATATATTTACTGATAAGATGAAAATAATATTCTTTTAAACATATAGACATAATCAGTTTTAACATTATATGATAGTAATATACTCACCCGTAAACGTGAACAAACAATGTACCAACAGAAGAAGAGCTGCTGCGTTCACTTTTTGTGACTTGAATTAAAAATAATAGAAATGTTCCTGCATTTATATACTAATCATTAACCAATCAGAGACTGCCACCTCAATTTTGAAGTACAAATTAAAACAAAAATGGTAATGAAATTATTGTGAAGTGTTGTATATGTATTTAATATGTAACTAAAAATAATGTTCGAAAATTCCAGAGATGATGGTAGAGTAAATGGATGTGTAATATATTGCAAAGATAATATTTGCAGCAAAGACATTTGTTCCTGAAACATTTGTTTGACATCGCAATTTTTAGCTGTTCATTACACGCCATGTATTCCTGTCTACGTACCTATTAAAATAAAGAATGAATTAAGAGCTTGAGCCACATCGCCAAATGAAATGTTACGGACATTATGGAATATCTCAACTCAATAGGTCGATGCAAGCGATTTGCGTAAAATAGGCTTTCATCCAGCTGACGAATTGTCCAAGCAGTATCTTACATCAATAAAATTTTCAAAAGGATTATTTTGGCGTTACGACAGAAATTGTAGAAATCGACTTTCTGTGTAATGCGTGTACTTCTTTCGAGGCGTGAAATTAGTGTGCAGAAAATATGCGGCTGCACGTCATCCTGAACTTACTCGAGCAGAGAACAATTTCGCGTTCGGTCTCACAGCTTCGACTCAGTGCTTTAAGTAAACGACTAAGTGAATAAGACACTGAAGGATGGTTCGACACTAATTTCTTACTGAATAACCCTTATTTGCGAATGACATTTGAAGATACTGTAAAAAGCACGATTCATGAAGCTCAGATTGGGCCAAGGAATCAATTTTTAATTCTCTGCTTTTGCCATCACATCAGTATGCCATAGTCATTTTATAGCGCCTACATCTTTCTTTGAATGGTGGTGCGGAAATCAGCAAGCTCATTTTTCGGACTCATTTGAAAAACCATCAGCACCTAAGTGTGGCACTGGAGATGTATTATTGTCGATAATCGACCTACGCAATGGTAAGATAATCACTAAGTATGGAGTATTCCCGATACATGAAGTGAAGTGAGGTGAAGTGGCAGAGATAAGGCGTAGCACCATACATGTCGGAAAATAAACCAAATATTCACGAGTTGTGTGCAAAGTACCGGAAACTGTTCACGAGAGATGGAACCGCACGAATTTTGCGACAAAGTAAAGCCAGAAATTCCACTGAAGAACAAGCAAGTAACCATAAATACAACACGCCTGGTGCCTCTAGATTTGAAGGCGGAGATAAAAAGTCAAATACAAGAGATGTTGAAAGAAGGCATAGTTGAAGAAAGGGACAGACCATAAATCTCGCCAGTGCTGTTGGTGAAGAAGCCGAAAAGAAAATACAGATTTTGTGTAGACTTCAGAGAACCTTAATGACATCATTGAAATAAAACCATGTGCAATGCTCACCGTTATGGAGACCCTGGATCGGCTGCAGAATGCCACACTGTTCACGGTACTGGATCTGCGATCAGGGAATTGGCAACTGCCGATAAAATAGACTGATCGAAATAAAACAGCATTTACTGTACGTGATAAGCAGTACCACTTCAGACGAATGCCGTTCCAGTTGGCAGGTGCACCGTCTACATTCAGAAGATTATTGATGCGGCTACTCAAGAACCTTGAGAATGCTCAGGTGTATGGCGACGATGTGGTGGTGTACAGCCGAACGGAAGCGGATCATGATGACTATGTGGAAGCTGTCCTAAAGCGGATTGAAGAGTTATGAGGTAAAAATTACAAATAGCAAAAAGTAGTGTCATCTTGCTAGTGCATGAAGTTGGAAATGGAGAAAGCAAACCGTTGCCGCAGAAAATACTAGCCATAAATTACATCGTGGTACTTTACCCTGAAACGAAGCTGAGACAGTTTCTTGGATGAGCGGCGTTCTACAGTCGATTCGTCAAGAACCATAAAGAAGAAGCAGCACCCCTCCATAAGTTGTTAAGCAACACCTATTCAATGGCTCTTCATTTTTGTTTCTTCTACGTTGTGTAGATCTGCGGTGTACACTACTTATGTTCACATTAGTAGTAAATGATATCAAACGGAAATTGAACGTCTGTCAGCAAAAGATCGAGAAAGAAAGAATGAGATCATAAGTCGATTATACGGTAACGTATAGTGAACTGAAGACTGAAAAGTCTCAACGAAAGAACACTGAAATCTGAAACAAAAAAAGGTAAGTTTGCAAATGATTTCACTGGAAGGTTTTGTACATGTGCTTAACAACTCTGTAGTATTCGCTTAAACATAGATGTTGATGTTCTCACCTGAGTTTTCGTTCACTGCAGATATTGCAGATCGTGAAACTCACTGCAAACAGCGCACATTTGTTCACTGCGCTTTCCACTTTCCCAAGGAATCACCGTGTTAATGAGGTCCGCGCTGTTGTCCAGTTTTTCATGAGTTACATTTTCAGTTTGGTGACCGGCAATTACCTATCTGAATATATAACAACCACTCTCCTTTCTCCTTTCTATATCCTGTACTTATGTTGAAGTTTTTATGTTAGCTTCTGAACTGTACATATGTTGTTTAAATTTGATATTTTATATGGCTACAGCAATATTTGGATTTGATACCGTAGCAATTCGGACTGGAAGCACTTATTCTTCCAGAAACGTATACCTATTGGAATCCCGAAGGTGTAACACCGTTTTGGTGATTGTCTGTATTTCCATTTTATCGATTAATAGAACCGTTTTCTTACAGAATTATCGCGCTTTTGGTTCTTGACTGGGTGAAGGCTTCTGAACCTACACTATTCGAGCCCGAGTGAACTGTGAGATAGAAAATTTTTCTATATTTTGACTCAAAATTTAATTGATTTCACAAGACACACTATAATGGTCGGACAGAAGCATACATTAGCTCATGCATTTATCGACAAGATGATGACTGTCCTTGCTATAAAGGGGACTGATCCAGATAATTTAATAAGGCTAGTTCGTGAGATGAATGTGCATGAGTTAATGCTCACGTAAATGAACTGTCAATCACATCGTTATTGTACAAAACCATCAAATGTTTGTTTTTAAAACTACTATTATACCTTTTGGGCGAATGGGTTAAAGAAGCATGTCGAATTCTCAAGACGGGTATGGCGATCATAATAAAAGACTAATGTGAATTTGTAAATGAACAGTTATATGTGGCTAAGACTAGATGTGGTCTACATGTAAACCATGGCAAAATCAGACGAAATATTTCGGCGTTTTGAAGAGGAAAACTTGTGCAAGTTACAAGACAGCGAATATAACATATGCGAGCACTAATAATGGACTGTTCAAGCAATCATTATTTAGACCAATGTCAGAAGTTTGAAGACAAATACGATAAAGAAATGAATTGATTAGTGTTTAGGCATAAGTGATGTGGCGTTTGTTTGAGCGCGAACCATGTAGCAAAAAATTGTTGACGACCGACGTCGTTTGCTGTTGAAGGTTGTGGCTGCAGACTCTTTATCCTGTTACAAGAAAAACTGGGGGAACAGAGAGACACGAATAGTGATGCCTACAATAATACTTAATATTTTACTTAGGGAGGCGTTTAATGCATACAATTGCCAGTAGCATTTTTAGTAGTGCTTGTATGGATAAAAAATGGGAAGGAAATCGTTTACCCTTGCGCCTTTCTAAATAACGGATCAAACTGTTTCCTCATAGTTGATGATACTACTGCCAAGAAATAATATTGAATCGTCGTTGATATTCAAAGAGATAGATTTAGAATTGCATCCGATAGACGTTTCGGCATTTGTTAGTGTTCAGAATGTGTTGACAGTCAAAACAATCCCGGTGGTTTACAAGACTGTGCCATGTTCCATCGTGTACTGGTTCCGGTATATGATCAAGACGTCCCTATATATTTGTGGTGGCTAGGTGCGAATTCAGAAAAGCAGACAGAGGTCTCCAGAATGAAAAGTCATCTTTTCGGAACATCCTCACCACTATGTTGCTGCTGGTTTGCACTAGAGAAGACAATTTCTGATAATCAAGATATATTTCCCAGCACCAAAGGAACAGTTTATTGTGGGAGACTAATTGATATCCGTGGATACTGTGAAAGAAGCCAAACAGCTCTCTTCTCATTTCAAAAGACTCTTAAGTTTAAAAAGACTGAGCTAGCTCAGTGGACGAGTATCAGTGTTGATGTGCTGGAGCTGATTCCAGATGAAGATCATTCCGAAGGGAACAATGCCGTCCGCGAGTTGATTGAGATGAATAAACGAACTTTGGGGATGAAGATGGATGCCTGAATGGACGAACTATGTCCTTATATTCATGATTTGTATGAAAACCTAACCAGAAGTAATATTTTGTCGTACATACCATCAATCTATCATCCAGAAGGCAGTGTGTGAGGACGTATCGTAAATGGAATAAGAAAAAATTCATATTTATGAGACTCAGTCTTAGTAAACAGCGCTTGCTCAACGAAAAATATTGCTCAGTATCTTTGATATATTCACTTGATAATTGTTATTACTTTCATTATTGTACTAATCTAACTATTTCTATGTTTAGAAACAGATAACGTTTAAAGTCAGGTTGTCTTTGTTCTGACTACAGCTTTCTCACAGATTCTGTATTTTCCAATAATGCGTTCACAGTTATAACTGGACATCTGTACGACGTAATAAATAACACAGTCCTTTTGAATATTTTATTTATATATATGTAGTCGAACAGGTTCCGAGTATTGTGATTCAGTAAACTATATGGAGCATTGTTTACGCGTTTGTGTGTGACTATTTTGGCCGTCGACGACGGGTTTGTTGAAGGCACGTAGGTTAGCGGATCTCCCACCGTTTTTGTTCTATTCTCTCAGTCCATGTTGTCCCATGAAATCTTCATATTCAATGTTGTCGATGGCATATAGGTCTCCTATTAGAATCATCAAATCGTTCGATGAGCATCTGTCGGTAACTCACCACAGCCTCTCGTAGAATCGATCGTGAATTTGGTCATTGTAGTCACTGGTACGTTCCAAGCAATAGACGATGTTCAATGCAGTGTTCCCCCCTTCTTTGAAGTATGCAATTTTGATACAAGGTGCTTAAGATTTCCATGCTTTTGGTGTCTTTTGTGCTTGTTATTACAGCGTCAGTGCAACTACTTGTGTGTGCGGCAATTTTTTTCCTAATTGATGCTCTCGATTAGCTAGTTTTACCTTTCATACCTGCGTTCAAAGCTTTTCACTGATTTCGACCACCTTCAGATGGGATCTTTTTATTTCTGCAGACTTGAAATGGTCTTCCGGTCTCCCATATTGTTTGAACATTCCTTGAACCAAAAACAGAGTGACTGCTCTGATATCCAGAAAACAGCATCAGCCACGTGACATGTGACATATAGGCATCTATAGTTTCAGTTTTGATAGGGCCTTAGCATACTCACTGTCCGTATAGGAAAGAGATTCGTAATCTCACTCACTCTCATCTGATGAGGATGATTGTGTTAATTCAATTCATCGAGAACACTCATTACAACTGGAATCAAATGAGCTAAAACTAGCAATCATGTCAGCTCGACTGATGTCTCAGCAACAATCTCTATTTATATCTCCTACACAAACATTTCACGCACTTAGTAACCTACGCACAATCAGTCACTCACTGAAACACAACTCACATTTTCATTGATCATGAACATTACCATCGACAGACAAGACATACATATACACATCTACCATGTAACTCTTCGTATCACTGTCACATTCGAGTGGACGTTTCAACTTGGTTATCCTCCTTAGATTTTGTTCAATCCCTAAATCTGGAAACCTGTTTATTACATTTTGGAAAAACTGCTTTTATAATTTAAAATGTTCTTATTCTAATTTCTCCTCAACAAATGAGTGTCGCAAGGAGGTTCATGGACTGTGTTACCTTTGAAGTGTTTTGTTTCATCAGTGCAATCTTTTATGACAAACCTGACAATATATCAAATTTCAGCTTCTAATACTCGTTATATGACAAATATGTCATGTGCATGCGCCAGACCAAAGAAAAGTCACCTAAATAAGTATTCACCAAAGCATCTGCCTAATCAATTTAATTTTTGAGTTTCTTGAAATGACCCAAGTGAACGAATGTAGTCGGCTTTGTTCCATTTCCACGTTACACCGGTTTACAAAATTCAGCATCGCGAATTGATTAATACACATTTAATTATATATAGAATTAACTTTAATTTTCGACCGGCATGAGATTGAAGCTCAATCTATTAAAGGTTCGGAGTATATTTCTTTCTCGTGATTTAAATAATATTTCAAACAGGTGGAGATAATAATATTGCTCAAAAGAATATCTTGTAATCGTTAAATATAGGGCAGCTTGTTCAACGTTGATTATCATCTGTATGAACACATATGAACATACGAAACTACGAATATTAGGTCAGCAAATGTGAGTGAGTACAATAAATGTGGAAGAAAGGCATCAGCATAATATGTCCAAATAAAACAGCGGCATGCAAAATTACTTCGGACGATTGAGATTAATAATTATTCGTGACTTATGCTGGTCGTGCCTATTTGGCAAAACTCCGACCAGTGATTTGATTTTAGTTAGTGACTGCACGATTAGTTCCATTAAACCATGCTCCAGAGAGGCAGATTCTGCAAAGCGGATCATGTTCACTATAATTTAGTTACTGGGTTGAACCTGTTAGAAAATTGTTTCTTGCTAGTGATTATTGCAGCAAGATAGAATGATTTATCAGCCATGTTACTTTACATAACGATAATGCACGACAAAGCCACTGACAGCAAGATTGAGAAATGGAGAAATGCAATGACTGTTGCTGAATGAACATAAGACTGAGCTCACTATTATCATGCAACTACCCTGAACTTACGAAACTGTTATTGGCATTAAAATGGGCAGAAAATAGAAAACAATACTTCACAGAATGATGATCGAAATCGCAAGTTCAAGGAGTAATTTAAATTTAGGACAAAAGCATCTTCAATCTTAATTTGGCATTGTATTTGTTGGCGAGTGTTGTGTTGGATTTAGTTGTGAAGGCATGTGAGTAAATAACGCTGATTTCAGATGTAAGTTGAGATGGATACCCACCAGGGTAAATCGGACTTGGAAGGTGTAATAATAGTTGGGTAACTGTCTGTATTTCCATTTCATAATGAATAAATACCGTTTTCTCCCAAATTAATGTGTTTTGGTTTTGGATCTGGGACGTCGAGTACCAACCTGCACCTATTGGAATCGGAGTGAACTGCTAAGGTAGAAAATCCATCTACAGTCAAACTATTAAGAAGAATAAAGAAACATTTGGAATTTTGAATCTCAAACTTCCAATCTCAAACACCTTGGAAGAAGTACTTTTGGATTACTTATCTTTTTTCTTTGATAAAACTGTATTTTGGAAAACGATATTTTGACCTTTTTGAATTTTTTCATTGACGAAGAAAATTTACCGGTGAAAAATTTATATCTTGTCTTTGTTACTTAGTTTCCGTTGAATTTCAATTGACTATGGTTTCTCGAAGGAAATCAAACACGAAGAGGGTTGAAGCCCATGAAGAATCTCGGAACGCAAGGCAAGTTGTTTATGATACTTCATGTTTAATGGGTTCACTCCCTACTAGGAATGATATTATGCTTGATACTTATTTTTGTATGTCACCCTTCAGAAGGCACTCAGGAACAAGATTTGGACAAGAACTTTGAGGTACCGGGGAAAGTTTTGACGTCTAGAACAGCAGTAGTTGTCGCCAAATGAACTCCTCTTCTTCGACGGTAAACACCGTGATTACTTTAGATTTGTAAGACAATTTGAGACATTTAAGAACCCAGAGTTATGGATGATAATCTGCGTTTATTATATTTAATTCATTACTGTAAAGGAAGGGCGAAAAATGCGATTGAAGGATGCCTTATTATGTAAACCCACGTGAGATATAAAAGAGCTAAGTCAATTCTAAAGCAGCTCTTCGGACGATCGCATGTAATAGCTCGTGAAACTCTGGAGGACTTGTTTAGATCTGGGAATACTGACTACAGCGACCCAGAACAATTGTCGGATTTAGCAATTAAGATGCAAAACGTGGCGCTAACTTTGAAACAATTAAATTGGATTGCAGACCTAAATTTTCTAGTAACCTTAGAGCGAATAGTTAGGCCCTTACCCCATCGAATGCAAGTCCAGTAGGCAGAGCTGGGAATTAAATTGGACGAAGAAGAAAGAAAGCCTACTTTCAATGAATTGACTGACTTTATTATGTCTCGTGCAAAAATGGTAGGCATCAAGACGGACCCGAGATATGTGATGGTAGAAGTTTCCTAACGGCACGAAATGCAAGGAACGGTAATTTGGATTCGAGCAAACATAGGTTAGTGAGTACAGTCAATATGAACAAAGACATAACAGGATTGGCTGTATGGAATAAAGCTTATGTTCGGAACCCTTACGTAGGGTAAATTATTTAACACGACCTAGAGTTAATCCTAGGACAACAAGCGTAAATAGTGACACAGCACTTCATGTTGCTGAGCAATCAGGATGTCTGCGGGCTCCTGTACCTAGTTATATGAAGCATCATGATATTGAAGCGGAAGATAATAGCAGCTTAGCGCGTCCTGCTGATGTTTGTGTACGGTGAACTGATTGACGAACGTATACTAGTCCAAGTAGTCTCAGCAACATCGATAGTGTTAGTGTAAGTGGCAACAGTGGTAGCTTCGCTTTAAAGCCTGCATGCCAACTATCTCGCAACGCGTCATTAACTGTGTATAGTCGGAACGTCATTGTGGACAACAATAACGTCAAGGTGGAGGTGAAACCTCATGTGTCTATTATCAGTGTGGTTGATGTGAATAATAAACGTGATGCTAACGAGAGTGGAATCACTATAGGTAGTGCTGTTTCTTCGATTGCTGTTACTAATGTAGCATCTTTGAGCACTTCATATCAAGACGATATTGGATGTTTGAGCGTGGAGAATGTAGGCGTCGGTTGCAAAGGCGTAAGCCACAGTGGTATAACTACTGTGAGGGCTAACATTCGGTACCCTAGGTGCAATGAGGAGTCATCTAGCTTTCATGGACATGCTGTTGTGTTGAATATGCAGCATGAGGAATCGAGCATGAAATTGTCCCACTATCGCACTCCATTATTTTGACTTGTACTACAAGTATCGGGATGAGCACTAACAACAGTGATAAGATAGATGAGGTTAAGAGCATTCCTAGTAAAGAAAGCAATGTTGATCGAGTAGAGTTGGACACTGTACATGAGTCGAATGGATGTCATGAGAAGTGTACAGATGCTTGTACAGTTGAGGCTACTAATGATAATAGCATTGATGATACTCCTACGAGTAAAAGTGATCGACGGAAGTTGAAAGACACTCATCGTCGTCGAAATGGTCGTACGTTACGCTTACATATTGCTAAAAAAGCTGAGAAGCATAAGAAACGACATGATGCTACTATTATTAAGAAGCGTAGACTTCGTTCTCTTTCTGATGCTATGACTAACAATGGAGATGGTAGTCATCAGAATTGTAGTATTGGCAGCGATAGTATAGAGACAGAAAATGTGCGCAGTCCACCTATAGTGACTATTCGGTCTATTCGTCGTATGAACTTTCTAGTGATTTGTTGTCATCGAACGTGCCGCAACTGTAAGTTTTGTTCTCCGGTTGACTGTCAGTCAAGTGATGATGAGAAGGAAGCGTCTGATGGTAACAGTCAGTCTACAGTGTTGCATGATAACGATGCTATTGATGTGTATATGTCTTCAGTCTCTGAAACGGAGCATGAAGAACAACAAGTGAGTTTATCGGTTTTGGATTGTGACACTTATGCTGTTCTTTCATGTAGAGAGATGAGTTATACAACAATGGAAGAGTTTCACTCTACGTATGCTAGTGCAGACGGAAACGACGCGACTTGTCTGACACAATGGAATCATGATGACGATGATTATAATCTGGATGTCACTGATGTGACAAATGAGTTGCCGACGATGACGAATGCTGATCAAACTTCCTCTGTATCAGCAGATGGATAGATAAATATTGGTCGCATGTTATGCCACTTAAAGTCTTCGGGAGATAAGGAGATGTAAAAATTGGTGATCCCACCCTTGCATATTATCTATGGGTCAAGAACCTCTGTTGATAAGTCAGGCTTGTATCTGCTGTCCGGAGCAAGTGGTGGTGGAACGACGACTCATCCCCATGATATGGTATGTAGTTCCCGGATAGGATATGACCAGCTTGACAACGTGTTGTACAAGTTTATATGGGTTAATTGGATAAGGTCTACCGTTAGGTCATGCTACGATAGATAGGGGAATCAAGGGCTTGATGGGAAGGTTCAGATACCTAGTTAACTTGATGGGTCATATCCATGTTGGTGGGCGGGTAGGCGTACTGCTGTATGTCCTACTCGTTCCACTGGAGTGGATTAGGGAATGAGAGCGAACCCTAAATTGAAGTGTCAGAAAGGGCTTGTTTTGCATGGAGGGATTTTGCGAGCCGGTGGAGATTTTTTTTGGAATGTTTTGTTTTTTGGAGAATCCCTCCATGTATTTATTTTTGTGTTATTATGTGTCTGACTCTTACTGTTGACATATTGGTACTCTATTTGAATCCATTTTGAGATTTTATCATTGTATATTGCTATTATTTCTATAGCTTGTAATTATATTGAAGTTTTATGTTTGCTCCTGAACTGTACATATGTTGTTTAAATTTGATATTTAATGTGGCTACAGCCACATTTGGATTTGATGCCGTAGTCATTCGGACTGGAAGCACTTATTCTTCCAGAAATGGATACCCACCAGTGTAAATTGGACTTGGAAGGTGTAATAATAGTTGGGTAACTGTCAGTATTTCCATTTCATAATGAATAAATACCGTTTTCTTCCAAATTAATGTGTTTTGGTTTTGGATCTGGGACGTCGAGTACCAACTTGCACCTATTGGAAACGGAGGGAACTGTTCTGGAAGAAATTCTATCTACAGCCCTTTGTTGATGCAAGCTTTCTTCCGATACCGGGGCATTGAATAAAATAACTGAGTTTGATCTGTCGTCCGTGTTCTTGGGCTGTAGCCGCTTGTAAGTTGTGGTGTTGCTATTTCCATTCTTCACGTTCTCCCACTGTTTTGTATTGCTAGCACATACTGAGGGAGAACATCAACCGACAGTGCCAGGCGACTTTGGTTTGGTCGTCTGGACTTTAGGTATGATTTTAGGGGGTGACTTGTGGCTTTGTCAGTGCCGCGGAAACTGTACACCGAGGGCAAATGTACCAAAACTATGGACAGTGGTAACTCAAAATGAAACAGTAGTACTCTTTAGGTACTGTGGTGTCGCAGCGACAATGCACATTTGTACTACAGAATTTGCATTTGGAAGCACGGTCGCTGATTTTGACTGATAATGATCAGGCGAAACAATCATCCTTATGCTCTTTCCGGGCGTTGGACTGTGTCGACTAAGCATTGGAGCGTCTTTTTCTCCTATTCTTAACTAGCTTACTGTTATTTTCGGGAATAGGAGTGGTGTCTTGCTTCCTCTGTGGTGTCTCCGTTGTGTGATCTAATGTTTGAACACCGAGGGGCGCAATATCGACTGACTGTTTGGGTTATTTAACAAACCGTTCGCACGATATTGGGATTTTCGACGCACTATCGACTCCGAGGTTCATGCCTCTGCACGTTTTCCCTGGTTGATATAGTGTAATGTGTACTAGCGAGCTTATTACTTAACATGATGTCAGGGAAATCAAGAGGTGAATACCGAGATTATTAGAATACGAAATACACAAAAAGGGGATTTAGGAAAGAAGAATTTTAGTAGTATATAATAAAAATACAAGGAATGGAACCTGAAAGTACTCCGAAATTGCATCTTTACCTTTGAACGTATTAGTAAGTAACTTTGCGTGTATCTAGTAGCTTGTCCAGAAGTCCTGTGTTTGTGAGTGAGTGGATGTATGTGTGCATGTATGTACGTATGCCGAAGCAACTAGAGAAAGAGCAGTTGAATGAGGTGGCTAGACCTACCGCACAATGGTTCTGACTTGGAATGGTTCCGTTTGCCCGAAAAAGTTTTCAGATTGTCAACCGATGAATGGAGACAACTTTATAGCTATGGAGGTGATAAAGTATTCTGAAAGTGGATTGTTTACCTCAAAAGGAAGAGAGGCAGCGAGGACATCAAAATCCAATATCCAATATCTTTTTAACGATCAGTTATAAACCAGTTGATTTCTCGGCGCTCGATTCTTGTTCTTTCGTTACGGTTGTATGTGTTTGGTTTTGTTGAAGAAAAGGGTGTTCATCTAATTGACACCACTGATTTCATTCAGTTGGCAGTTGTTTGTGAGTTTGTACATCCCGTGATTTGAATGAATAAGTTGGTTTTCTGTTTAAAGGAAGCTAACACATCACCGGACAGATGATCAGTTAGTTGCAAAGTGGAGAATAATAACGTGAAGGTTCTCATGCTAATAAGATTTCAGGACTAAGTAAATCAATACATCATTTAGTTCATTACTATGTATTGTGCGTGAGGACCGTATGGTAAGCAAGGTAGAGGAAACAGAGATAATAGGCCAGATCGATTGGGTTATGGAGATGGCGATTATAACGACTAGGTATGGATCTTATACAGCTCGTCCACGTGAGAGATGATAATCCGTATGAAAGTACGTGAAGCTGTTCACTGAGTGGGCTGTGGTAAGCTGGCGTAGGACTGCACTTGAAGTTGCAACGACTCTGTTGAACAGTAATGCTGCATGAAACACTCTGTTATTTGAGAATTAATATAATGAATATCGTAATTGATATGACTGCCTATTCAGAAAATTGCGCAGCACTTGACTCATTGTTCATCTGAAAAATCTGCTCTAACTATCAATGTGCTAGCCTCTGATACTTGAACAATAAATACGATGTGATTTTTTCTACAATTTATTTCTTCAATGGATCAAAAATGAATAGCAAACATGTAGTGGCTGTCAAATTTGTGTTTGGATGTATACTCATTACGATGAGAGGTGTTTTGTTAGGGAAAAATGGTACATCAAGAAGTATGTTTGGTTCCCACTTCTCATTATATTTACTTCTATTCACATGCATACTAATGTCTTTTCTGCATCACGGATCAAATAAACTACTAAAGAAGATTGATACATGAAAGCATTTATCGTGCATACAAAAATGTGTGTGCGTGACATTATGATTTTCCAAACCACTTATTCTCTATATATGTCTAAAAATCTCAATGTGTTCTGGCCTCATTGAGAATTGATCAACATTATTTGGTGACTGATAATCCGAATTAGATTGTCTCGACATTTGATTATGAAAATATCAGCTAGCTGGATGAACCTGAATCTTAGAGTTCACACTCACTCACAAATGTTCAGATAATAGTACAGATCGGCAATCATGACTCACACAAAATTTTCTTTTTATTGTATTTGTTTTCAGTGTCTACGGTTTGAAGTGTCCTAAGATAGAAAAGAGAATCTGATTCATGAAAATAGTTTCAGGTTTATAGGTGACAGGCATCATACGAAGTATTACTGTCAATTGTACCTATAACTCCATGACCCCTTTCTTACTTGGCTTTGAATACTAT
Source organism: Schistosoma turkestanicum (assembly GCA_944470395.2). Taxonomy (NCBI): domain Eukaryota; kingdom Metazoa; phylum Platyhelminthes; class Trematoda; order Strigeidida; family Schistosomatidae; genus Schistosoma; species Schistosoma turkestanicum. The sequence continues at coordinate 1,707,413 of OX103971.1, read as the reverse complement.
TGAGTAAACGGTTCAAATCGATGAGACCGTCATAGAATTTGTTTGAAAACATAATGCCGCAACTTGATTTACAAATTTCGATTCAACTTTTATGTTGATTTCAAATGACCTGACTTTAGGTTCTAATCAACACATGAATGCTGAATGTTAATTACAAATTCCCACAACATTTCTACATTAAATATTTTAAACTGAAATGAATGATGAAGTGTTGGTACTTCACAAAATCTCTCATTGCAATTTTTGTATTCTCAAAACTACTTGAAGTGAAACGATTAAGACATGAGAAACGAATGAATCTCTAGTTATTATGCATCTACGTGGATGGACTATACGAGCATTGTATTGTTATATATATGTTGCGTGAATCAGTTTTTTTGTGCCATAACCACAGTCAGTGTGATTGCTTTATCTAGGTAGGTGCATTACTTTTGGTATTTAAAAACACAGATTGCCATAATTCATTCAATAGTTTCGCTTTCACCGTCTTTCTCGCGCATCACTTTCGGACCAAATGTTTCACTGATTTTTCTTTGTCCAACCTTTTGCTGGTTATATTATAAGCACATTATACTTGTTTTCATCCTTATAAGGTTGTATAGAAGTCATGAGCAAGTACGCAAAGAGTGAGCAGTGGGTGACGCACGGAGAGGGATAAATGCTGGTATCAGTAAAAGCACGAGTGCAAGCGTTTTAAAAGCAGATTGTACCTCGTACGTTTTTGCGCTATGTTCTGAACTATTAGTACCTACTAATGACGCCAGTGTTAGGTGTTAGCCTCAGACAACACGGTGTGGTAATATCAGAAAACTGACTGATTTTTCAGTTAACCGATCTGGCAAGGATACGAACTATGACAATCACAGGCAGTACACTCATTTATTTGTAACTTGACTAGTGGTGCATTTTACAGCTAGCAGCACTAAGTTTGATATAAAGAGTGGTGTTTCGAATGTGGCGCAATTTTCAAGAATAAGTTATACCTGAATTCCTCCTGAATTTCATTCCTGTTTCTGTGGTGAAATTATTCCTGCATCATTTTGATTCCGAGCCATAATTCATCACGCCAATAAGGTCTTTGCTGATTGGTCTATTTACCAAGGGCGATGACGTTATCAGCTATGTTGATGAAAGTCACTGATGTTCACATCATAATGAACAAGCTTTCTTACGATGGTTGATAAACTTTGACATTTATTGTTCTCACACACGTTTGCTGACCTACTTTTTGTTATTTTGTGTGTTCAGATGTGGTCCGTCATATTGTCGTTCATACTGATTATGTTTTTCTCAGTGGACTATTCAGTGAATGGTGAGGTCACTTCACCGATAAAGGAAAAAGTTCCATTTCAATTGAAAGCAGGTTAGTGATTCGACGTGGTTTGTTCAACTTCACTCTCACACATACTTCACACATCCCATGTATTTGAGACAAGTGGGAAATGTAATCGATGTTTGCTCATAAATTATTTGTATTGATATTGTATTTGGCATTATTGAATTAAATCTTTGCAGGAATGGATAAGGATGACGTTGCTCAATCTCGGTTGACAGTGAAGAAACTTGCACCTCCTGGCGTTCGTTTCTGGAAAGCATATCCATAACGAAACGAAACGAATGTTGAATAAATTAGTTTTGATGGCTAATTAAATCGATATGATAAAATATACTGGTTCACTGTGTGGGCTTGAACTTGTTTTGATGGTATCAATATCTGTAACTATCAACGTAACTTTCGAACTAGATTGATTCAACGTATTGTCAGAAGTATGCAGTGTTACAGAAATTAGGTGAGATAGTAATTCTTAAGTGTGTTACAGTGCAGTGAACCTGCTGATCGTGAAGCATAAATATGATAATTGAATTTGAAGGTGACGAAGAAAATGTGGGGCTTGACATTTTTGAGAATTATGAACGAACAAGTAAGCATAATCTCTGGTTATATCAGATAGCATAGTATTTTGATGTCCAGACTTTATAAGTGGTTGACCAGAGGACGGTCATATTCTAATCAGTACATTTTAAATCTGCATTGTGCAAGAGAGACAAACGAAAACGATTAGTTTGACATTCTAGGAAGATGATATTGATTTTGCCTGCTTCATTCGACCAGCGATGTCCACTTAAATACTTGGAATAACTCAGTAAAGAGTAGTAAATTCTGGCGCCTCATATTCGCTAACATACCAGTGAATATCCGACAGCTTAGTTGCGAATAGGCCAGACGAAGAGAGCTTGTAGGTATATTCCGGCACACCCGATTCAAAGTGGCCATATGAGGAAGAAACCAAATCATTTCGAATGATGTGTTGTCGAACACACTCCTATTTCAATAAGGTTTCTTCCAGTTTCGTACGAATGACAGAAGCTGTTGTAAACTAAATAATAAAGCCTAGTGTGTGCATTCAGAAGAAATTCCGCTTGTCGTGTGATGAATTATGATGCGGTGACATGGTCTAGTGCGTAAATATATAACTGAGTTTCAACGTTTGCGCAGTTGTCACAGAAAAGTTCACCGACCACGAAGACCAGTGGAAATAATTCACGAACCAGAGCGTCGGACGTAATATGATCTACTGGAATTGTCATTGATCCTTGGTGTGAAAACGTCTATGTGCAAATGCGATGTACTTACTTACTTACTTACTGACTTTCGCCTTTTACCCCCAATAGAGCATAGGCCGCCCACCAGTTTTCTCCAACCAACTCTGTCCTGGGCTTCCCTCTCCAGTTCTGTCCAATGTTTGTTCTTTCCTCTCACGTATTTCTCTATTTCTCGGCGTAGTGTGTTCTTTCGTCTTGCTCTTTTCCTTTTGCCTTGAGGGTTCCATTTGAGGGCTTGTCTCGTGACGCAGTTAGGTGCTTTCCGCAATGTGTGTCCTATCCACTTTCACCGCTTCTTCCTGATTTCCTCCTCCATTGGAATCTGACTTGTTCTCTCCCACAGTTCGTTGTTGCTGATGGTGTCTGGCCAACGAATACGAAGTATTTTGCGTAGACAGCTGTTAATAAACACTTGTATCTTCTGAATGATGTCATTGGTAGTTCTCCAAGTTTCCGCTCCATACAGTAGAACAGTCTTGACATTTGTATTGAAAATCCTCATTTTGGTTTTGTTTGAAAGTTGTTTGGGGTTCCAGATATTTTTCAACTGTAGAAATGCAGCCCTCGCTTTGCCAATCCGCGTCCTCACATCTGCGTCCGATCCACCTTTCTCGTCGATGATGCTGCCAAGATATGTGAAGGTGTTAACGTCCTCCAAGGTATCTCCATCAAGCGTGATTCGGTTGGTGCATGTTGTGTTGCATCGGAGGACTTCGCTTTTTCCTTTATGTATGTTGAGAACTACTGCTGCAGAGGCTGCTGCTACACTGGTCGTCTTCTCTTGCATTTTTTGTTGAGTGTGTGTGATAGAAGAGCCAAGTCATCTGCGAAGTGCAGATCGTCCTGCTGCGTCCTAACTGTCCAGTTGATACCGTGCTTCCCTCCAGATGTTGACGTCTTCATAATCCAGTCGATGACCAGGAGAAAGAGAAAGGGTGAGAGTAAGCAACCTTGCCTTACACCGGTCTTCACCTCAAAAGAGTCTGTCAGCTGACCACCGTGCGTGATGTTGCAGTTGAATCCATCATAAGAATTCCGTATGATGTTGACCATTTTCTCAGGCACACCGTAGTGTCGAAGAAGCCTCCACAGTGTTTTCCTATCCACGCTATCAAACGCTTTCTCGTAATCGATGAAATTGATGTATAGTGGTGAATTCCATTCAATTGATTGTTCCACAATGATCCGTAATGTAGCAATTTGGTCAGTACATGATCGATCCTTACCAAATCCGGCCAGTTGATCTCGAAGTAGGTCGTCTACGAAGTCCTTCATTCTGTTTAACAATACTCTGTTGAAGACTTTGCCTGGTACTGAAAGAAGAGTGATGCCTCTGTAGTTCTCACACTTGCTCAGGTCGCCTTTCTTTGGTATTTTGATCAAGTATCCTTCTTTCCAATCTCGTGGTACTTGTTCCTCATCCCAAATCTTCTTGAAGAGGAAAAGAAATATTCTCGCAGTTGTTTCTAAATCTGCTTTCATTGCCTCTGCTGGAAAGTTGTCTGGTCCTGCTGCTTTGCCGCTCTTGATTTGTCTGATGGCCATACTGATCTCTTCAATCGTAGGTGCGCCAATATTTATTGGGAGGTCCTTAGATGCTGCGTCGATGTTGGGTGGGTTCAGTGGAGCTGGTCGATACAATAGTTCCTTAAAGTGCTCTACCCACCTATTTCGCTGTTCTTCAGTGTTACTGATTATTTTGCCTTCCTTGCTTCTCACTGGTCGTTCTGGTTTACGATAGTTCCCGGCGAGCTTCTTTGTTGTTTCGTACAATTGTCTCATGTTTCCTTCTCTTGCAGCCTTTTCCTTCGTCATTGCTAGATCTTCCACATATTTTCGTTTGTCAGCTCTGATGCTCTTTTTCACTTCCCTGTTTGCTTCTGTATACTCGGCTTGCGTCTTAACTTTTTCTGCTCTTGTTCGGCTGACATTCACTGCTGCATTCTTGTTCCTCCTTTCTTCAACTTTTGCAAGAGTATCAACAGATATCCATTCCTTGTGATGGTGCTTCTTGCGACCGAGGACCTCCTGACATGTTGAAGTGATTGCCTCTTTAATCCCTTTCCAATTGTTCTCCAATGTTGCTTCCTCTCCATTGAGTAGATCCTGAAAGGCCTGGAACCTATTGGTGAGGGCTATCTTGAATTCGTTGAGTTTTACGGTATCCCGAAGAAAGGCTGTATTAAACTTGTGTGATGTTGTCGGCCCCGTTGTCCAGTGCTTCTTTAGTTTCAGTTTCATTTTGTCGATTAGCAAATGCTGATCTGAGGCTATATCAGCTCCTCTCCTGGTTCTCACATCCTCCATAGTCCTTCTGAACGTTTTGTTGATACAGATATGGTCAATCTGGTTTTGAGTAGTGTGATCCGGTGAAATCTATGTGGCTTTGTGAATGCGCTTGCGCGGGAATATTGTGCCACCAATGACCAGTTTGTTGAAGGCACATAGGTTTGCAAATCTCTCACCGTTTTCGTTCCTTTCTCACAGTCCATGTCGTCCCATGATGTCTTCATTTCCAGTGTTGTCCATTCCAACCTTGGCATTTAGGTCTCCTATAAGAATCGTCAAATCTTTTAGTGAACATTTCTCGACGATTGCCTGTAGCCTTTCGTAGAATTGATCTTTAACGTCGTCATTGTAGTCATTGGTGGGTGCGTAACATTGGATGACTTTCATTGTAATGTCCTCTTTCTTTGTTTTGAAGGATGCTTCAATGATCCTGGGTCCATGAGATTCCCATCCTATCGGTGCCTTTTGTGCATGTTTGCACAGCATCAATGCAACTCCTTGTGTATGTGAAGCATTTTCCTCTTCATGACCAGAGTATAACAGCAGTTTCCCTGAAGCAAGTCTCAGTTGTCCTACCTGTGTCCAATGCGTTTCACTTATGCCGAGCGGCTCGAGGTTGTATTTTTTCATTTCTGCCGCAACTTGAAATAGTCTTCCAGTCTCCCACAATGTACGAACGTTCCATATACCTTAAGAAGTGGTGGCTCTGGTTGTCAGAAGAGGCATCGGCCTCGTGACTTCCGAGGGAACTCGGCTTTCATCACGTGACGTCATAATTCTTCCTCCAACTAGCAGGGCAGAGTTAAAATGGTTTGAATTAATTTTTCTGGTTAGCTTTTTTTTTGGCAAGTGAGATTTCAACGGAATGGGGTCGCCAACCCTATGTCCAACCCTACTCCTTTATCCGGGCTTGGGACCGGCAGTAGCATCTAAGGTTCTACTGGCGGAGTTCAAATGCGATGTCGTGCCCTGTAAATAATCATGGGCTGAACATCGAATCTCTGCTTTTACGCTTTTCCTGATAACGAGCGGCATGGTTGTTTTCGTGTGTTCTAATAGCATTATACAGTTGTCGTCGATACCATTCAACCAAACCATTTATTGCTGGTTGAGAGGTGATGGCGTGTTTGCGTAGCTGGGTCATCCAGTGGAATGAATCAGACTGGAATTGTTGTCCTCGGTCAGTCGTGACATAAATAATATTGAACAATACACGGAACGGTAATTTTTGTTTTGTTTCTGAATATGAAACTTGCGTTTTTATACGACTTACTTTGTTATTGACTCTGAGTCATTCAAATAACAACAAAGTTATCACAGTGTTAATGAGAGAAATGGGTAAGATTAGCCAGAGACAACATGAATCAAGGAAAAAGGAAGCACTTCATAGAATAGAAACAGATAACATACTATCAAAACTCAGTTACTAGAGGAAAACAAACAATCAGCACACAGGTGGCACTGTGATTGACTTTGTGATTGAATGTCACAGGTGAGTTTTGTTGTTTCCCAGTTTTCTTCGAATCATCTGCTTTTCACAGAAAATCAGGCTAAATAACACGCTACATTTTGAATAAGATTCATTCTATAATTTATCAAAGCAATGTAAGCTGCCGATTCACAAGAATCACTTAACTTGTTGAAATAAAGCGTCCAATGTAAAACATAGTAACATCGATTAATCAGTCGCAAAATTTGGATCTATCAAAAACATGTTGGGATGGATCATATAAAAACCTCCAAACGACCTGGTATGGCCGAGATTAGGTAAATTGCTTAATAGAGCTCTAAATATTCTCAAATGACCACGAGTTTACAACCACTATGTGGGTACAGAGGATTAACTGAACAAAGTTGAAAAACCATCATCTGGAACTGATGAGACACATGCGTTCGACTACTTGATCATAAGAATGGCGTAGAAACACATCGTTGGTCACTGGCTAGCCTGGAACAGCATTTCGTGACGGTTGGTCTTGTACTGTCTTATGGATTAGATCTGTAGAACAAATGCTCGACCAGTGAATTTCTAATGAATCCGCCTACTTCGCTTCTGCCAGTCAGCTAGTAGCTCAGTTAACTCACAAATGCAATTAGTTAACCGTTCGTTCAGGTCATCGATAGCGACATCCGCAATGAATTGTAGTTAAAGGAATAGTAACTTTTTTCGAATGGTCTGTCTCCGACATCCTTTTTACTGTATACATGTACTTCGCTAATAACGCTCTGAGGTTGCCTTCTTCAGTGAATAATTTGTTGGTAAACGTCTACTGTAAAGATCGTTTTGGCTCTGTTTATACGACATCTCACCAAATTTCTTTTGTAAAAGATAGGTGTAGAACTATAAGTGTTGGCGACCAAAGGAACTCTCTTTATGCAAGAAGCCTCTACTACTTCAACCATAGATACACATGATGACGCGCAAACTACACTTGGATAACTTTTATGAGGCATCTTTAAGTCACTGAAATGAAAGTTTCACGATGAGGACACTAACTTGACAGTTACTGATGCGTTTAGAAATATTACGGGTAGTTGGCATTATTCACAATTTCATCAGTATCTGGTGAAAATAATGCTTTCATGAGTAGGTTCATGGATCCGATATATCAAATAAGCAAGGTAAAAATGTTCAAGATTAGTATATCAATCAGTTACGACGTTGAGACCATTTGTGCACCAATGTCATTTGTTATAAACAATAGTCTTGAGTGAACGGTCTAATATAGAAATCATAATATAATACTCCATAATGGCATTTACGTTAAATAAAGTCAAGTCAAGTCAACAACATACATAGAACTTGCGAGGTATGTATGTCAGTTCAATGTGTCATACTGCCTTAGCACAGAGATGCAATTGTCAATTCAAATCCCAATGTAGTAAAGGTAGTAGAAGTTTGAGCAGTATTCGGAGAGATTAGGGTTCAACGATATTATTTAAAAAGTGGATTCTGGTGAAAACAACTTAGAAAGAAAGAGATAAATGTGATGAGGAACTAGGAAGGTTAAGACTCGAGCAAACACAGAGAATGAATGCACTTGAGCCATGTTATTCGGTGTCTCTAACCATCGATTAATATAATCTTGCTGACCCTAACCAGGTAGTCGAAAACGAACAACATCACTCAGTCCACTCGTCAGTGACTTCATGGATTTCGGCTGGTCGCCCTCATCTTTCTTCTTCTTCTTTCTACTCCTACACCACCAAACAAATATTGTCGAGGCAGTCGGTGGTTCGGCATTCGTAACACATGTCCCAACCACCTCACCTGATGAAGTTTCAATACTACATTTATTGATCTGTCACCCTTAACTAGGACTCAATTTACAATTCCACTATTTATACAACTAACTCACTCATCACAATGTAAAACTTCATATCACGTCAAAATAATTAATTCATATGAGAATGGTACATTTTGTAGATGACATGTGATAAACATTCTGAATATAATGAACATGAAAGTTGAAAAAGGAATGATGTACAATAAACTTTTCAAATAATGTATGATTAGTTATTTAAATATTATACGTATGAATAAAACGGTGGTCACGAAATTAGGAAATGACAGAGATGATAAACAGAGAAATGTTTTCATACAACATACATAAATACATTAAACTTACTCTCTTAAAGGACGACTTCCCATTCGAAATTCATTTGATTGTTGTGACAGAAGTACTTTATTTAACAGTTCAACAGATCAGCCAGTTTTTATCAGTTTTATATCCTCTTTAGATAACTCCTATTCAAAATTATCAGCTTCACATCTAAAGCAATAGTATGTATTTCATATGTACATATATAACTATAAAAGCTATAATTCAAATTTCATTTACAAGTAAGCCAGAAAGAACCAACACGAAATCACAACAGTGACAGATGAACAAGCACAAAAGTATAAGAATAATGATTTTATGATTCCACTGATTCCTACATTCTTCTTCAACAGAATCATTTATGTAGTTATTAGGACACAGATTGGATTAAAGCATCATTCAAGTGTCACACGCTGATTTGCTCTTTTGTATCCCATCACTTTGCCTATGGCCGATTGCTTCAATTTATACACGGAGTTAAACTGTCCATAATCATATGAACATGGTTATTTTTAAATGTGTTCACTCCTATTTACTACAGTGTTCACGTGGTCTTCATATATGAAAGGTACAAACGTCAGGTGAACTAAAACACTCATTGTACTAAGTCAAGCATGACAAACATGTTGCTTGAATAACCCAGACATTGAAGCCTCGTGAATTGAAATAGTATGGTGGACAGACGATCTTCTCTTAATTCAACTGCGTGAAATTAAATGAAAATGAGATAATTGGAGAGTTTCTTCCAAGAAGAGATGATATCATTTAACTCACAGCTATCTTGGTCAAACAGAAGATGATGCAATACTAGGTCGACCAGCGGACGGGAATGAAGAATCTCAAAGAACACATTTGGTAGAGAAAGACATAGTAATTTTCATTGTTTTCAGTTCAGAGGCCATCGCAGAAATTAAACTGCCAGGAGAGTCTGCACTTCTTTCACGAAAGCTCTCAGATGATCACGCGTGTACAATCACTACCACGGAACTTCTACTCACTTACTTCTCATGCCACAAGTGTTGTTTAAGAAATGGATAGAACGAAATGTGAATAAATGGACAGACTGTTATTCTGTTTGAGAGAAATGGTATAATAATAACCTATCGTTGGTCACTGACTACTGTCTGATGCTGCTGCAATGAACAAACGCTTGATGAGTGAAAATCAAATGTCACCAGCTACTTTGATTCTGTCAGCCATTAAGTAATTGAGCTCACTCACAATTTCAGAAATTTATGAGCCAAATGAACAGATACGTGACATTTTGTATCGGTTCGTGATTAGAAACATGGAATTTACTACACGGACAAATAAGGTTAACAATAAAAGACGACTCATTTGAAAAAAACAGTTTGAAATCTACGCCAGTACTGATTGCGATCATACATTATGAATACAATAGACTAACTCTAATAGATGTGTATGTAAAAAACAAAAACGCTCACTAGTACTTAAATCTAAAATCCGAAATAAAATCATAAAATATACTGCTTGATTAGTCACGATGTCGCGATTCGGAAGATGCAACGTCTAGGTGATGTATACAATTAACCTCCCAAAGACTACTAAGTAGTCTTTTGAATTTTCACGGATACACTTGAGTACAATCGCACATGGATTTTGCATATTGCATTGTTTGACGGTGGTTTGTATTCGCAAGCTCGTAAGTATTGGCTAACGATGAACGACTGCAAAGTGAGGTAAGCTTGTAACCTGGAAATGTACAAACGAGTTACGAAATGCTAAGCGCTAATCAAGGAGATTGTTCCTTTACCTTACGATCAAGCATAGCAAGATGAACGACTTTTAGCAAAATTATCCAGTCTTCCGAATTAGAGTAAATCTTTATCAATCTCAAGCGGGCTGCAGTAGTACAATTTAGGAAATTGTAGTTATAAACCCCAACATGTTATTGTCAGACGTGTCTCATAAATTTTCATTGACTTTCGGGAAAAGTGAAATTAATTTTTATTAAGCTCAAACATTTAACTGAATTTGGAGAAGCCTGTTTTTCAACACGACGGTGAAACACGTTAACATACAAGTCAGAAGTTGCATATACAAAGAACGCTTACATTTTCTGGACGACTGGAGCATCAATTACCGGTTAACCCGCTGTAACACATTGACCTCCAGTGTACCGATATCCAATATGCAATATCCTTTTCACGAGCTAGTGTAAACCAACTTGATTTCTTCGCACTCGATTCTTTTTCTTTCGGTACGGTCGCAGATGTCTGGTTTAGTCAAAGATATTGGTGTTCAGCCAATAGACAGCACCAATTCTAGTCAGTTGGCAGTAATGTGTGAGTTTGTATATCCCGTGATGTGAATGAATACGTTTGTTTCAGTGCCGTACGATTTCTGTATACCGGAAGCTACCACATCACCAGACAGGAGATCAGTTAGTTGCAAAGTGGAGAATAATAACGTGAAGATTCTCATGCTAATAAGATTTCAGGACTAAGTTATTCAATGGATCATTTAGTTATTTAATACGTAGAGACGATTGTTCGTGATGACCCTATTGTAAGCAAGGTAGAGGAAACAGAAATAATAGGCCAGATTGATTAGGTAATGGATCTGGAGAAATGACAATAATAACGACTAGCAAGTGTGAAGGCAAGCATCTTGTGCGGCTTGTACACGAAGGATATGATAATCCAAATATTCATGGAGCCTCTTCTTAAAGCTGTCCTCTAAGGGGACTGCAGTCACCCCACGTGGAACAGCACTTCAAGTTGCAACGACTCATAATGAGAAAGTGTGCCAGAACTTGATAATTCGCTATTGGATGTGTAAGTTTTTGCGGATTGCATGGAAAGGAGTGGTGGTGATGGATCGGACGGATTTATTTGAGCTTTATTCTTTTCAAATTGATACAGTTTCAGTTATGTGATAGAAAAATCTGATGATACTAGGAAGATTTCTAAACAAAGTGAGAAAACATGTTAATCGGATGGTAGTGAAGAAAGTGTGAAACTGTAGATCTGTCAGCAGAGCAGAAGAACCAGAAATGATAGACTAGATGGAATATTTTAATGATTTGAAAACGATATTTATAAAAACTGGTAAATTTCAGGACGTGCATCATGGACAGCTAATCCAAGAGCGAGATTCTAATCTGCTTGCGAGTAAATCTTATCATGTCACTTCTGGTATCTGTTTACTGAGGGGGCGGAGAGATCATTTAAATTTGCGGATTCTCCTAATAGTAATATGAGCAACTTTTTAAAGGTTATCTCAACAATTATGGCAGCGATTTTTGATATAATGTTCTTGTTGTGATTCTGAGTACCGAATGTGTTTGACGGATTTCTAGATTTTGCATGGTTTGAATTCATCAAAACTGAAAGCTAATTCTGTCTTTCGGATGAATATCAAGAAGAGGTGTGGACTTAAAGTAGTCCTCTGTAACACTCCTGATGTTGAGCTCTCATGCACTACATTGGCTGTGGTGAAACGCCATCCATTTTGAAGGTAGTTTCTGAATAAATGACAGAAATGGTTCGTTGAGGACCATTTTCGCATCCTTCGCAAGTAGGAGTGCATGTTATACTGTTTTGCAGGCTTTTTAGAGTAGGTTCGACATCGACTTGTCCATCAGATGTACTACGTTGTAATAGTAGCCTAAAGTTAAAGGCACTTAATTTGACTTATTGATTAAGTCGTTGATCAAGTTTTCTGTCATTTCTCAGTGGTTAGGCTCTTCGCCATCCAAACCCTCGAGTTCACGAACCTATGGTTTGTGTGTTGTCTTTTAATCGGGCTACAATCTGGATAAACATGAAACTATTACTGAAAAGCAAACATGTAGTGGCTGTCAAGGTTGTGTATAGACGTATACGCACTACAGTTCACAAAGCTTTCGGTTTGTGTGTTTTCTTTTAGCGATGAACCTCAACAGATGTTATGTATTTGCTAGTATTTCAACAGCTAGTTTCGTCTGAAAGTGTCAAATATCAATTCTAATGGTGTCATTTTATATGGTTGGATAACTTCACAGAATATCCAGTATATCAAGAATTCAATAATCTTCTAGTGTTCAAGATACTTCGACTGGTAGTAGTGCTATCACTGAACATGTTACGTAGTAGATTTAGGAACGGAAAAAGAAAATATTTGAAGGTGAATATACTCAATATATCATGTTGTCATGGAGAAAAATAACCGCAGTGAAATTGAGTGCATGTATATACTACGAAAGGCCTTTTTCAATAGTCTGCTAATCTTTAGTCCAAGGGTCTGCAAAAATCACTGACTCGGCAGAAATAAACGCTTATGTAAACGCTGCTCAACTTGAATTGAACAATGCTTTTGTTTTAAGTAAGGTTATTCTGTTCCTGAAATCACTATTATCGATTTCAGCCATCTGTGGGTTCGAGTGATCTTCGTTATTTGCATCTGTGAGTACAACGAAACACTGGTTTACAGGTTTTGTTTGGTCATGGACCTTAAGATACTGTCTAGTTTTAGCATGGTACAGTATATGTCCAACTGCTCCCTAAGGACGAATTCAAGGATGAAATCAAGTTAGTCCGTCTGATGTTCATGTCTCTGATTTGTAGCATTTCGAGAGAAATGATGTTGTCATTTCCCTTCTTAACAACAATTCACTGCCACCAAACTGTTAACAGATATTGTGGCACTGACAACTACGAGTGATTTTTTTTCTATTATTTATTCGATTCTTTGCTGGGCTAATTCGGTATCATGATGCATATTGATAGGGTAATTTGCAAGATTATCGTCCGTAATGGAGAGCATTTCGTAATCACAATCTCACCCATCTGATCAGCCGTGATCAAGTATATTAACCGTATTGAAAACACCCATTACAACAGAAGGATAAGTGTGCTTTACACAGAACTCGAAACAGATGAGCCAAAACTAGCATTAATGTCAGGTGGACACACATCTCAGCATGAAACTCTATCTAAATCTATTACGTACACCGATCATACACTCACTCATTTAAACACTATCATCACTCTAACTGACCCGGAAAAGTAACATCAACATACAATTTCATTGCACGCACTCCACCTCATATACAGTATAAATGTAAAATGTTTACACTGTCAGAAAGATGATGGCTGATCGCCTTATACACCGGAAATATTGGTTTTTCTCCCTAGGCAGTTCCTTTTACAAAGTACTTTTATTCAGAGAATAACAAGAGAAAATGCGCAATAATCAATCACAGTTGGTCAGCAGAATGGAGATAGTTCGCAGGACTGCTCTTAGATTATTGTGTGTTTCAAGACACATGTCAAACGTAGTAATCGCACTGTTGATGACTATTGGGACAACGTTTTACATAAAAATTTCGTTATTCTACCGTAGTGCAGTGGCATGTATAGCATAAATTGACTATTAGCATTGCAATTGCTTTTCACAAGTGAAAATTAAAAGGAAAAACAAGCAAGGCAAAGTAGTTAGCATGCAACATATACATGTAATTATAACCATAAAAGTATGAATGTTCATGTACTTTATGCGTACATACATATTCACATGACGTTCATTCAATTCTCACGTCCTCCTCAGTTCACTTCAAGTGGTTCTGAGAATACAAATAATGCAATGACAGATTTTCAGCTGTAACAACGCTTCATCATTCATCTCAGTTGACAATATTGTGATAATGAAATGTTGCTGGAATTCGTATTTGTTTCACAAAATCATGAATTTGCATGTAAGCTGACATGTGTTATGTCACAAACAGATATTTGGTAAAGAATAGGTTTATCATATTCAATACTATTATTATGTTCGATACATGTAGCAGGAGACATGAATCGATTTTATGCAATTGTATAGTCTACTGTTGTTGATTTTCTTCATACGGTATATCCTCACAATGAAATCGGGCAAAATGTGCATAAACATGGAACTATAACCGAAAAGCAAACATTTAATTGCTATCAAAGTATTGTGATGATGTATACTCATTTTGATGAGAGGTGTTTTGGTAGAGACAGATGTTACTTTTCAAAGTAAGATTTATTCTCACGTGTCGTAATATATCCTTCTATTCACATGCTTTATTGTGTCTTTTCTAAATCATGAATCAGACAAATTACTAAAGAAGATTGATACAAAAAAGAAGTTATTGTTAACTTAGTGCATTCAAGCATGTCTTTGAGTAACATTGTGATTTTTTAAATATTTTATTTTCAATGTATGTCCAAGAAAACTCAATATGTTATTGCCTTATTGATACCTGATCACTATCAGTCTACCAATGGTTATCCGAAGTGGACTGCCTCAACAAGTTGATTAAGAAATGATCAGTTAACTAGATGAACCCGAATCCTAGAGTTGTCGTTCACTCACAAATGTTCATATAATTATACGGATCGGTGATCATGATTTGCAGTCAATTTACTCAATTTCACACTCATGAGTATTTCATCTGTCAAAGTCAGCTCAGCCACATGTGAAAGTAGCAACATCAAGCTCCGACATCTATCAGTCAACAGCAAATTCCTTTGAACAGATTCTGCCAGCATGAAGTCATGCCATAGCATGGAAAGTGTATTCTACAAATACCCAGCCAGCACAAAATTAATCCAAGCACACAAATCACGTTAATTTGTACTACATGGAGACGTCCATCGGACAGTCACAAAAAAAGCTCACTAAAATAACACAGTAACGGAAGACAGTCAAGGATTTTCCTGATGGGAAATTTGATCTAAATGATAACTAATCGGCCTTTGAATTAAATCATAAATGAAGATATTTGTGAAGCTAGTTCTGAGGATCTAACATCCCGAACAGTAGGCTCAAGACAAATTAGTTCAAAGAAAAATGGTCGGCGTTCTAAGTTCCACCGATGGAAACAGGAGTAATTACGTAAATATATATCACCACTTCTACAACAAATAGAAGCGTGGCTTGTCCTAATGTCATATATTGGATGAAAGTTTGTGAAAATTATTGGACGGTATTCAGAACTTATGAAAGCGTATCCGTCTGGCTTTAATATTTGAGCGTGGTACAGATGTGTGAATATTTAGGTTTCGCAGACAAACAGTGTTTTTCAAAATCTGAAACAGCATCCAATTGTTACTCTTCTACGAATCACGAGATTATCAGTCATACGAGTGTGTGGAACAAACAAATTACCATTTCTAAACCACAATATTGTCAACTGAGATGAATGATGAAGCGTTGTTACAGCTGAAAATCTGTCATTGCATTATTTGTATTCTCAGAACCACTTGAAGTGAACTGATGAGGACGTGAGAATTGAATGAATGTCATGTGAATATGTATGTACGCATAAAGTACATGAAGATTAATTTTTTTTATGGTCATAATTACATGTATATGTTGCCAGAATTAGTTTGTTTGTTCCTTTCTCGCACGTAGTGTAAAGTTTAGTTGAGTTGTTAAGGCATTTAACAACACAAATCGCAATAATATACTCAGCATTTTTGATGGTAATGTGTTTGTCGAGCATCAATTTTGGACCACTGTGTTCGCTAATTTTTCATTGTACAACATTGTGCTACTTATGGCAAAAAGCACATTATACCTGCTTTTATTCTTGTTCATTTGTATAAAAGGCAAGAACAAGTTAGCATATAAGGAGTACCGGATGACTTACTGAGGGTAATAAATGCAGGCAATAATATAGGCTCCATTGCATGTATTAAACTAGTGGATTTTACACTCTTTGTCTGTGAGCGATGTTCTGAACTACAACTGCTTACTATTTATGGTAGTGTTAGGTGTTAGCCTCGGAGCACCAGATGTGGTAATGTCAAATAACTGTTGTCAAAATTTCGATACCGGATTGATTTTTTCTGGCAGTCATTTTGTGTTCTCTAGAGGTTTTATTTGCATAGACAAACGACACAATAACTAGTATAAAATGATTGTACCTCGCTAGTAGTAGAATCCAGGTTGATTGTTCAATCTAATTTAAGACCCGTCAAATGAATGCGCGTATATTTCGAAGTTGTTTTGCACTGCGAAACTAAAATCCATTACTGCAAGATACAAAACTTGTTTTCCTAATAATTATCAACTATTCTTGCAACTGTTACCTGACAATAGCCATGTAGAAAAATTAAAGAATTGTGCAATGATTTGCTAGCCGAAGGGACCTGATTAGCTTCATTGTTCAAAGCAACCAGACTTAGTTTCAATTATTTAACGTTATTCTGCGTAACTAGTATTATTTTCTACACATCTATATCATGTCAAAGAATCATAAAAATAAGTGAAATCTGTATTGAGCTGTGAATGGATGACACTTCTATAGCGACCTCAGAATTAATAATGAAGAAATTCTACTTGGTGTCTAACTGAAGGTCTGGGTTGACATTCAAGTAAAAATGATCAAAATGAATTTCACGTTAGAAACATAACTGACAAATCTGACGAAAGAACTAAACGGAATAGCTCTTATGGATGATGATATATATGGAGATATAATAAGTAACCTTAAACGTGAGTAAAGGAACGAGAAGAATGGTTAGATCTGCAATCAAAATCAAAAGATTAGCAGGCTTCGAATTGAGGACTGGTGTATAAAAGCACATAATGTGAAAATCACGGGACCATTTGAGGATTCAAACCTCAAATTGCAATCCTCATGGACTGAAGAAAGAAGGCGTAGTGCGCCACGAATCGGTGACATAAATGAACAGATGAATGACTTTATTAAATAAATGTGAAGCAGAGTACAGAGGAGAGATGATCAAAGAATCTTGTTCAATTGCAAGTGCTTGATGACGTGTGACAGGCGTACGTGTTTTAGAAAAGCAAATGTTCATTTTACCTCAACGATAACTTGAGACAAATTAAATTCACACGTACTAAACTTGCTCATCACTTTTCTAATGAAATCTATACAACCATATACGTCAGTGGTCAAACCAGTTCTTGTCCTTCACGGAATCAAGAAAAACGCTTCAATTCTGAATACAGAATATATGTGTATCCTCAAGCGCATAAATTGTAGCTTGATGTTAGCAGAACGCTATTTATTTATTCAATCGATTACTGAGATTACTTCAATTAATTAAATTTCTGTGTTTCTTTACAACTGTTTGATACGCTGATGCTACCGCGCCTTATACAGCTTAGTACAAGTAACAGTTTATAATCCTAAATAGAGTAAAGCTTATCTAATTTATTAATCGTTGACAAAGAACTCAATCACATGCATAATGAACAAAGGTTGATATACGAAACGCACTATTCGGTTTTCTCTCAGAAGTACATATGTTTATTGTTCGCCAATGCTATTCAGTTCACTCACACTACATCATCACGAAGGTCATTCACACACAAATTGATTCGCCTGCATTACTGATTTCAGTTTTAGATAAGTTTCCTAATTGTCAGTGTAATAGTTTGTAAAGACACGATGTTTTCAAATATTGAAGATGTGTGACTTGATTAAGAAATATGGTCATTCACTGTTGGTTTTTAATTGTAATACGTATTGGCAGAACAGTAGGTAGCTAAGTGTGACAAAGCTAAAAGTGTAAGAAATAATTATAAATAAATTCCCTATGTCATGTTGGTAGAGAAATCTGAATATATCTAAAAAATATTAGTAAAACGTTCTATTTAACTGTTGAGGAACACTCATTAACATATTTTAAACATATCGCTGGTAATAAAAATCTTATTGGCCAATTAGATTTACTTTATATCACTGAGTTTCTCGTTTGATAAAGTAACTATTAAACAATGATTCCCACCGTCAATGTTAGAAAATCACAAATCGAATCGAAAAATATTGTTTATAATCAGACCGTCATCTGGCTGTACTCAAATATACCTCAGTGTCTGTTTGAATGCGAAAATGAAGATACAAAGCTTATTGTCGATAGGTTCTCAATGAAAATAGTTCATTGAACGTGAATAAATAACACTAAAAAAGTGCTATTGAAATAACGTATTCAGGAGGGTTGAAAAAAATTAGACAATATTGCACTCATCAAAATTAGAATTCACATGATACTTCAACAACAATACTTTACCAATTAATTTACATGGTCGCTTGCCATAAACTTTCGCTCAACTCGCATTCATCATAATGTAATTTGTGAAACATGAATCTAATAAAGTGTTAAACAAGATGTTTGCACGAAAGTATTTACTTCTGTTGAATCCAGGTAAGTAAGTCAGCGTGATCCATGCTTCACTAGACTCTCACAAAAACTATAGACGTCGCACTTATTTGAAGCAAGTGAACTCTGTTACTGTTTGTTTGTTGATGATGTTGCTGTTTGCATTACACACGAGAATGCGTTGATCAAAGTGACTGATATTTTGTATAACTGTCGAATAAAGTTGATGTTCGCGAATAAACGTAGGAAGTGAAAAAACCGTTAAGTAATTGCAAAATATACTAAAAGAATAGCGCAGTGGAGAATAGCAAGATCAAAATTTTGAAATTCAGTAGGAAAGATGATCTGAGAAGCAACTTTTGACTGAATGCTAATCTTACTGCTCAAAATCTCTCATTGCATTATTTGTATTCTCAGAATCACTTGAAGTGAACTGTTGAGGACGTGAGAACTGAATGAACGTAATGTGAATATGTATGTACGCATGAAGTACATGAAGATTTATACTTTTATGGTTATAATTACATCTATGTAGCATAAAAACAGATTGTTTGTTTATTCGTCACATTAAGTGTGTAAAGGTGTTGACGAAAATATGAATACTAGTTACCGTTGTAGTGCCTCCACATTTATTTTCATCCGCTTACATTTAATTTGCTTAAGCCCTTTCGATTAATTTATGTAACCAAGCTATTTGCATAGCAACAACTCATATGTACCATTGGTATTTTTTATTATCTGCTTTGTATGAGCTTATACGACTGAGCATTGCTTACGCCTACGCACTTACTCATCCTTTTCGCTTTAATGTTAATCTCTTAATTTTCCCATGAACTCACATGATTTGTATCGCTTGCATTTGACCTTGTCAATCATTCGTCGCTTTTATTCATGTGTGTGCATACCTGTTTCGCTTGTCATATGTCTGTCTTATTCTTATCTGACTATATATTCTTAGTCATACTCTATCTCAAAGAGTTGGCTCGCTGGCCTTCTCCTATTCGCTTCTCCTCTCCGCTATGTGGTGTGCCTCAAATAAACGTATTCATCAATACGAGTTCACCTTCTGATTTATAAACGAGCTTAAGAACACGCAGCCATCGGGCACACTACACCGTCATTCAACTATTCGTATCAAATTATACACTAAACTGTTTTGCAGCTGATATATCAGAGGCGTCACTCCTTTGAAGCAAAGTTTCACTCTTGCTGTTCTTTTAAGTCTGCTTTTTTCTCAATATCTCTGATCACCTATATCTTTTGCGTTCTACATTTGGTCGTCACGGTTCTCCGACATTTATTTTACTCATTTACACTTTTTGAACTTGCCTTTGTAATTCAGTGTGTTGACATTTATCTTTAGTGTCAGATAAGTATTTTTCGCTCCACATTATTATCCTTACCTGTTTGAAATATTCTAAAAATCACATAAAACGCATTTTCCCCGAAAGTTTATTCAATCGTGCAACAACTGTTAGCCAGTCGACAGTTTAAATAAACTCTCTTAATAATTTAATGTACATAAATTAATTTTTGATGTTGACATTTTTGGAAGTTGAAGTACCTGAGAATTAAGAGCCTGCCGATCACTTTGGTTCATTTTAGTCATTTCAAGAAATTCAGATTTTCACTGGCTTTTACAGATGCATTGATGAGTCCATATTTCAGAGACTTTTCTGATGTAGTCTGCATGAAATTGAAACGTTTGTCACTAAATCAGTATTTGGCAGCCTAGCCATGCTGTGCTTTTTATCTAGTTAGTGTCCTGTCCTATATTTTCTGTTCCGCTCCTCTTCCGTTTTCTTTATTTCTCTTCCTCAGAACCTTATTCTATTCCTCATATATTAGTCTGGATATTTGCAGTTGACTTGGTTACCCTATCGAAGAACATGTGTAATCATTAGCTGATGAATATCAACCAGACCTTTGTGCAATAACCGCATCAATTCTTGTTATATGATAACCTATCTCTACCATGAATCCTTTCTCAGTCCATAAGATGATTGTCGTAACTCGCGCAAATCATTCGCGTTGTACATTCCATCTTTAGTAATCCAATGAATCTCGTGAAATATTTCAGTAACTGTTTACCGTTTTAAAAGAAATATGTTGCTAATCTTAACATTTTGATCTTGCCTGTAAATTGGCATGTCACTTGTAACATGTTTGTAATTTGAGAATAAATTAATATTATTATTATTATCATTTATTGAACAATTGCCCTTTTGAAACGGAACAAATAGAATACAAAAGAATCCAAGAAAAGCCGTATGACAATCATTTGTTGATGAGAAATTGAAATCATATCATCTAGAATTAGGAAGGCGGTTTAATCATAATTCTAAAAAACGTTCCTAGATTAAGGTATCAAACAAAATCTAATACAGAATCTTTTATTTGAACCGATTACTCAGTGTCATTTATTTCGAAGTAATTACAGGGTTCTAGATCATTTCGACAGCATTTCTTTGTAACATGCTTCTAACGTATAAACCTAAAGCTGCTGATATAAGGCAGAAATCAAGGTCTCTTTCAATACAATCTAAAAAGGTGACCCGTCAAAGAAGTATAACAGAAACAAAAGCATGGAATGTGTAAACCGTTTTATAGTTGAAGCAATATGTCTCTACAGTGGTACTGATTTTGACAGAATGATGAAGCACCAATATCTTGTCGAAGACAGAGAAATGTATGCCATGTCATAGTTCATAATAGAAACTGACTGCAATATATGTCATTCATAACATGTAGTTAAGATTTCTTTCAACTTATTGTGATCAGTTTTTGAAAAATTTTCAACGCTCTGACATTATAATCGACTATCAACTTGCATTCAAATTCAAAGGCACACACCGGAAATGCTTGTAAAGAACGGCTCAAATCTACGATCTTCGTCAATTTCAGCAATGTCAATAATGGTACGGGAATCATAGGACTGTAATGTATTCTGTCAAGTTCATTCAACTGACAAACAGCTGGAATGTATGATAGTACTTATCACAAGTTCGATATACACTAGTTTTATGCAACAAAAGATTAGCATTCAAAATGTTAAGATTAGCAACATATTTCTTTTAAAACGGTAAACAGTTACTGAAATATTTCACGAGATTCATTGGATTACTAAAGATGGAATGTACAACGCGAATGATTTGCGCGAGTTACGACAATCATCTTATGGACTGAGAAAGGATTCATGGTAGAGATAGGTTATCATATAACAAGAATTGATGCGGTTATTGCACAAAGGTCTGGTTGATATTCATCAGCTAATGATTACACATGTTCTTCGATAGGGTAACCAAGTCAACTGCAAATATCCAGACTAGTATATGAGGATTGGAATAAGGTTCTGAAAAAAGAGGAGTGAAGAAAACGGGACGAGGAGCGGAAAAGTAAATATTCTTGTTCGAAGCCGAACAACGGCTTCGCACATACGTTTATTGATAAAACAAAGGTATGTTTACTCAGACTTTTTTAATATCAGAACACTAACTGTACACCTGCACTTATGTAGGTTAATGAAGACCATTCAGTAGTGAGATAACGTAAGGGAAGCTAGTCGTATGAATAGAGGAAATTCAGAAGAACCAAGTTGTTAGTAATAATGTTGATTTACAAAATATAATAAAGAGGCCAGGGATATAGTGTTTTTATTTTATTTATTCTTTGTATTTTTTTAACTCTGCGGCTCAAGAAGTTATGAATGAGCTCTTTTTTAGTATAGTTATCCAGACCAGATTGTAACAGGATTTCTCGGTAGGAAGTAAAATCCAGTGCAAGGTTACCGACATGAGTCGTAGACGAGGTTATCAAGGAAAAGTAACATCAATATCACTGATTTGTTACATCCTGCTATATCGTAAGGAGCCGTAAGCAAACAAAATGTTCTGCCACACAGACATGGGTAGACTGAGGTTATCGACCCACCGACATGAATGTTAGTCAGATATACCACCCTCCCTACTTTAAACTAACTGATCTCCAGTCTGGTAATGTGATGGCTTCCGGTATATAGGAAGCGTACTGCACTGAAACGGACGTATTCATTCACATCACGGGATATACAAACTCACAAACAGCTGCCAACTGACTAGAATTAGCGCTGTCTATTGGCTGAATACTGATTTCTTGCACAAAACCGAACATCTGCAACCGTAACAAAAGAACAAGAATGGAACGCAAATAAATCAATTTATTCATATTTGCTCGTTAAAAAGATATTGGATATCGGATAATGTGCATTGGAACTCAAATTTTCACAGCGGTTATGCAATAATCGATGAACCAGTCTTACAGAAAACGTAAGCATTCTAGGTCTCTGCAACTTTTGACTTGTATGTTAACGTGTTTCATCGTCGTGCTCCCCAACAGGCTTCTTCACATTTAGTTGAATATCTGGGCTTGATAAAAATCCATTATACGTCTATCACAAATTCAGAGATAATTCGTAAAACAAAAGTATGAAAATAAAATTTCGGGGTTTATAACTACAATTTCCTAAATTGTACTACTGCAGCCCGCTTGAGATTGATAAAGATTTACTCTAATTCGGAAGACTGGATAATTTTGCTAAAAGTCGTTCACCTTGCTATGCTTGATCGTAAGGTAAAGGAACAATCTCCTTGATTAGCGCTTAGCATTTCGTAACTCGTTTGTTCATTTCCAGGTTACAAGTTTACCTCACTTTGCAGTCGTTCATCGTTAGCCAATACTTACGAGCTTGCGAATACAAACCACCGTCAAACAATGCAATATGCAAAATCCATGTGCGATTGTACTCAAGTATATCCATGAAAATTCAAAAGACTACTTATTAGTCTTTGGGAGGTTAATTGTGTACATCACCTAGACGTTGCATCTTCCGAATCGCGACATCGTGAGTAATCAAGCAGTATATTTCATGATTTCATTTTAGATTTAAGTACTAGTGAGCGCTTTTGTTACTTGAATACAGATTTAGTACATTTAGTCGACATCGGTACAAAATGACTTGGCTCACACAATTTTGAATTTGTTAGTGAGCTCAAATACTTAATGACTGACAGAATCAAAGTAGCTGGTGACCTTTGATTTTCTCTGAAACAGAATAACAGTCTGTCCAGTTATTCACATTTCATTCTATCCATTTCTTAAACAACACTTGTGGCATGAGAAGTAAGCGAGTAGAACTTCCGTGGTAGTGATTATACACGCGTAGTCATCATAGAGTATTTAGGGAGAAAGGGCAGACTCTACGATTACAGTTGTTCAGGGACATTCCTGGCAGTGTAATTTCTGCGACGGCCTCTGAACTGAAACCAATGAAAATACCTATTTCTTTCACAACTAAATTTGTTCTGTGAGATTCTTCATTCTCGTCCGCTAGTCGACCTAGTATTGCATTATGTGCCGTTTGACCAAGATAGCTGTGAGTTAAATGATATGATCTCTTCTTGTTAGAAACTCTCCAGTTATCTCATTTTCGTTTGATCTCGCGCATTTGAAAATAAAGAAGACCATCTGTACACACAATGTTGAGCTCTGTTAAAATTCTTGTAATGTGTTTAAAGTGTAGGATTTTCGTCCGAATACCTGATTGTTTCATTGCAGTTTATCGGATATCTTGTTTAACATACTATTTCAACTCATGAGGCTTAAATGCCTGGGTAATTCAGGCAACATGTTTGTTATGCTTGGGTTAGTACAACGAGTGTTTTAATTCATTTGACGTTAATACCTTACCTAATAAGAAGACTTAGTAATCACTGTAGTAACTAGTTGTGAACCCATGTAGAGCTTACTAAGTTCATGTAATTATGGTTAGTATAACTCCGTGTATAAATTGAAGCAATCGGTTATTGGTAACGTGAAACTTGGCATACGTATACATCAGTTCAAGTTATCATACCCTATTGACATACCACGATGATTTGAAATCAAATCGCTTAATGCCAAAGATAGTGATAATAACAGTAGATATTTGAAAAGACTGTACATATGGTAGGTATAATTTTCTCTCTATTACAACCTAGCTATTCATAATGCTTAGTATTTCTCACACACCGATTCACTCAAGATGTTCTTCCAAATCAGGAAATGGTTAAACCGGAAATAGAATATATTCCAAAGCAAGTTTGGAATGGAAGACAGAATGTCTAATGGAAATTAATCTTAATACTTTCATAGTTTTTCTTACATGAGGAGATTCTGGAACGACACGATGCTTTACTCCAATCTGTGTCCTAATAACCACATAAATGATTCTGTTGAAGAAGAAATTAGGAATCAGTGGAATCATAAAATCACTTTTTCTTATACTTTTGTGCTTGTTTATCTGTCACTGTTGTGATTTAGTGTTAGTTGTTTCTTGCTTATTTGTAAATGTAGTTTGAATTATAGCTTTTACAGTTATATATGTACATATGAAATACATACTATTGCTTTAGGTGTGAAGCTGATAATTTTGAATAGGAGTTATCTAAAGAGGATATAAAACTGGTAAAAACTGGCTGATCTGTTGAACTGTTACATAAAGTACTGTCACAACGATCAAATGAATTTCAATTGAGACGTCGTCTTTTAAGAGAGTAAGTTTAATGTATTTATGTATGTTGTATGAAAACATTTCTCTGTTTATCATCCCTGTCATTTTATGATTTCATGACTACCGTTTTATTCATTCGTAATCCCTGCTACAGGGCTGTGAAACATAGCCAGTCAGACTGGAATATATTAGTACGTGGCTGGTTTTCATTCATAGGTGTCTCCAAAGCATTTCTCGTTTATCCTCAAACAACCGACTGAGCAATTCTGTTCTTAGGAAACGGATTTTATTTAAGTATGGCACATCGATCGATGAAGTATTAAAACTTCATCATTTGGGGTTGTCGGGACATGTATCGCGTATGCCTAACCACCGACTACCATTGTCAAGCTATATTTTGCGGCAAAAACTACATGTGGACAGACGAAATCATGGCAGAAATGCAAGAACTCACTGAAAAATGAAC
The DNA here is from genome assembly GCA_944470395.2 of Schistosoma turkestanicum. Taxonomy (NCBI): domain Eukaryota; kingdom Metazoa; phylum Platyhelminthes; class Trematoda; order Strigeidida; family Schistosomatidae; genus Schistosoma; species Schistosoma turkestanicum. The sequence continues at coordinate 1,681,826 of OX103971.1, read as the reverse complement.
TGATCCACGTTCGTAGGTGTTGACTACGTGGTTGGGGTATGCGAGATGTTCTTAATCGATGGTTGGAGACGCTGTATGAGATTGCTCAAAACCGTTTGCAATGAGGCAGTTGCATTCATTCTTTGTGATCTCTCAAACCCTCAACTTTTAAATCTTAACCACCTAATGTCTATCTTCTCAAATCTTTTTCACCAGATTGTACTTCTTGACCAAAAACTTCTAATTCTAATCTATTCGACTACTGCTAATTCCTCTACCATCTCTAATACTATTGAATTTGAATTGACAATCACATCTCTGTACTAACGTGGTATGTTAACATGAACTGATTTACGCAGGTACGAAGATCTACGTTTCATTTGATTGATTGATTGTACAAGTGTTCAGTTTCAAAAGATTTTGCCATTTTCAGGAATAAGTAATACTCTATAACCTCCGGAATTCAAACATTCATTCTATGGTGATGTTAATTCTTCAAATTTTGGTTTCGAAATATAATTCATTACAGTAGGAAGTGTTTTGTTTCTGAGTTTATATGTAAAATGCGGTTGAGTTACCAATTACTTTTAAACAATTTTTTATTGTTCTTGTTATTGCAACCCCCTACCTGAATAAACTTGATGTTACCATCAAAATGACCAAACTCATACGATTGTCATGAATCATTGACGTTTTTTGGGCTCACTCACATTTGTATAATTTTCGTTATTTCGTGTGTTCGGATGTGGTTCAACTCATTGTCTTTTGTATTGATAAGCTCGTGTCAGCGGACTATTCAGTAAACGGTGAGATCACTTAATTGAAAAAGGGAATGGTTCTGTTTCGAGTAGATGCCTGTGAGTTTTTTGACTCTCACACAAAATCTATAAATCATATTGATTTGAGACGAGTGGATAATGTCATCGAATTTTAACAATAAATTTTTTGTGGTTTTATGGATGGGAATGGAAAATGATGTTGATGGTGAAACGTAATAATTGATGAAGTTACGAAAAACTGCTTCTTTAAATTATCTAAAAAAATATCTTGGAAAATATGGAAAGAATACTGACTGAACTAGTTGCGATAGGTAGCTGTTAAATCTCAAATGCGTATATTGTTTGTGTGAAACGCGTGATTTGTTAAATCTTTTTGATAAAACGTGATGCTTTTATGTGAGCGTTCGCATTTGTAGTATCATGTACAACATCTGTAATTATCAACGTGGCTGTACCAATGCCAATGATTTAACGGTTTGTCCGAGGATCCAAAGTGATAGAAATTAGTCATTATAGTAAATCATTAACGTGGTACAGTACCTTGTTGTCGATGAGATACTTTCATTTATCGTTAGGCATAAAACTTATATTTGGGTTTGAAGTTATCGAAACAAAGATTTGATTTGACAGTTTTTAGAATTCGAGCTTTTAGTGGAACCTAAATAATGAAGAAGTAAGCTTAATTTTTGGTGTTATTCCGGCGCGTAGCATTTAGATGTCCAGACATTATAAGTGGTTGCCTGAAGGACGACCATAAACTTAATAATACGTTTTCAACCTGCATCATGCAGAAGAGAATAAAGAAAACTGTTCGTAGGACATCCCACGGTGAAAATCTCATCCAGACGTTTCTTAGTTGACCAGCGATATCCATTCAAAGAAAAAGAGCTTCCTTATGATTAGTGGTAAATTCTGCTGTCTCTGAGGAGTGTATATCAGGCGTACCACAAGGTGAGTGAATATCTGACAGGTCGGTTGGGAAATGACCAAAATGAAAACAACATGTAGCAATATTTCGGCATACCTAATCCAAAGTGATCGTTTATTGTAGAAACCAAATCATTTAAAAATGAAGTGTTGACGAAGATCAACACTTTGCAATCCATTTTCATCCTGTCTACTCCTTATTACAAAACCTTTAGGTATCCATCTATTTTAGCCTAGTGTACACATTCGTAAGGAATTCCTTTTATCGCTATGAAAAATTCATACGCAGTGACATGGTCTGTTGTTAAATAAGTTATCGAGTTTTTAGCAGCTGTCAGTGAACAGTTCACCCACCAACACGACTAATAGAAACAGTGTACTTGACGGAATATTTTCAGTAGGCTCTTTCATGTTTGACTATACACACTACAAACCAATTACATTATGTCTCTAAATGTTATCTAGTCGTAAAAAAAAAGAAGGTAGAACAGTCAGTCCAGATGAAGGAGCATATTACTTGGCGATTACATAGTATCGAAATAATATTGAAATAGCCCCTGAAGTATAGGAAAAACACAACGAGAAGTGTAAACGAGATGGCAATCAAGCAAGTAGAAAGTCAGTGTACAGAAATGTGATTAAAAAAGAAGTTCAGTAAAACAATCACTGCTAAAATTGATTACAATAATCCATGTTCCCAAATAAACCAACCGCGTTCTGTTCTGTGTGGTAAAGTTTCAACATATTCACAATCGAATTAAACCTAAACGCAACATTTGCGTGTGACGAATTTCCTTTTTGTGATCAAACAGAGTTGTATTTAGTAGAACTGTATAACTGTTTATCTAATGAAACTAAACGCCTAAACGGGGTAGGACATTTTGCTGACTGTTCTACCACTTCCGATCAAGAAAAAAATGCTCACGATTATTCAGTGTTTATAAATGTTCATTGCTAGCTTTCGTTAGAGAAAATAAGTTATTGATGTTGTAGTGTTTGTTAACTGACGAAACTCATTACCGTAGACTCATTCCGCTACATAAGAATACTTATTTGTTTTATTAACTAGCATACACAATCATCCTAATAATTCTTTGCATGAAAATCAAAGATTATCATAGTGTGATAATATTTCGACAGCATCAGACTTCGATCTAATGAAAGTGAGAATATATTTGTAAATGTCGGATATTTCCGTAAGCGGTCATTGTGAAGTGTTTGAAAATATATTATTAGCTATATCTCAACCAATGACAGGCTACAAAGGCAGTAAAGAACAGGAAAGAACGAAATGTGTAAATCACTAATATATTATATGGTAAAAGTTTTTTCGACTACCTAAATACTTCAAAAGACACTGAGGCGTCATTTAGGTGTCAAAACGTTTTCACAAAAAATTGAAAATAATCGTTAAGACTTGGCGATGTACAATACGATAGTGGGCGCGAATTACGACCGTAACGTTACGACGAAGCATCGATGGTTGAGAACTGATGCGATGTTAATTTAAGTCTGCATATTACAAGCACTTATGAGCAGAAGATCTTGATAATTTTTAACAAATAATAAATATGCAGATCTCTGAAGAATATAATCTAGTCTTCGACTAGACTAATACTGAAGGATTGAAGGAGTGTAATAAGGAGGAGTGTGCGAGCGACTGAAAAGAAAATATTCTTGTTTCAAGCTGTGTGATGACTCAGCAAATAATAAGTTTTGGAAAAACAAAGGTTTGATTGCTTTTTCCATGAAAATTCAGCACGGTTGAATGTAAAAAAAACGAATGGGCGGGTTATTGTTGGGGACGTAATAACTTCGAGCGTACTTCATGAATAACGTAACACGTGGCGACGTTAGTTACGGAAACATGGATCCCGTCAAACTTTAATTATTACTTGAACAGCAGCTGAAACTGATGCACATGTTGACAGACATGAAGATTTCTCTTTACACACAGCTAAGCTCGTCTGAAGCAACCACTGCTCCAACTGTCGATGGAATCGCAAAAAGCATAGCTGAATTCTATTTTGATCCTCCTACCATTGTTACTTTTTACAAGTTGTTCGAGCATTATGACGATTTAGTCAAATTTAATTTAGTCAATCAAGATTATGCTGGGGAGTTTTGATTGCTTCTTCGAAAGTTGGGTGCAGGTGAGCTGGACAAATACTGCAATTGGAGCTTGACTTTCAACTCACGAGATCGTTCATTTTATGAGACAATTGAGACACTTTAGCGTTAACTGATCTCCGTTTAATACTCGTCATTGATGTTTGAAGCTAGTTATGAAGGAAGACGATGATTTTTATACGCGCGTCGTCTTAATCAACGGTGAATAAGAACGTTTTCGGTTGAAAGCTTTGTATGAAAATCAGTTCAAAGTCCACATACGCATCTTCAGCCTCCAGTCTCATAAGTTTAGTGACATTAGAATAAGGCTACTCTATCGCGTTGAGCAGGATCCGAAGCTAACCCTTAGATATATTGCTTATGACTACCAACGTCACATTCACCTCCAACGAGACACAACTATAGTGCAGATTTCAGGCCGATCTGAAATTCATTCAGTACAGCGGCTACCTAATTAGAATAAAAGTGCCCTTACTACACCCACTTCATCCAACTCTAGCTAAGCGCGAAAGACGAAAACACTGAATCATAAACGAGGATGCTGATGAGGGAGCTTTCTACCATTTTTCAACCTGGATTAGGTCAGTGTACTTCAATGAAGGCAACAGTTTGGTAGAATCTTGAGCTAAGCCTGCTTTCCATTCAAAGAGACCCGTACCTCATGTAACATTAGCAACAGTAGATGAACAGTCGGATCACCTTCAACGACAAAAATGTACAATCTTTTTTGAGTGTTTTGTTTTTTGGAAAAAAAACCCTCAATGTATTTATATTTGTGTTATGATATGACTGATTCTTTCTGTTAACATTTTGGTACTCTATTTGATTCCATTTTGAGATTTTATCATTGTATATTGCTATTAATTCTATATCTCGTACTTATATTGAAGTTTTTATGTTTGCTTCTGAACTGTACATATGTTGTTTAAATTTGATATTTAATATGGATACAGCCATTTTGGATTTGATACCGCGGTCATTCGGACTGGAAGCACTTATTCTTTCAGAAACGGATACCCAGCAGGGTAAATTGGATTTGGATGGTTTAATAATAGTTGAGTAATTGTCTGTATTTCCATTCCATAATGAATAAAGACCGTTTTCTCCCAAATTATTGTGTTTTGGTTTTCGATCTAGGACGTCGAGTACAAACCTGCACCTAATGGAAACGGAGTGAACTGCTGGGGTAGAAAATCCATCTATAAGAAGTCATTACTCCGTTTTCTTACTCTACTTGTGTAGCACATTCAGTCGTTATGTAGACGGCCAGCGGCCAAAACATGTACATGTGCTGGCTTTTCCATTGGTCTCAGTGAAGCTCTGTAACAGCATCATAATCCTCTGCTTGTACCGTAGATCTGTTTACTATGCTGAATGGTGGAAGGTTCTTCGTGAAGCTCTGTCTAGCTGACGCTTATTCGCAAGTTAAAGTCGATGAAGCATCTGAATGGCTGCTTACTATCAATAACCATCGTGGTACAATCGTCTGAACTTTGGAGTTAAGACTGCCCATCTATGTTCCAACATTTAATGGATACCTTCGCATCAGAGATCTCAGAGTTCGCAGCATACCTCGATGATATCTGAATTCTTTCAAAGACAGTATATAGCTGTGGAAACGCACAACATTGGTACTACTACACATGAGTGACAACGGTTTCCGTTTACGCGCACAGAAATGCTAGTTTTATTGCAGTCGACAAAGTATTTGGTATTCATCTTTGATGCCGAATGCCGCAGATTGGAACCTGAAAACATCTGAGCTATCAAACTGATGCATACTCCTACTTAAGACCAACAAGTGTTTGTTCAGCGTTTGTTCCTTCGATGCATGATGTTCACGCTTTATTTAAGTGTCTA
>OX103971.1:1616825-1675654 GCA_944470395.2 Schistosoma turkestanicum | reverse complement strand
TACTCATGAGTAGTACAACCATTACAACTAAACCCAACACTGCCCCCTGAGGTTGAAGAATCCTGGGATGTTTCTAATTGTTCAGGGTTCTGTGATTCTTCAACTTCACCTTCTAACTTGCATAACTGCCGTACATCTCTTCTCACTGTCCCGTTAGCTGTTCTTAACGTTACCTTCCGAACTAAGCCGTCGGTACCTTCCTGTATATCTGTGACGACCGCCTTCGGCCATTGCCCTCTCGATCGTGCAGACTCTATCATCAACACTAAGTCCCCAACCTTCAAATTAGGCTTAGGATCGTGCCATCGTTGCGTTAACTGTAGCGTTGGGATATATAGCTTCAACCACCTTTTCCAAAAAAGATCGAACAAGTACAATGTTTGTCGCCATCTTCTATTGTACTTTGTTGTATAGTCCTTTTCATCGATGCTAGCTGGTTCGCTTGCTCTAGGCAATAGTAACATGCTAGGTGAAAGCGCTTGTATGCCATCGACATCTTCTACCATCTTCACTATAGGCCGGTTGTTTAAAATCCTCTCTATCTCCACTAGAGTCGTATGTAATACCTCATCGGTGACCGGTTGTTCGTCGAGAACAACTACTAATATTCTTTTAATAGTTTTGATGATTCGCTCCCATATTCCTCCTCGATGATAAGCCTTTGTAGGGTTAAATATCCAGTCACAATTGTGGGCGGCAAGGTTTTTCGATATTTTTTCTTGGTTCCAAGCTCTCATTAAACACTTTATTGCCCTTTCTGCACCTTTAAAGTTGCTGCCGTTGTCACTATACAGGCGTTGTGGGTAGCCCCTACGTGCCGCAAATCGGATAAAGACACAAAGGAAAGAATCGGTATCTAGGGTATTGGATATTTCTAGATGAACCGCTCTTGAGCTGAAGCAAGTGAACAAGCAGCCGTATCTCTTTTCCACGGTCCGTCCACGTTTCACAAATAGTGGTCCAAAATAATCGACACCTGTCACAGTAAATGGATTACAGTGGTACATAAAACGATCTTCTGGTAGGGGTGCCATAGCCTGTTGGCAAGGTTGAGAGAACCACTTACGACACTTATAGCAATTATTGAGAACCGACTTGATGGTTTTCACTGCTTTAATGATCCAATATCTTTCACGGATTGTTGAAATCAGAAAGTTTACTCCCATATGTCCATTCGCTTCATGATAATGTCTAATAATTAAACGGGTAATAAAATGATTATGCGGTAGTATAATCGGATGCCTTACTTCAAAGGGTAGACCTGATTGCTGTAAGCGCCCACCAACTCTTATTACTCCATTAACCGTAATTGGTTTCAAATGACGTAGTGGACTTGAAGACTTGCATAATGCTACTTTAATTGTTCGGTCGACCTCCTTCTCACTCGTCACCACCGGGACGTGATTCAACAGCTTAAATACATCATTGAAACATTCCTTCTGCGCCAATCGGATAATGTTGAGCTCAGCCGCTCTTAACTCTGCGACTGTGAGGTTTTGTTGGATAGTTAATTTGTTCGTCAAGAGATGTTTATAACGTAGAAGCCAAGCTATCATTCGTTGTAATTTCATCCATGAATTCACAGCTTCGAATCGACTCAGAAACGTAGGTTGATTCTCGTTTGGATATAAATCTTTATTTGACAACATATAGTTTATATAGGAGCATGCATTAGTGTGCTGGTGTGGTTCCTGCTGAACACATCCCTGCAATAAAAATGTTGGACCACTAAGCCATCGTTTTAATTTTCGTTCTTGGTTTACCATGAACCCTCGGTAAAGCAGATCCGCTGGGTTGAGCTTAGAACTAACGTAACGCCAGTCTGATGGCCTCGTCTGTTCCTGTATATAGACCAACCTGTTAGCAAAAAACGTAGGGAATCTCTTGGAAGCATTGTTTATTCTATGGAGTACGACGAGAGAGTCCAATAAACCGTTTTGAGTATGGTAACAGTCATCTCTGTTCGGATAAACTTGGAGATTTTCACAGACAAAACTGCTGCCGCCAATTCTAAACGTGGTATACTCGTAGCCCTAATAGGTGCTACTTTAGCTTTAGCGAATATCAGTCGACATTCTTTAACACTTTGCTGTTTCAGTAGTAGCAAATACCCTGCTGCTCCGTATCCATTATTAGAGGCATCACTGAACATATGCAGTTCGATTCCAGTACATTCGGCTGCATTTAATGACCGAGGCAAAACTATCTTTTCTATATGAGTAAGACTTCCTTGCCATTTTCTCCAAACCTTTAGTTCTTCTCCTACTATTAAATCATCCCAAGAAAATTTCATTTTGCATAGTTTCTGAAGGATAAGTTTCGCTGGGAGAATAACAGGTGCTAGGTAACCCATGGGATCGAATATGGAGGCGACAAATGACAATACATTACGACGTGTAACAGGTTCATTTACCCTCTCGACATAAAAACGAAAGGTATCATCGCTTATATTCCAACTTATGCCCAAAGCTCGACAAGTGGTATGATCGCCGTGCCCGATGTGTACACATGGCCCGATACAATTAAACTCAGGTAGCAGCTGAGCTAATGTTGAATCATTAGTAATCCACTTAGTCAAGTTGAATCCACCTTTTGATAACATATCTTTCAACTGAGTTGCTACTCGATAACTTGTTTCAGTATTGGGAGTACTAATTAAACAATCGTCTACGTAGAAACTACGTGTAGCCATGTCGTAAACTTCCTTGTCATAGTTTTCCTTGTTATCTTTGATGGTACGATTAAGAGCATACGTAGCGCAACTAGGAGAAGAGGTTGCTCCAAATACGTGGACTGTCATGCGAAGTTCTTCAGGGCTGTTAGTAAAATCTCCGTTCGTCCGCCATAAAAAACGCAGAGCGTCTCTATCGCATTCGGGTACTTTAACCTGGTGGAACATTGCTTCGATGTCAGCCATTACTGCTACCCTTTCTTGTCTAAACCTAAGAAATACACCCAATAACGAATTAGTAAGATCCGGACCAGAGAGTAACCTGTCGTTTAATGATCGTCCTTCATGTTTAGCAGCGCAATCGAATACTATTCTAATTTTCTCTGGTTTCGCTGGATGGACGACAGGGTGATGCGGTAAGTACCATACGTTAGAGTTATCATTTAACGGTGGCGCAATTTCTGCATATCCCTTTATAAGGTAATCTTTCATTGCATCCGCATAGCGTCTAGCTAAATCTTTAGAGGTACACAGTCGTTTGCGTAAAGCGTTCAGACGATGCAAACAATACGACTTATTATCCGTCCATTCTAACTGTGAATCGTTCCACGGGAGTGATATACAATAATGACAATCCTTTAACGTGATAGACTTCTCCATGATTCTGAGTGCGGTTCTATCTTCAATCGATAAGCCTTTATCTTTAGACTGACTTTCCTCTAACAGGTCTTGCTGGTAGAATCTTTCAAGAGTACTTTCAATTTCTGAGAGACTGAGATGATTTGGCTTTATGTGACTTGTGACATGAGTATCAAGGGGTCCCATCAGTGTCCAACCAAATATGGTCTTTATCGCGTACGGTTCCTCCGGTCTTCCTAACCTTTGTTCTAAGTTTCTATGTGCTTCAGGAACATTGCAGCCAACCAGTAGTCCTATTCGCTTACTTTCACATCTCCTCAGGTCTATTCCCTGCAGATGTTGCCACAATCGAAGCTGCTTCTCCTCTGGTACCACTCGCTTAATCTTAGGCAAACTAGGAACAACATATGCTCTTTCTATCCGAATTGACTCATCAGATTCATGTGAGCTAACTTCTAGTCGTACCGCATTTGTCCGCATCTCTCTGTAACCATTCATAGTCTCTATCCGAACACGGGCATATTCCATAGGTAATTTTAAATCGTCGACAATATCCTTAAGTACCAATGTCGAGTCAGAGCCGCTATCCAAGAATGCCAAAGTTTCTACCGTACGGTCACGATTGCGGAGAATTACTGGGACCACTGCAAATGCCACCTTAGGTTCTTCATTTTCCGCTCGCGAATTTGAAACGTAATTAGTAGCAACATTCGCATTAGATGGTGAGACGTCCGTCGTAACATGCAACAATGAATGGTGCCTACGACCACAACCCTCCACGGTACATCCTCTGCGCAATCTACAATCCTTAGCTATATGATTAGCCTTTAAACATAATCGGCATAACCTTTTCTCCTTGATTAGATCTAACCTTTTATCTACTTCAAGGGATAGCAACGTTGGACACTGGTCTAGAAAGTGGTTGTCTTTACATAAGATACACACTAAATACCTTTCTTGACGTTGACTTGAAGGCGAGTGCTGCAATGTAAACACGTTCCTTTTTGTACTCGGTGGTTGAGAAGAAACAACGTTCCGGACTCGTTTATCTGACTTTAAATGCGCTGCGAGTTCTCCATATCTCGTACACATTATGTAGACACGTTCCTCGATAAACCTGGCTAAGTCCTCAAAGGTAGGCTCTGTGTCTTGTTTAATATAATCTACCGCTGTTTCCGCCCATTTAAACCGGAGATTCGAAGGCAACCTTGCCACAATAGCTTCTAGTGTTCTGCTTGCATTTAAATCGGACTGGTAACCTTACTGTTTTAATGTCACGACGCATGTTTGCATTTTTTGACTAAGGTCAGCCAATGCCGACGAGTCGTCGTTCTTAACTGGTGGCCCGTCAATTATTTCATCTATAAAGGCCCTAGCCACCATGTAATTCCGACCAAATTTCCTTTTTAAGATATCTTTAGCCATTATAAAGCCATCTGTGCCATTCATTATAGTACAATGCTCTATAGAGTCTCTCGCCTTACCTGTGCAAAATTGGATTAAGTAATTCAAACGTATGGCGTCGTCGGTTGTCGCTTGTTCTACAACTTTCTGAAACTCTTTCATGAATATCCAATACTCCTTTGGGTTTCCGTCAAATCTCCTTATTTCTGGCTTTGGCAGTTCGAAGTATCTTTCTACATAATTCGTTGTAGGATAGGTGTCGCTTTTCATGTCTCCTCTTTCGCTAGAATTTTGGGGACATCCTTCTCGTAACAGCGTTTCCAACAAGAGCCTTTTTTTCACTTCTTGTAATTTTAGCTTCGCCAATTCTATTTCCAATTCCTTCTCACGTAGGCTTTTTTGGCAGCTTAAGACAGGACTTTCAGGCTTTTCTAACTGAGCAGATAAATCTGGCATACTATCTTCTAGATGTTGTCGTTGTTGACGCAAAAAACTTGAATAACTGTAGGATTCCCGTTGCATAACGTTAGATTCACCAGAATAACGCACCCGAAGTCAATGAATTAAAAGCTCTTTGAGTATTCGGAATATTTATTTGGAACAGTTAAATGAATATCGTATGTGGTTCTGCAACAAACAATTATTAATTTACTAGTTACTTACATTCAAGGTGATTAAGCAACAACAACAACAACAACAACAACAACAAATTATCACAACGATCCGTGTCCCACACACCAAGCGAATAGAATGCCAAACAAAATGGCTGACCAAACAGTCAATGTTTCGACCAATAGAAAACAACTTCTAGATTGTTCGATCATACTAACCAATAAAATGCAAGTTACAAATTATGTAGTAAACACTCAACTACTCATGAGTAGTACAACCATTACAACTAAATCCTTAAAACTCGCCATATAATTGCCCTATTTGTATTTCATGTCTGGCTGCATGGGCTGATCATTTCACCTTGAGATTTCATTTCCCACCAGGAAACTCCATGACTGTGATAAGCTGCTGTGAATTCTAGTGTGCCATTTTTGTAACTGTTTCAATGACGTTTCTATGACGTACAAATAAACAAGAGGTGTTGTAATGGATTCAAAATCACCCTATTCCTGTAATAACGCCGCGTATTTGATTTTCGAATCACCGAATGCCGAGACAACAACTTCGTGTTCTCTCTTGGTGTGAGGTGTTGAACCAACCTTGTGTGTTGTGATTTACGCTCCTCTCTGCCCTTCAGTGACTACTGATTACGCATGTTACACTGTGTGCTTGATTGTATTGTGATTGCTGGGTGTTTGTAGAATATACTTTCTACACCTACAAAGCCTTCTGTCTTCAGCTTGGGGTCCAAAGTAGCCTATCTAGATGCTGGTATCTGTCTCGTTCGCGTTCAATGACTAAGGTAAACTCGTTTTAACTTCGAGTATGCCAAGTGACAAACAAATCAGTGTATTTTAAAGGGCTCAAATTTGTGTATTGTGCTTCCTATTCGTGAAGACAATTGTGAACACCAACAGTACCTGTTGTAAATGCTCAGCTTGTTATTTGTTTTCACTAAAATAATTAATAATACTAATAATATTAGTGGTAACAATAACATATACCTTCAACAAAAAAACACTTTGTTACTCAAGTCATACGAAAATCACGATCGTTCCCACCACATTTACGTAAAAGGTTACACAGTTATAATAATACTAAGCTTTTTCTGATAAATAGTTGACGTCTTGTCACCAACAAGAAGGAAATAATAAAAATACGCTATAATTACCAGAATTATTCAATCCTGGATGGGTTTTGGGCAGGTATTACGGACTAAGGAAAGAAAAAATAACAGCAAGATAGAAGCGAGAGAAATGACAATAGAACTATTTAGCAGTTCATATTGAATCAGATAAAGCATTATTTATGCAGAAGACAAAATTCACACAGACCAATAAATTTTGAATGGATTGTAGTATCACATCTTTCGAATTATGAATTGCAGTATTGAAAATAATGGTTTGGGATGTTGATGCAAATGGATCGAAGACATATTTCAATTTGTAAGTGAGTGTTTTGAGAATAAAGTAAGAAGATGAAAAAAGAGTACAGTTTGTGAATACCATTGATTATATTTAGTGTTCAGAGTACTTTTTTTCACCGCATCCTTACTTCTCAATCATACTTTGAGGGCTTGAGAGGGCATGTTGCGGGTCGTCTTTAAGAACAGTGATTTGTGTTTATCACTAGCAATGGGAAATTCAGTTATAACTGACTGATCGTTTGATTATTCAATTACAGCTGAAAGCGAACAAACTGTTGTGCCACAAGAACCTGTGTTGTTCTCAGACCCGATTCTCTGTGTTGTAGATATTCGGTCAATAACTCGATTATCCAACCTTCTGTGTTTTGAAGTCAGAACAAACTGAATGCTAGGTATTATTTTCTATTCCGTTTGACTCTGAGAAACACTTTCACATTAACTTCTATTTTACACGCTCAACTGACAGTTACAACGTACTACTTTTGGGTTGAACATCAGTAAAATACATGTACCTTTTATAATAAAATACGCAAATTTTCAACTTAACTGAAGATATTATTGCTGCTTTTGTGAAATAATACGAAACAAGCCAAATGTGATAGTTGATAATAGCTTCAAAGCGGCTGAAAAAATGAATCACAATAATTCGGTAGGAACAGGATGTCAGTGATTTTAGAACTTCTGAAAAATCTGTGCAACTGCTGGCCTCATTAGCAAGCTTGACAAACGAATATAATTAATCTGACATGCGTTTTTCTGTGAAGATGATATTTTACATCAGTGAGCGCTTTGTATGGAAGACGTTTTTCGAAGTTTTCTATTCAATATTTCATAGCTGAACATTAGGTTCCTTCACTCGAACGTGATGGCAAGCCTTGGAAAACGACTAATTGATAACAGCAGTTTTTTAGTTGATAAGTTTGATTTTCCCTTCAACATAAGATGAATTGAGTTTTCTCCATCCCTTCAACTTTTGTTAAATCATAAAGACGTAAATTGAAATATAAGAATAAGCAGTAGTACTGATCTGCGGATTCGAATTGTGATTTCCATCTCCGACGTAATCTTACGGACAACATAAGTTACTCAGGAGTATTTAGGATATGCATGTGCCTCAACGGATGAAAATATTTTCAGACGTGATGACAATATATATAGTTCTAGATTTTAAGGATTACTGACAATGTTTCATTCTTACTTTGTCATAGCGTCATAGATAATGTTGTTGCTGAGAGTGTAAGGATTATATTCTGAGGTTAGAGACCTGTTGTGGAAAATTTACAGGGATGAATAATATGTTGAATTGCTGACGTATTTTCTGTTAACTTTGTTCAGTTCCACAAATATTTTGTCACATTTACTATTTTCATATAGGCGGCCTAATTCTTGTTACAAAAAATGATAGATAATACTACACTACACGGTAGACTGCAATAGATTCCGTATAAACGAATAATTGTTTAACGGCAAATCAATAGGCTTTAAAGAAAACGATGAAATGGCTGTCAAATATTCGTTCATATTTCATTTTAAAAGGAATTTTTAGAATAATTCTCATACGAACAATTTGTTCATGATGACCGTCGCTGCAAGTCCAGTGGTCTAGTATTCGAACAATATTTGCAACAGAGTATTTATTAACACCTCAGATATTTCACATTAGTGAGTAAAATAGCTATAGATCTATTATCTTCAGAATATACTGTATTTAATCCTCCAGATGCCCATCGTGCATCCCTGAACGATGAGTATTCATCGTATGTCACACTATTGCTCATAGATTCCGGACCTGTTATCAATTAGATTATCCACCTACGCATTCTGGTTATTCTAAACAATCCTTCCAACGTCCTGATTACTAAGAGCTGGTTGTCCTCTAATGTCCCTGACGCATACCTTCTAATAGACTCTTATGAACTCAATCGCGGTGACTAAGAATCTAAAAAGAGTGATGGTTGCCTCATCTATGTATCTAGGAACATCAAAGCAGAAGTGTTTTATGAAACTGTTCTTAATCAAGTGCTTGATTTGATATTGCTGACTGTGCTTGGCCATGAATGTTAAATACTGTTTGGATGCATATATCGAGGTCCAAACACTCATCAATCGGTTAACATTGATATTGGTGAGTCGTTTGTCAGGGCTACCTCCACTAAATTCACCTGCTAAATTATTTCAGGTGACTCCAACCTCCCTGGAATCAACCGGAAGACCAATTCCGGTCCACAACGCATTGATAGCTTACTTAGTATACTAGACACACATGGTTGGCAACAATATGTGCACCTGTCTACTAGAAAATACGAGATTCTCGAATTGGTATTTTGTCACAATGTCACACCAACATCTTTGGCGGTCTGCGAAACGTTTCACAATAGTGACCACGAAATAGTCCACTGTACCCTTCTGCGTTTCGCTAAATGCGACAAATCTAAAACAATGAAGCGTTTCAATGCAGAGACTATGAACATGCTGACTGAGACAGCTTCCGGTTTCTAAATCAGCACTCCGACTAGACTGCGTTTTTCTCTTGTCCTGAACTACCTGATGCGTTACATATATTCAGTGTCCCCATTAAATCTGCTACAGACACTATTACCTTATCTAAATCGTCTTTCAGAACAGTTACTCCTTATATCAGTCATAAAGCTACGGTTAAACTACGTCAACTAAATTAGGCATATTGCAAATCTAAGTCCTACAGCATCCTGTACCAAACTTATGCTGTACTTGAAGGTGTGAAAAACCAAAACGACGTGCGTAAGCAAATCGAGGGAAAAAATGCTCTCGATACTGAGTGTAAGTGCCTCAACCTCTGTCATTTGCCTAACTAACGCATAAATAAGGACTCAGACAGCGAAATTTATTCTATACTTAATAATGGACAGACGTATTATGACGAAGCTGACATTTTTTTTTCTCAAGATTTTTAAGTTATCCATAGTGTCTGGTATATACCTCGAATCGTGGAAGTTGACTCACGTTGTCCCAGTACAAAAATCTGTACTGAAAGACCTAATCCAAAAATAAAGACCGATTATTATCACCCCAGTTATATCACGTAAAATGGAGAACGTGACGAAAGAGCAACTATCTGATCAATTACTCAGAGAAGGTCACACTGACCCCTCACAATATGGCTTCACTAGAACTGGTTCATGTGTCACATGTCTGTTAGATTTCTGTAATGAGGTTACCAGCATACGCGATCAAAAGCAACTAGTAATCGTGTTGTATTTTGATATCAAAAAGGGTTTCGAGACGATACCCTACAAGCTCCCAATCATCGGACTTCAGTCCGTCAGGATTACTTACACCCTAATGCAATGGATTGGGTCGTTCGTCACAAACAGATACCAGATTATAAAAATCAACTTTAACACATCTACACCTCGACCAATTACCAGTGGTGTTGTGCAGGGAACTGTTTTGGGTCCACTGCTTTTCATAATCTACATCAACAGCATATGCAGTTGTTTCAACTCTGGTGAAACCTACCTCTATGCGGATGACCTGAAAGTGATTTATCAATCTAGCAAATCTGACTTGGGCAATTTGCTGCACACAATCCAGCATGAACTCATTCCTGTAGATGTCTGGTGTAAGCAATGGAACCTTGAACTTATTACTGAGAAATGTGGCTGTTTTGGAGACACGTCTCAAAATAGTTCTCACCCTCGCAGCAATGCATTGCCCAAACTGACATCCGTAACTGACTTTGGAGTGCATTATTTGCACAGTCTTAACTTCTCTGAACATACCTTCAATAAAGTTTCGCGAATGAGAAAAATGCTTGGTTTCCTCTTTCGTAAATTCCTTCATAGAGAATCCAGAACAATTCTCTACAATACATGTGTAAGACCAATTGCTGAATACTGCTATTTCTTATTTTCTAACATATGCATGTCTTAAATGTTGGGTCTTGAAGGAATACAAAGGAATTATATTCGGAAAATCCTTAAACATAGCTCACACATCGACTATTCAACTTGATGTAATGAACTCTGGCTTGATGCATTATGGAAAAGAAGACTTATGTCCAATCTAATCCTTTACTTCAAACTCCTTCACAAGCTCACATACTCCTATTGTAGTTTAGTACTTATCCAAGTCCCGTGTTCACATAACTTTCGAGATAAAGTATCTACGGTCAAACTTGAGAAGTTAAGATCCTAAACTCGAGAAAACTTCTCCCTCACTAAGTATGAAATTATGTGGAATAGGCTTGCCTCAAAAATACGCAAGGCAACTGGGTTACATGAGTTTGTTCGACTTTTAACGACGCTCTCCGTTGCACTGACTCTTCTGCACTCGTGAACTCAAACGCACTCTACTTGCATATTATTAGCTCAGCAGACAATTAAAATAAAATGTACTCAGTGCTGCATCTTATTTAGTTATTTTTACCCTCCTAAGTAAGCATAAATTTTCTAGTTGAACATAAATCTACTTAGTTTTTATTTGAAATAGATTACTCTACTTGCTTGGTCTGTGGTGCTGTTGTGCGAGCTACTTATAAGTAGCATATGACGAGAGCGTAAACGTAATGTCTGGCAGCCGAAGATGGGGGGAAGATCAAGAAAGGAAGAGTTAGAAAACAATGGAATTTGTATGAAACGCATGAATAGTGACAATGGATTGATGATTTGCATCAGGAACCGTTCAGTTCGATATGATGAACTGTTATTTTGCGAAATAATGATTTACGATATGGTTTTCCAATTTTAGTGAGTAACTGTGTAATTTTCTTTAAATACAATTCGATTGCCCCACCTGTGTTCACCTTCACTACATTTGGTGTCGCTGCCAGGATAAAGGATGAAGATTCCACGGCCGAAGGAGTTTGAGGCGGTGGCGGAGCTGGTGCGGGTGAAGGAACTGAAGGCGAATTTGGTGGTGCTGGGGACGCTGCTGAGAGGAAGGGCGACGGTGCTGGACGGTGCTGGCGGGATGACGCCGTGGGAGACGGTCATTGAGCGACTGATGACCGAGTTCGACAGCCCGGTGTACAGGGAGGAGGCATTGCAGAAGTTCCGGTTGGTGAGCCTGTCGGCTGATAGTGACCCGCTGGTGCTCGTTGTGGAGCTCACCAGGTTGCTGCGTCGTGCGTTGCCGAATATCGATGAGAAGTCAGAGGCACAGTTTATTTGAGAGTGTGCCTGCCGCCGTGTTCCAGCAGCTGAGACTAGTAAATGCAGCACAACATATAAACATCGGTGAACTGGCGAAGCTGAGTCGTCAGCTGATGAGACGAACAGTAGCTCCGGTCGGATGCGAAATAATTTCGAGAAGAAGATTGAGGAGTTAGAGCGTGAGATAGCAGCATAACGAATAAATCATAAAAGGAACGATAAATGTTGTGGAGAGGCAGGACATTGGAAGATAAACTGTCCAAGAAGACGACGACGACGATATTTTAAACATTATAACGTGTTTTCGTTCCACCCTAGGAATCGGGAGGTTCTTGCAATAGTAGATAGAGGTGCAATTTATGCCAGAGTGTACATAAATGAACAGGAGTTACTGTGTTTGATCGATACAGGGGCAGCCATGTAAGACAATTAAACCATGTGTATTAGCTGTCCACACCATAGGAGGGCATATGCTAGAGGTGTTGGGGGTATCTAACAGTATTGTAAAAATGAGTGAAGCTGAAATAAATTCGTGGAAACCACAAGCTTATGGAGAACGATATTAGGAGCAGATTTCCTAAGAGAGGCAAAAGAGATAATTGACTTTCGAAGCGGTAAAATGGTCACAAAATACGTTTGATTGGCAATACACGAAAGAAGCGAAGTGGCTGAAATAAGGATGACAACGGACGTCTCGACCAAGAAACCAAACATTAACGAGTAATGCGCAAAGTATGCGAAACTGTTCACTGGAGATAGGGAGCCATATGTATTTTGCGACAAAGTAAAGCATGAAATTTCTATAATGAACGACTGAGTAAATATATTTGCAACACGTCGTGTCCTGGTGCATTTACAGTCCGAGGTAAATCGACAGGTCCAGGAAATGTTGAAGGATGGTATAATTGAGGAAGCAGACAGCCCGTATAGCTCACCGGTACTCTTGGTAAAGAAACCCAATGGAAAGTATAGATTTTGCGTCGACTTTAGAGAACTGAATAATATAACAGACCTGAAACCGTGCGCAATGCCAACAGTAGTAGGAACATTAGATCGGCTACAGAATGCCACGGTGTTTACAGTTCTGAATTTACGGTCAGGCTATTGGCAACTACCTATAAAAGATAGTGATCGCAACAAGACAGCATTTACTATACGGGATAAACAGAATTAATTTAAACGAATGCCGTTCGGGTTGGCTGGTGCACCGTTCACGTTCAGAAGATTGATGACGCTGCTGCTTAATAATCTAGACTATGTGGAGGTATATGGCGACGATGTAGTTGTATACAGCCTGACGGAAACAGATCTCGTCAAGCATGTGGTAGCGGTCTTAAATCGAATTGACGAATTTGGGCTTCGAATTAATAAAGAAAAGTCGCAGATAGCGAAAAACAGCCTCACATAGTTAGGACATAAAGTGAGAAATGGAGAAATAAAGCCGATACCATAAAAAATTCTTACCATAAAAAATATTGCAGTACCTAATTCGAAAAGGAAGTTGAGACAGTTCCTTGGAAGAGCGGCGTTCTAAAGACGGTTTATCAAGAATTTCAACGAAATAGCAGCTGAGCAACACCAAGTTTATAACAAGTTTACAAACGTTCAACCAAATCAAAAACATGCTAGACGATCGTCACATGACGCTGCGACTGCCTGAACCGGGAAAACTGTTTACAATGGCCACAGATTCAAGCGATCATGGTATAGGTGCGGTATTGAGTCAGGCTGATAGAGTGGTGGAATACGCAAGCCGCGTTCTCACACCCGCATAGCAGAAGTATTCAACGATCGAAAAGGAGTGCCTAGCAATCGTGTGAGCAGTAGAAAAATGGAGACCTTACCTTTTGGGTAGACGATTTCACTTTGAGACTGACCATCAACCCCTGCAGTGGTTGAGAACAGCAAGAGACCCCCGAAGGAGGTTGGCGCTGTGGAAGATACCTCTGCAAGAATACGACTTCAGTATCGGTCATGTTCCAGGAAAAGAAAACGTGATGGCGGATTACTTGTCAAGATCAGACATGGAAGATGAACTTCCAGTGACAGCATACGCGGCGAGTAGTTTAGATGAAGACCCATCAGAACTCATCCGGCAACAGAAAGCTGACCCGAACCTTCGAGAGGTAATCAGAGTGATAAAAGAAGAAGAAGCCGTAGACAAACGAACGACGGACAAGGAGGTAATAATGTTACTTAGGCAAAAGGAACGACTGAAAATGAACGCATATGGAGTCCTGACCTGACAGGACGATGACAATATTTGGGTGGCTGTAATCCCGAAAGACTGTCGGCGTAAGACGATGCAAAAATGTCACCAGGTAGCACATACAGGCATCGCAAGAGCGCCGGATTTATTACGACAAGGTGCAGACTGGCCGGGCATGAGAGACGATTACGTGTTAACGTGCCAGCAGTGTCAACTAATGAAAAGCGATAGATACACACAACCGCCAATACAGTCGATCCCAGTAACCGCAGTCGGTGATCTGTGGTCGGTGGATATAATGGGACCGTTTCCACAGACGGCCACCGGTAACCGGTACCTGCTAGTGATGACGAAGCTTGCTACACGTTGGATAGAGGCCGTACCCGCTGCAGACCAGTGGGCAAGAACAGCGACCGAAGTGTTAATCCGGCACATTGTAGCGTGCCACGGAATACCGAAAATGAAATTAACTAACCAATGTCTCTGTTTTGAAAAAGACGAGTTTAAAGACCGTCTAAAACAGTTTGATATCAAGAGAATACGGACTACACCGTATCATCCTCAGACAAACGGGCTTACAGAGAGAAACAACCGGACGTTGAAGGAATGGTTAGCATCTAAAGGAGGAGATTGGGAGAAAGAGTTGCCATTGCTTTTGCTGGCGCATCGTTCCTTCATACAAGGTTCAACCTAGAATTTACCCTTCTTGCTCCAGTGTGGCAGACAACCGTGACTTCCATTGCACAATAAGACCTGGCCACAACAACAATGTTAAGAAAAGAGAGGAGGGAGGCAATCAGGAACGTGGGAAAGAAGCAAATATCAGACATAAAGAAGGCGGAACAACAGAGGAGAACATGGAAACCTTTTGCAGTGGGGGACCTAGTAAAGTGTAGAGAACAAAAAAGCAACATAGCAGGGGGATCAGGGTGGGGAAAGCTGATCCCAAAGTGGGACGGACCGTACGTTATCACGGAGAGACGTGGCGCGGTGTACACGATCCCGGAGAGAATACAAGCAGAAGCGCGTAAATGCTAGTCAACTGCAGAGATGGTTTCAAAATTATCCTGTGTATGAGTCACGAAAAGCACCAAAGAAGACAGAGGTACGGCGATCAGAAAGACTACGACGACAGCTTATTAAAATGGGGGACGATTGTGGTGCTGCGGTGAGAGCTACTTATAAGTAGCATATGACGTGAGCGTCAACGTAATGTCTGGCAGCCGAAGATGGGGGGGAAGATCAAGAAAGGAAGAGTTAGAAAACAATGGAATTTGTATGAAACGCATGAATAGTGACAATGGATTGCTGTTTTGCAACAGGAACCGTCCAGTTCGAAATGATGAACTGTTATTTTGCAAATGAACGATTTACGATATGGTTTTCCAATTTTAGTGAGTAACTGTGTAATTTTCGTTAAATTCAGTTCGGTTGCCCCACTCGTGTTCTGTTTTGGTCAATCGACACTTTAACTGCAAACTGGTTGATTCTACTTTCCTGAGCGCAACAATAATAACACTTACAACTGTGTCAGTTTCACATTGACTATTATCAATTGAACTGTTCTCACATACACGCTATTGACTTACCTTGATCCCTGTGTGTTATCTATTGCTCCACTTTCAACCGTGATACTCTTTAAATCTCCTGCTTAGCTAGTGAAGTACATCTTCCCCACTACATTCCAAATGCTTATATCTAGTTCGAAAATCCGTAATTTTTCTCCATAACTCCTAACTGCATCGCATTTATATCCAAACAGTAGTTCATAAGTTGTAACAGCCAGACAAGTTTGTGAAAGGAACTTGCAGAAATAGTGTTGCTCAACAGGACGTGAGACATATAGCACCAAGGAGAACACAAAGTAGTTTCTTTTTAACATTCAACATGAACCTAACAACCCAAAAGAAGGGAGGGTGAAGTCAATGACCGCTAAACATAGATGTTGTTAGCGATGACTTCAAACGACTCATTTTCATGAGGCAGATCATTTTGTTTGCTTTCGGCTCTTTTGATTTATAAGGCAACTAATCAGTAACACTGAGGTTACAGTTATACTCTTGCTACTTCTCTGGTTCATGTTTTCGAAACTATGCTGATGTCGCTATTCTGTCAAGACACCCGCGACATGTTTATTCAGGCGCTTACAGTATGAGTTAGAGGTTGGCATTCAGTAATAATAATAAAAAACAGTTACACGGTGAGAAATCTTAATTATCAATGTATTCTTTCTACAAACTCTGCGCTTTCAACTGAAATTTCGATTTTAACGTACATAAATTCTGCTTCTTACTTCAACTTCTCTTCTACCAATTTGACATTCCACAACTGTTCATTCTTTTTTGCTGTACTCCTTTATCTGTGGGTTATATTCTTATATTCCCACAATTTACTTTCATTTTGGTGGTCAGTATGAAATTTATCTTGACTTACCACTGAATTGACTACCTCGAAATGTCAGGTTAGGTAGTGCTTCGATTATATGTATACACTTGCCATGCCGCTGTCTTTTTCTCGCTTTTCAGAACCCCATTCACGGTGTGAAATCCTTGATGCATCTAGGTAAAATGCATTCTATGTACATGACTGTCTGGTATGACTACTCGTATGAAGCTCGTCCCGTTTAACCTTTCCAATATCTTTTTCACGAGCTAGTGTTGACCATTTTGATCCACTTGCGCTCGATTCCTGTTCTTTCGTTATGGTGACAGGTGTTCGGTAATGTACGAATGTGGTTGACCAAACAATAGTTGAATGTAGTAAACACAAAAATAATATAAGGACGTTACTCTATACGGCTGCTTGTACGTGTTCGGTTGCGTTTTGTTCCAAAAATCCACAATTATAAAAATGTTGATAATCCTAGCGATATATCTATCCGTAGAATGAAGCGTTTGTTTCAGGGCAGTAGGGTTTCTGGATACTAAAAGCAGTCACATTACCAAACCGGAGATCAGTTAGTTGCAATGCGGAGAGTAATAAGGATAATAACGATAAAATTCTAATGCTCATATGACTAAACTTTCAGAACTGAGTAATAAATAGATGAATTTAGTTTACTTATTGGTAGTGAAGATTGTGAGAGAGGACCGAAGTGTAAGCAAGTTGAGGAAACAGAGATTATGAGCGAGATAGAATAATGAGTGATCTGAGGAGATGGAAATAGTAACAGCCAGCAGGTCTCAAGATATGCATGATGAACAGCTTATCGAAGAAGAAGATGACAGCCCGTATGCGAGTACGTGATTATCAAGTCTCTTTCTTAAAGCAGTCCACTGAGGGGGCTGTGGTCACCTCGACTGGGAGAACGTTCCAAGTTGCGACGACTCGCAATGAGAAGTGTGCCCTATTCTGAGTATTCTCCCTTTGATGTGCAATCTTTCGAGGATTGCCTCGAGCGGAATGGTGGCGATACATCGGTAAGGCGCTCACATTCGGATGGTTTGGCGTGCTTAATATGGTGTACGCCATAATCAGATCGCCTATGATTCTCTTGTGACTCAGTGGAAATAATCTCAAGGGCTGGAATCTATTGTCGTAGGGTTTATTTTTTAACCCTATCACGTGCTCGTCTCAGAACTCCTTGCAAGAGTTTTATGTCTCTTTTAAGCGGACGGGGTGCGATGACGTTGTGAACTTCCAGAAAATTCACTATTGTTTTCAGCAAATTACAAAAGGAAGCTAGTGTGCACCTTCTTTATTTGTACTCTACTATTCAAAATGTGTCTGTATTAAACTGTTTCTTTTAGTGACATGGTGTAATTGTACGATCAAAATCTAACTCTTATACTTAATTCAACTGCATTAACTTTTACAGTAGAAATGAAAGCATTTGTGACGATTTGAACTAGCCTGTAAACTGACATGACTATTGTTACGTAGTTATTTGAGAATAATATTACTATATTATCATCATCTGATACATTCTTTTCGGAAAACATAATCCATTCAACGCACATGTCCACTTTTCAGCCAGGTCATGATCTACGTAACCGATCAACGTCTGTTATGATGTGAACAACATGCGAGAAAAAAACCAACGGTTGACTGTGGTCTGTATTTGTATCAATGAAACTCAAATCAGACTCAGTTTAGTTATCTTTGTTCTAAGAGAGAACAAATGGCCTCAACTAACAGTTTTACTGATTTTGTATAGCATTACTTGCACAGCTTTACTTTAATGAGTATACCTCCAAAAAATAACTCAGGTAAAAAAACTTTACAAGTTTTTGTGTACCACCTCACATATATTTCACAGCTAGTGAGGCAAATGACAAATGATCCATTATCTGATAATTTCTTTGCAAAAACATCATCTATCTAACGCATAAAGCTGCTTTAGAAATAGGTCATGCACAACGTAGCCAATTCTGTTACGTAGTTATTAGTGGGCACCATCAAAATGAAAAAGCGAGAATGAATGGACCCAACTAACAGTTTTACTAATTTTGTAAAGTAATACTTGCATAGCGTTAACTTTGCTGAATATACTTCTAAAACGTATCTCAGGTAAAAAACTATTGGAAGTTTGATTTTTCGTTACTTCCCTTATGAAGAATCCAGAATACCTCTTTACAAGATAGCTTTGCATATAAAAAGAGTTGATAAATTAAATGTGCCAAGTAGTTTTTGTTGATATTCATCAAAATGTAAATTAACCTGATCCTAGTAAACTTTCTGTCTATACGTCAGAATTGATATAATGCGCTTGAAAACGAGGTAATTATGTTATTAAAATATTTGTGTTGTCAATATGCATGCATAATGTCAGTTCAGGTAGATCTGTATTTTATTGAGTATGCAAAATTGTTAGTAAAGTTTTCCAAGTATTTCATTTGTTACTCTTTCGTGCAAGATGTATGTTTGTTTATTTTATTATTAGAAAGCTGTAAATGGATAATCTGTTTGTCAGGATATGATCGCTCTTAGATCAATCAATAATAAATTGTATACATCGAATTTTATCAGATCGGGATCAGCCGAATAAAGTATATTGTTTTTAGTTGTGTTATAACTAGTACTCGATTTGCACAAAAAACTGTCCGGTCTAATACTGATGTTGATTTATTGAAAATTATTATTATTACTATTAATCATTTCCATGCTAAGTGAATAATGGACGAATCTCAACGAATTCACAACACTGTATAATGAGATTTAATAACCTACCTCATTTCTATCACCCGTTTATCTTCTGACAGTCGAATTGAAGAATTTCATTAGGAAGGTGACGTTGATACTTCAAGACAGCAGACCCGTTTAAAAACACAATTAGGCACACACAGAATCGTTAATTTTATCATAAACATATGATATAATAGCCATTACAGAAGGAGAAGAATGGCAACTGTACTTTAAGAGCGATTTCTGAAAATCAATTCATTCGTCTAACACTTTACATACTACATATTTCGGCCAATATCGCTGGTCGAATGAAAGAGGTCAAAACAAGATTGTCCCCATAGAATGTGACACAAACTGCTGTTGCTATTTAATAACTGATTAATCTGAGAAAAGTTCGTAATTGCGAGACATTAGTGAGAGAGGGTATCAGTTTGATAACTCAGATATTCTCAGGATCCGTATGCATCCGCCGGCGTCAAAGATGAATCCCAATACTTTACTGACTGCAATAAAAACTGGCATTTTTCTGGGCGCAACCGGAAATCGTTGTACTGATGCGTTTAGTACCAATGTCGTGGAGTTCCCGTAGCTGTTCTAACGTCCTTGCAACAAATTAAGATATCATCGAGATAAGCTGCAACCCTGAGATATCTGATAGGATAGTATCCATTAGTTGCTGGAAGATAGATGGGGCAGTCTTAACTCATAAGGCAGACGGTTGTACTGGAGCAAAACCACGATGGGTATTGATAGTAAGCAGCTCTTTAGATGGACTCATCTACTTCCGCTTGCAAATAAGCATCAGCTGGATCGAGCTTTGCGAAAAGCTTTACCCATTCAGCGTAGTTAACAGATCGGCGGGGACTGTCAGAGGATAATGATGCTGTTCTAGAGCAGCCATTTAGACCTGTAGGAAAATCAGCACTCATACGTATTGTTCCGTTGGTATTCTTGATAACAACTATAGGTGCTGCCCAAGCAGAGTAAGGAACGGGAGTCATAACTTGTCGTTGAAGGCGATCCAACTCTTCAATCTACTGTTGCTTAATGTTGCGTAAAGCACGGGACTCTTTTGATGGGAAAGCAGGCTTAGCACCAGTTTCAACCGAAGTATGCTTTCATGGCAGTGCACCGACGTAATCCAGGTTGGAAAATGGTTGAAAACTGCGTCATTAGATTCCTCTTATATGCTTCGGTGTCATGTGGTGGTGATCCCTTAGTGGCATATGGTATTTAACGGACATCAGCCAATTTTAGCTGGTCGAACCAATCTAAACCAAGTAAATTTAGATCAGCTGGCGTTACATAACATACCGCAGTAAATGACGAATATCGGAAAGCAACTTTACATTCCAATAGTCCTAACGTTGACTGTGGTCGCCGCTGTCTGAGCGGATACCTTGCCGAGTTTTTTCTCGTGACATTGCTGCCGGTAGTTTGAAAGTATCAAGCAAGATGTCAAGGAGAAGGACACCTTTCTAGATGGGCGATCTGAGGAAGGGCCGTCTGCGTTTCTGATTTCTTTGACGTGACTATTTATGACCTCTCACCTCTACTTCGAACATAACTCGACCAACTCTTCTGACCACTCGCGCTTCTGCCCAAAGATCATTGTTCGTTCTGTATTTGAGGTCAATCAAACAAATGACATCCTACTTTGTAGACGGATTGTCTTTTCTGCCTTGTCTCTACTGATGTTGATGCATTAGTCGGATACATCAGGCTGTGTATTGTTTTCAGTCCTCTCCCCTTCAGGATTTCTGCTGAGGTCATTGCTTCGGTATCAATTCATTTGGTAGTGTCCGATAGACTTACAAGAAATTTTGTAACGCGCCAGCTGGTGTCTCCTCCACTTTCGACCTAACAAATGCTCTTTTAAACGTATACAGAAACCTTTCCGCTTGCCCATTCTATTGCGAGCGTCAGTGTTTAGTGGCCAGCCGTTGACGGAAACTTTGGAATTTGGAAGAGGTGAATTTTGAGCCATTGTCGTATACAACCACATCTGGTATGTCATTTCGAGAGAAAATTTCAGTGGACGGCGTAACGAGGCTGATTTCTGGCGATTTTTGGGGGGGGGGGCTAAGCAGGCTTAGCTCCAGATTTCAACTGATGTGTTGTTTTCATGGCAGCGCACTGACCTCATCCTGGTTTAATAATGGTTAAAATCTCCGTCATCAGCTTCTTCGTATGTGATCAAGGTTCGTGTGGTTGTGATACCAGATGGCATATGGTACTTAACGAGACATCAGCCAATTTTAGCTGATCAAACCAATCTAAACCAAGTAAGTTTAGATCAGCTGGCGTTATATAACATACCGCAGTAAATGATGAGTCTTGAAAGGGAACTTTACAATTCGATTGTCCTAACAGACGGAGGCAATTACCACGTGCACTGCGGGGGTTCTGTGTTGTGTGCTGCAGTCTTCGGCTGCTCAAATGGATCCAATTTTCGCGTGAGAGGATGGTGACGTCAGATGCGGTATCTATTCGCAATTTACACAAATGCCTGTGAACATTAAGATTAGTTAATTTTCTCTTATCTGGCGATGTGCTTTGGCAGTATGATATTGGGCTCAATGCATTTTTAGCGGATCTGTGAACAGACTTCTTAGTACTTCTGGATCGGTTCGGCTTTTCCTTAAGGCAAAAGCCATCTTTATGGCAGATGACTTTACACTTCCCGCCTCTATGTGCCTAAATGGGCAGTTACGTACATAGTGTCATGAACCGCAGTGGCAGCAAGCAGCAGGAGATTCATTTTCGACTTTTGGGCAGAGCTAGAGTGCTATGAGCTGGATTTATTGTAATAAGGTGGCTGCTGTACCAGCTGTACTTCAGATCGGCTTGAAGTTCCTTTCTGCATTATAGTTGAGTCTCGTTGCAGGCTAATGAGACGTTGATACTCGTCAGCCATGTCACTAAGTATGAGCTTCGGACCTTCCTCCAACCGACACAGTAGCCTTGATCAAATGTTACTGAACTTATGACACTGCAGCCTCAGATGAATATGAGGGCTCTAAACTGATCTTCCGACAAAGACTTTACTCGAAAACGTTAGCATTCACGGTTGACAATGCCCACGAGCGTAAAAAAATCATCATCTTCGTTCATATTTAGCTTCAAACATCGATAACGAGTAATAAATAGTGACGAGTTGTCGCCAAAGTGTTGGCTTAATGTCTGAACTGTCTCAGAAAATGAACGATCCCATGGGTGCAAAAGCAGGATCAAATCACAGTATTTGTCCAGCTCACTTGCACCCAACTTTAGAAGTAGCAGCCGGACCTTCCAAGCATCATTTTGGTTGCCAAAATCAAATTAAAAAGAATCTTCATAACGCCAGAACCACATATCAAAAGTAACATTGGTATAAAGATCATGATGAAATTCAGCTATGCTACTTGCGATGCCGTCGACCAATGGAGCTGTGGTTGCATTATAGAAGATTGACTGTGTTTAAAGGGAGATCTTCATGTCTGTCAAAATCTGGATCAGTTAGCTGCTGCTCAAGTAATAATTCAAGTTTGGCAGGATCCATATTTCTAAATATAACGTCGCCCGTCATGAGTTCATCAGTTGGCATGCTTGAAACTATTACGAGTTTACCTTAGTGGATAAAGGCAAACGAGACAGTTGCTAGCGTCCAGATAGGCTACCTTGAATCCCAAGCGGAGGATTTGCAGAAATTATAATATACAAACACTCAGCAATCACAACACAATCAAGCACACAGCTCTTGATTATTTATACATCTTAGAAACGTCCTTGGGACACTTACGAAAATAGCACACTGAAATACATAGCAGCCAATCACAGCCATTGACTTTCCAGGTGAGAAACGAAATCTCAAGGTGAAATGATCAGCCCATGCTTGCAAACATGAAATCCAAAATTAGGCATTTATCAAGCGCGTTTTGAGGAACTTACATTTACTTTTGGTCATGTGGTTAGATTCTCCAAGTTGTAAATCTTTACAAATACGCAACTTCATAACAATGATATTTCTGTAAGCATGATTACAGTAATATTTGTGTGATGTGTTTATATTTCAGTTTTAGCCTTGTGCTTGTAAGGTCACCTCAACAGACTCGTTTTGGCGGAAATACTAGTTCTAAGACGTAGACAAATCCGATTGTCATATTTCAAATCGTTTTATAATGACTTTTAGTGCCTTGAAGTTATCCTGTTCTTAGCATTTCGGAAAAAAATTGAATAAATCTGAAAGTCATATTTGCGTTCTGTATAAGTTCGCTAGGCATAAACAGAACGACATCCAAAGAAGATTTAATGTAGCTGAGAGCGGAATCCGTGCGCCAAGAATCAAATGGAAGAAAGATCTGGAGAAAAAATGGCGGAAAACAACGTTATTCAGACAGGTATTTGATATCTTCCGCAAAACTCATGCAACAACATTGCTGCATGCACCACACGTTTGAATGCGGGGATCTGTGTGACTGATATTTTTTATGAAAAATGTTAAATGGAGGCGTTCTTGTATCTCGGTCCTTGAACAAGTAAAGCAAGGTGAGAAAGAATTAGCGGACGTTTGATCAGATTGTTACGAAGCAAATGAGGTATGAAGGCTGCCTTAGTGGCCTGAACAAAATATTTAGACGAAATTTCGCTTTGAACACTTCAGGTTGATACAACTTTATCATTGCCTAATTTGTTCCTGCATTTGTCAAAGTCTCCAATGTCACGCGATTGCAGCATGGAAATATCAGTTACCAACCGTGTGAATGTTGAAATGAATGTGTCTGAAACACTAGATTCTCGACATCGCCACACGCTTTCATAGTTAGCTGGCACTGACAAAATCGTCATTACTAAGGCAGGTAAAATAGCGACGTTGCTCACAAAGGTGTAACACACATGCTAAACGCGCTCTGGTGCCTTCATCACTGCTACTAGTCGCACGACCAATTCCATCATTTCGCGCTCAAGGAGAACGTCCTTTGCTTAGCAGAATTTCCTGTGTTTATTACCTTGCAGAAATTTCTATTGGTAAAAGGTTTTTTTTCAACCGTGCTTATTTTGAACAGAAAAGTGTTAATTGCGACATGATGCGCACAGGCTTTAAAGCAAAATCACACAAAATGATTATTACAAGTTTAAGTTAAGGGGCGTCATTTGATTCGAGACATCAATGTCATAAATTTCGGTTGAGTCAGTTCACGCGGATATATTTGTGACCGAGTGTTCAGTCAAATGTAGATGTCCTGGATTCTCTCTGAGTGGAACTTTTTTTCCGACGCCACCCACTATGCACAACAACTGCTGCTGCGAACAGAACAGTACTGTTCGTCAATATCAATGATCTTACATATGAGTGGTATTAAAGCTGTTTATTAGTATATGCATACAATACCCTAGGAGAATCATTGATAAATTCAGTTCCCACAACGTCTTGGGCGATAATGTGAACATAACTGTGGATAAAATTCCTATGCGGACCATTATGATATCTGTATTTTCCATGTGGTTTATCAGCGGATAATCTTACTCGGATTAACACATTTTTAACTGCATTCGTGAAGGAAAAATTAACGAAAGGGATTTGTACGACATTCCGAGAAGACAATACTGCATTACTATCTTTCAGTAGACCAATGAACGATGTTTACTCAAATAAATAATACGTTATTTGAACTGATATTTTATCTGATCGATGTTAAAGTAAAGTGAATTATATTTTGTCTGATTTTACGTGAGAGAATAAAAGTTATAATTTCGTTTTCAGGTATCGGAACTTCGGTTTTTCCTAATAATTTAGAAAAATCACGCGTCGACTGAAACGATTTTCTAAAATTATTGATAATAAAATTCCATTTGGTACTATTTCGATATCTAGACTTCATCGTTGGTTTATCAAATGACTAGACCAATATGACTATTTCATTTTATTTATTTTTCCGGGTAAGATAGCATGATGAAAATATTTTCTTGTACTTCCAAAGAGAACAATACTGAATTGTCAGAGATTAGTTTATCTAGTCATCTGTCGGGCAAATAACTTGCAATGGAGTGAAGAAATCTAAGCTTTTTGAGACAGATATTTGAACAAGTGTAAAATGAACATTGACTGCATCAAAGCCAATAATACAATAAGTGATAGGGTTAATTACGGAAACTCAACCACTGTTACCTCAAAAAACTGGAAATATATGTAATCGTGAAGAAATTTACCCTGAATGAATAAAACGGATCAACCCAGCGCAATCATTTTCTGGCTTTAAATGAACATTTAAGGATTAGTAGAACATAAACAGTTGCATATGCTCATTCTCCTTACAGTTACGTGTTTGTAAACGATTGTCAATATAACGTTTAATATGTGTCACTCACACGAATTTTCCTCGTTTCTCTAAACCATAAACTTTTGCAATAAATCCTGCAACTTCCGTTTCATTTCCACAATTCTACATGTTCAGTCTGCATGTGTCATTCAGCAGAACATACTGTTACGGTGGAAATGAAGACATTTGGCTGAAAAAAACCTTTATGTAAATATCAATAATTTCATTGCTTTTTGGGTAAATTTGTTTTACTTAAATTATGAATTTGTTTGAATTATTATTTTCGGCCATTTTGGATTCCTGTTTGTCTTGGTTTGTTCGTTTGCAGTTTTTTGCTCCAGGAACCTATAAAATTGAAGGTATTTGTAATTATTATAATTTTTATTGTTAGAGCGACATTGGTCGTCTATTTGTAAATCGACGAACGACATTTTGGTCGATTATTTGTGAATTCAAAATAAACTTTGGTACTTACTTTGGAGATTGGTTTTGCTGCCAATTTGGGCTCGTGAATCGCAAATAGATCGACATACCGTACTTCAATTAGGAAGGAGAAAAACTTGGACGTAACACAAAGTTCTTCAGTTTTATATTTTTGGTCATACATTGGATTCGTTTGAACATTTTGCGTCCAAAGTTCTTCAATTTTAGTTCTTTT
Organism: Schistosoma turkestanicum; assembly: GCA_944470395.2. NCBI lineage: Eukaryota > Metazoa > Platyhelminthes > Trematoda > Strigeidida > Schistosomatidae > Schistosoma > Schistosoma turkestanicum. The sequence continues at coordinate 1,649,480 of OX103971.1, read as the reverse complement.
GTCATACATTGGAAACCTCTGAACATTTTGGGTCCAAGGTTCTTCAATTTCAATTTTTGTCATATATTTGATTCAATTGGACATTTTGGGTCAAAAGTTCTTCAGTTTTTGTTATTACTGATTGATTATTCTCATTTGCTTGGTAACCGATGTTCGAACAAATGTATACAATGGAAACCAGAAGCAAAAAGCCGAAGGACGAAACGACTAAATGGATGGGAAAATTTCTAAAGCAGTGTGTGGTATGTCTGATTTTAGTGATGATAAACGTGATGATGGTGTTAATAGTAAGTCCTCATCCCAGTTTGGTACTTCTAGATTGCGGTTAGTTCAGGCGTTACTAAATAAGTAGAATTTGGAAAGGAGACTTGAGCCTAAAATGCTAGATCTTCGATTTCAACGTACACCAATCCAGCTTCTTAATTCGACTTCTCTTCTATCCACCTGACACTGCACAACTCTTCCTTCTTCTTGCTAAACTGCTTTATCTGTGTGTTGTATTATCATATTCCCACAATTTACTTGAATTATAGTGGTCAGTATGAATTTTATCTTGACTTACTACTGTATTGACTACTTCATCATGACAACTTAAGTAGTGCTTTGGTTAAATATATACACTTGCCACACTGCTGCCTTTTCTCTCTTTCTCTTCTCTTTTTCAGAACCTCATACACGTTGAGAAATCCTTGACGACTTTAGGGAACATGCACCCTATGTACATGACTGTCTGGATCATAGCTCGCATCAAGTGCGTTCCATATGACCTTTCTCAACAATTTCACTATTGATCTCGACAAATCGCCAAAAGAACCTATTGTGCACCTACTTTATTTGTACCCTACTATTGAAAATGTGGCTGTATTATACTGTTTCTGTTAGTAACATGGTGTAAATATGCTATCAGAAACTGACTCTTACAGTTTATTTAACTACTATAACTTTTCAGTAATTGTGAAAGCATTTGTGACAATTTGATCTAGCCTGTAAACTGGCGTGACTCTGGTAACGCAGTTATTTGAGAATAAATAAGAGGAGGTTGATATGGCCGAATTAAAATGTAAGGTCATGGAAAACGATATGTAAGCGACTAGTCATTTGCGTCGGAGACAGGGGAATTCTCCAAATGTGTTTGCACCTACCACACACCCGGAACCCATGTGTCTATTATTAATGTGTTGAACTTTGCTAAGGATTGGAAATTCTCAATGGTTTGTTTGGGTATCGTTCCGGTTAGACTATCTGGCTCAAAAGGATGTCCGGAAACATACGCTCTTCTAGATAATGGTTCAGATAACTCTATTGTATGCGAAGATTTAGTTGATCGGTTAGGTCTCAAAGGTAAGGAGACTTCAATAAAGGTGACGACTGTGAATGGAACTTCTACTTGTGAATGTCTGGAAGTAAATTTATAGGTATTTTCATTAGATGAACGAGGTTCTATTAAGATCGACAAGGCCTATACGATCAAGAAATTTCTGATTCTTTAACCGAACTCCAGCTGGAAAGGTGGAAACATTCAAAGGACATAAAATTTCCGAGGCTGCAAAGTAATCTTGTAGTAATATTGATTGTGTGTGATGATACAGATGCACATTGCGTCCCTGAACAACGCCTGTGAGACAGGAAGCATCCGTTTGGTGTGCGTACTCATCTCGGTTGGATGATTTTAGGTCCTAAAGAAGCATCGAGGTCTTTGCGTCACGTTCAGTGGTGTCATTGTTCTACTAATGACATTTTGCGAGATATAGAAAGATTATATAGTCGTGAGTTCGAGGATGCAGATGGGTTTCGTAATAGATATTCTGTCGAAGATAAAAGAGCTCGAGAAATAGTTATTAGTTCTTTAGGACTGGAGGGTGGCCATTTCCAATTGGTCTACCTTTTTAATATTATAAGCCAAGGCTACCGAATTATTTGTAACTAGCTGAACGTTGACTAGAGTGTTCAAGAAGGAGGTTCAAGAAGGATAATAGTCTTCTGGAGAAATATCCAGGAAGCTGAACATCAGAGTTTTTATGTCGACGACTATTTAACCTCAATTGATAATGTGCAGGATGCAATCGAGATTGCAGAAGCCGTTGGTTTACTCTTCAGAAAAAGTGGGTTCAGACTTACCAATTGGATAAGTAACTGTTTACAGGCTCTCGAATCAATTCATCCAGAAGAGAGAGCAGACGCAGTAAAAGAGATTGACTTTGAGAGAATTCCTACAGGACGCATATTGGGATTATTTGGAATACTATGGTTGATGTGAATAATAAACATGATGCTAACTATAGTGGAATCACTGTAGGTAGTGATGTTTCTTCGGTTCCTGTTACTGATATAGCTTCTTTGAGTACTTCAAATCAAGACGATATTGGATGTTTGGGCATGGAGTATGTAAGCGTCGGTGGCAAAAGCGTAAGCCTCAAACGTGGAACTACTGTGAGGGCTAAAACTCGGTACCCTAGGTGCAATGAGTAGTCATCTAGCTTTCAAGGACATGTTGTTGTGCTGAATATGCAGCATGAGGAATCAAGCACGGAATTTTCCACCTGTCGCACTCCATCATCTTTGACTTGTACTACAAGCTTCCGGATGAGCACTACCAACAGTGATAAGATAGGAGAGGCTAAGAGCATCTCTAGAAAGGAAAGTAATCTTGATCGAAGAGTTGGACACTGTACATGGATGTCATGAGAAGTGTACTGATGCTTGTAAAGCTGCGGCTACTAATGATAATAGCATTGATGATACTCTTGCGAGTAATAGTGATCGAAAGAATTTGAAAGACACTCATCGTCGTCGAAATGATCGTACGTTACGCTCACATACTGCTACCCAAGCTAAGAAGCATAAGAAACAACATGATGCTACTATTATTAAGAAGCGTAAACTTCGTTCTCTTTCGGATGCTATGACTAGCAATGGAAATAGTAGTCATCAGAATCTTAGTAGTGTCAACGATAGTAAAGAGACAGAAAGTGTGAGCAGTCCCCCTATAGTGACTACGGGATCAACTTCATCGAACGAGTGTTGCATGACATCGATGCTATTGACGTACATATGTCTTGTGTCTCTGAAACGAAACACGAAGAACAACAAGTGAGTTTATCGGTTTTGGATTGTGACACTAATGCTGTTCTTTCACGTAGCGAGATGAGTTATACAAAAATGGAAAAGTTTCACTCTATGGATTCTAATGTAGCCATGGACAGTATGACTATCCTGACGGAACGGAATCATAATGACAATGGTAATAACCTGGATGTAACTGATGTGACAAATGAGTTGCCGTTGATAAAGAATGCTGATCAAACCTCCTCTGTATTAGGCGATGGAGAGATAGATATTGGTCCCAAGTTATGCCACTTAAAGTCTTCGGTAGACGAGGATATTTCAAAATTGGAGATCCCACCCTTGCATATTATTTATTGGTCAAGAAATTCTGTTGGTAAGTCAGCATCACTGGACTTCATTATATTTGCCGTTCGGAGCAAGTAGTGGTGGATTGGGGACTCATCTTCATGATGTGATATGCAAATCCCGGATAGGATTTGAATATCATGACGACGTGTAATACATGTTCATGTGTTTTAATTGGATGACGTTTGTGCTACCGTTAGGTCATTCCACGAAAGATAGGGGAATCAAGGGCCTAATAGGAAGGTACAGGTACATAGTTTGGTAGGTCGGTGTATAATCTATATTGAATGTTTGTTGTTGATTGCTTGTGATGCACATACTTGGATTGCTTTTACATATTTTTGTCGGTGAAAAGAACTGAGGTTCTTTTGGTCGTGAGTGTCACGGGAGAAATGAAGACATTTTCTGATTAAAACCATCATGTAAATATCATTAATTTCACTGTGTTTTTTGAGTATATTTGTTTGACCTAAATTATGAACTTGTTTGAATTATTATTTTCAGCCATTTTGGATTCCTGTTTGTCTCGATTTGTTCTTTTGCAGTTTCGACACACCGTACTTCAATAAAGGAAGGAGCAAATTGTTGACGTAACACATACAGCGTATCACAAAATTTAGGTGATTTAGCATGTAACGATTTCATAGATGAGAACGTTCAACGGTGTTTTAACTGTATAGGACTCACGGAGAACAGCAGTGATCAGTGAGCTTATTATTGGGAACATATCATCCGTAGCAACAAGCCATTCGATGTACGTAACAAACATGTACGTTGAAACTAGAGGCTGTGTAATTGATGCATTTACATATATATGTATTTAGGTATGTCGCTCACACATTGACCGTCAAAAGTACCATCGATTGACGATTTCATCAACACATTTTTCATTTCACAGACAGTTTCAGTGCGATGGCGTTTTTGTAGGTCACAGTAGATGGTGAGTTTGAATTATCACAAGTGCGAAATCCTGTGCACAGGGTAACATTGACACGCTGAAATCACGTGCGCCTCTACCTTATCGGTGCTTTAAAGAATAACCTACAGACTTTCAAATGAACCTGTCGATTCAGTGATTTCGTTCGCTAATTTAACTGAGGGACATGTCTGCTACATATTTATATGGCTGTGCTCCATCATTTCAAGATGGATACATTTGTCTGTCCTACTCGAAAATGTGTATTGGTTGATTGTCGCAAATATTTCTCTGAATTGAATTGTTTCCTAATGTTCAATCGTTCATGACATTCGAGACACTCATGCTATAATATCTATCAAATTTAAGCTGTTGAATGCCTTGAATATGATAAAGATGTCATGTCTGTGCCTAATGTTATATGCGTTTACTGATACGTCAGTGTGAGCGTTTGAAATGTTTGGTTTTTCAAATGCGACTTGACGATAAAAGAATTTCGTTATCACGATATGGTAGGCCGTGCTGATAAGTTCATTAACTATCTGATCACCGCCGATCATCATCACGTTTACAGCAAACACGGATTTCATCAAAAATGCTGTTGAATATCCAGGGTATCTAACGTCCCTAACACAGCGTCTCGATTTAACAGCCTATATCCTCGGATCGAGTTGCATCCTGACTGTTGTTCACCTCTGTCCGGAAGGGCGATTTCTGAAACGTAGACAAGCTTGTTGCTAAGTTTTTCGTGCAGGTCGGGCTGCCTGTCATTTGAAGCTATCTTGGTGTATTTCGAGGGAACTGTTTACTTCTGCAGATTGGCAATCTGGAGATAGCCGTTAGCAAATTTTATTCCGATTTCGTGACCATTAATCGCCATCTACATCTTCATTGTACATAACACGCCTAAATCTTCCGACCTCTCACGCTTCTGTCCAAAGAACATGTGCAAAATTCAAACGCAGCTTTTGGGAATAACGGTTCACGAAATTGAAATATGCGCCTTGCTCATTTAATCTAAAAGAAAGCATTTCATATGCAAATTATTATTTATAAATCCGAATAAAATTGGATACCTCAACAAAGGTAAACGGCTGCCTCCTCCGTGATAACGCAAATGGTTTCCAATTCTGAAACAAGCTACAATTTATTGATTGAAATTGCACACGCCAGTCCAGATGAACGTAATAAACGCCGTAAAATCGAAAATTAATATGGCTGTCTCTATAATTAGGTGTCAACTTAAACAAGGTAATGCAGTTCAGAAGAAAAATACAAAATCTCAAAAAAGGTACGAAAAATAGTAGCTATAATGACATACAAATAATAACATCACAAAATGAGATTAGACAGACCGCCAAAATGTAGAAGAGAAAGAGTCAATATGAACGTATTATTAATAAATATAGGGAGTGATTTTCCAAAACAAGGCCTTCCAAAAACGACGCTAGAGCATAATTTGTTCTGTAGTCATGGGCATACACAGGACATCTTACCTCATACGTTGATCGACCTTCGAAATTTTCTTCATGGGTGATGATGCATTGCTCGGATGGAACATGTTGTGTATCGTAATCTCCGTATCAGTATTCCGTTTGGGCACTTTTGCTCCGTTAACTAACTGTGAATGGTTTGCATGCGCTTTTCAATGGCACAGTATTTTATTGATGAATGATATATTTGGAAGAACGGAAAATAATGTCGCTGCCTAATCACGGTCAATAAAGAAGAGGAATAAATCTACATCTGATTATAATTAGTTGCAAAATCATAAAGGAAATTGAGAAAGATTGGTTGTTCGAAAGATGGTGTGCAGCGATTTGGTGGCTTCTACAATCGTGTGTTTGAATAAGTTTCATGATAATAAATAATGATTTTGTGTGTGATTCTATTGACAGAGTTTGTCTTACCTTCCGTGGGCGTTGATGTAGCTGGAGAGAATAACATCAGCAATTGGTGAGACATTCTAGTGAGAAAATCCTGCACTGACCAGCAATATCTACTCAATTAGGTACGATATGTTATACAACAATAACGATTCTCAATAGAACTCCAGGAAGTCCTTGTAGACCCAGAGCTTCAGAAATTCAATTTCGGCATCCTACTATTGCATGCAAAAGAATTGGGTGACACTCTTTCGACTTATCCGGCTATTTGACATAACTCGACCTAAACAAGATCGTCCTAAATCTTCAACATATAATACACCTGTTTACTGCTTTGTATACTATCTTGTACTTGTTTCCTAATAGCGATTTGTTGCTCATTTGACGGTATCTGAAATAAAACACTGAATGTAAATTCGCCAGCATAACATTCTGGTATTCTGTCGGTCCCGTGCCAGGATTAAGGAGTGGTGTTGTGCATGGGGTTGACGCACATATCTCAACTATAAACCGACTTGCCAAAAAACGCTAACGAGGAAAAAAAAGTGAAATCATTGTAACTATGCCCTAAGAATTGCTGCGGAAATGAAAATATACAACCTATAGGTGCTTGGAATCTGCGAAACAAATTGAACACCGATAGGACGACTGATACTAGCTTCAGGTGAACTGTTGATATACCCTGGTCATGAAGAGACGAATGCCTTACATACACACTGACGTGCACTGATGCTGTCTAAACAAGCACAAGAAGCACTGATGGGATGCCAAGAACCAAAATAACTTCCTTCATAACAAAAAAGAGAACAACAGAATGAACGTCATCCAAGGCTTTGCTCCTACTAACGACTACGATGACGATGATAAAGTTCAATTCTACGAAAGCGTGCAGTCACTGGTCGATAGATGCTTATCACAGGATTCGACCATTCTGATGAGTAACACAAATGCCAAGGTTTACATGGTGGAGCGGCAGAGCTGACAAACAGAATCCTGTAGACGATCAGGCGACGACTGCAGAAAAGCAAACATGACACAATCGTCCAAAACAGTAAAGAAGCTCGCTGAAAAACATCGTAAAACTGAACGACGAGTGCAAAGCGAGGAATACAAACTGATCAGCAACACTTAAGAACAGCGAGATATGTAAGTAGAGCACTTACGGGAACTCATAAATGGAACAACCTTACTGAACCCACCGAAAATCATAGCATCATCTTTGCATTTTCAGATCGATTTTGACGCTCCTCTAATCAGAGATCAGCATGGCCATAAAAAAAATCAAGAGCACCAAAGAAGCAGGACCAGACAACTGTCCAGCAGAGGCAATGAAAGCAGACGTGGAAGAATTTACAAAAACACTTCACATTCTCTTCAACAACATTTGGGATGAGCAGCAGGAACATCAGTCTGGAAAAAAGAATAGCTTATGAAAACACCAAAGAGAGGCGACCTGAGCTAGTGTGAGAACTACAGAGGCATCACTCTTCATTCAATTCCAGGCAAAGTCTTCAACAGGGATTATTAATACAAATGTCAAGACAGTCTTACTATGTGTAGTGGAAACTTGAACAACTATGAAAGTCATCATCCAGAAGATACAATTACTTATGAACATTTTTCTTCACAAAATACTTGACCAGACACTACAAGCAACAACTTACCTTGGGAGAGAACAAATCAGATTACAGTGAAGGAGGAAATCATGAAGAAGCGGTAGAAGTAGATTGGACACACCGAAATCCGTAACAAGACTGGCCCTCACATGAATTTTTAAGTTTAAAGGCCAAAGAACACACAACGCGGAGAATTACAGAGAGACATGAGAAGAATCAGCAAAACTTAAAAAAAGCTGGGAAGGGGACCTGAGGTCAGAGTTGGTTGTAGAAAACTAGTGAGCAGCCAATTCTCCAATGTGGGTAACAAGCCTAAGGAAGTAAGTACTATTATGTAATTACCTTAGTTGATTTTTTTTAAATTCATGACGAAAGAAATGAAAGGCCGGCAATCAAAATTGTTCATGGTTGTCAATTATGAAGTGAAATTGTGAGTTCGGAATTCAGTTGATTGACAATACTTATTTCTAGAAGAAACCAAAATTTTATGCGTATTCACTGAGTGTCGCTATCCACTGAGACACGCTGTGACTATACGCTATTCGACTTCGATGACACAGGGATTTGTCAATAAACATTTACGTTGCAATGCCATCTCTATGTCTCGAAAGATTGTGAAATAATGAAGATATCAAGAATCCGTACTTAGGGACGAATCGCTATCGTACAATAGGTTATTGGAATTTAAAAATTGTGCAATTGTTTGAGGATTGCTGAACGACACGTGCAGAGCACTACTAATTTATAGACCTCCTTGAGGTAATCCGTTATTAAAATACTGGCATATGCGGTTGATGTAGAATATAATGTTCGTTTTTTTCAACATGTTTGTTGCAAAAGACCTGTTTTACTGTAGTAAGGTGTCAGTCAGTAATACATATAATATGAAGTATGCTTCTTATGAGGTTGTGAGTTACACTACATTTACAATACGACTAACTGTCAACTTTGAAACAAATCGTGTTTTGCCGACATGTTGAGAAACACAAATAGATGCAATAAATTGTTCGCAGATTGTTAAAGTGTCTAAAAATCAACATGATTAGGACGACTTTCCCGATTCATTCGAGTAACTATCATTACTATTTTTCGACTAATGACGTTCTGATATAATAAACGTAGAAATAACCGTAATATGCTTATAGATATCTCGATCTTTGACGATTCGACCTGATGTCATTACCTTGAAATTGAACATTCTGAGAATTATGCACAAGAACAAAAAGAAATACGTGTATATATATATATATATATATATATATATATATATGTAGAATCATTTTTTAAAGTTTTGTTTTTTGGAAAATCGCTCCATGTTTATATATTTTTGTTATGACATGACGGACTCTTTCTGTTGACATTTCGGTATTTTATTTGATTCCAATTTGAGATTTCATCATTGTATATTGTTATTATTTCTATATTTTGCACTTATATTGTAGTTTTTATGTTTGCTTCTGAACTTTACATTTGTTGTTTAAATTTGATATAATATGGCTACCGCCACATTTTTGGATTTGATATCGTGCGGTATAGGAGTCCACCTAGTCTTCGGAACCTCGACACTCATTCGGAGTAATTTTGAATTGGAAGGAGTGAAATTTGTTAGGTAACGTTTGTATTTCCAATTATTCTCTAATAATAGACCATTTTCTCCTAGAATTATTGTGTTTTGATATTCTTGATCGTAGAGTGCGTCCAACATACGTCTATTGGAATCGAATTGAACTGCTACGGTAGAAAATCCAATTACAATATATATATATAATTATATATATATATATATTTAAAGATGTGCAAATGAGTGTGTTGCAACTCTTGGCTTTTTCCGTACTCAAGTATGATTGCATATTAAAGGTGGGCTGAGTCATTCAGGCATTGAAAAATTGGGATTGCGTTTCTCAAATTTTCCGAACGATCATCTCGGATGTTGATATATCAAGTTTTTGCTTTCTCTTTTTTGAGCATTCTCACGACAGTTGGTTTCGATTTTATGTTACCGAGGATAGCACCTGTGGTTTTCAAAATGAGAATCGTCATGTCAACAATCTATCACGGCTTGATAGTGCATGAGAATTATTCGACTGTGCAGAGAGTGTTCATTTAGGCACGAACGATGGCATACGCTAATGATAAAAGTATTCATTGTGTTAGTCTGCTATATATTGGCAGGCCAAGATCTTATTCTTTGGATTAAAATTTCAGGCAGTTATCCTTGGAAGATGAAATTTGGTAATAATGAGGTCGTGATAAACCTCATCGAAAGATGTTACCATTAAACAACAAATGGTTGTCTACTTTTTGAACAAACTTTGTTCGACCAACCTGTTGAAAAACACTAAATGATGCAATGAAATAATCGCAGACAACAAGATTTATTCTTCACTGACTGATAGACTGACTTATTATGAACAAATATTTCATGTTGAAATTTGAAATCAGAAAAATATAATCGCATCTGTGAACCAACATAGTTTGAATAAGATTCATAACAGCGGTACCATTCATTACTGTCTTTAGAGCAACGCGGATCCAACAAACAGAAAGTTGAAGGAATAGAAAGAAATTTCATCGGTTATATGTTAACAGATATCTGTATCGTGGAAAATTCTACCAGAGTCATTACCTGGCATTCATACATTCAGTCATATGTCCAACAACATACATTAGAACGTTTGATCAACTAGCAAACTCGAGTTCCAGTGTAGTTCTTATCGAAAGCTCGCACTTGCTTTCAAACTAAGGTATTTATTGTTCAGTTCGCGAAGTATAATTTAAAAAATAGGAAAGCTGCTATTATTTTTAGGTTTGCACAAATGCGAAATCTCTTTTCCTCGGAACTAGACATCTGAGATAAGCCACATGGTTTTTGAACACATGCACTGCATGTTCCAACCATCGATTAATCGATTAGTGTCCATATGAGGAAATAAAACAAGCAACCCTTTTCTCTATTGCAAAGCTTCTTTCAGCCTGAATGTCCTGATTGTTATTAGTTTAACAGAAAACGTGTATATTTCTGGAAACCTAATGAATGCATTGCATTGATATGCTAACGGATAACTTCATCGTTGACTATTCTGCTCGAAGTCGAAACCTGGCCTTTGTATATTCTGGAATCGGTCTAGCCATTTTCTTTCAGTCTATCGAACATGCGTCGATTGATAGAATATTATTCGGTTATATGGTCCAACGAATTATCCTGAACTGGTTATGAAGCTGCTTACGCGAAATGAAATTCAAATTCGTTTGTTTGGCATAATTTTGTTGGATATTTATTCAGAAATGTTTGAATCGTACATTTAATGCACTCCTACATGAGATACTGATGTTTGGTAAGGCATCACAGTTTGCAAATAGGCGATACATTTTAGTGTTTAGTTGTTATTTTGAACACTCATACCAGTTCAACGCATCACTGATTTGATAGATCCTCTTGAGTGCAACAGCATGGAGGAGGGTTACAAAACCAACGGCATACGATTTTTATTTTAGATTTATTATTTTATATTATTATTATTTTTGTTTTTATTTTACAAGTAAAATAATTATGTTTGAGGAAACATCCGAATCAATCATATGAGCATTCAATGGTTCTCTAACGTTCGATACTTTTGTTGTGAACAGTTAAACAGTTTTGAAAGTCACTACCTTTTTGAGGTTTAAAAGACGGCATGAACAGTGAACGATAACTTGTTTGATTCAAATTTCAAAGTAAGGACTTATTTCGAAGTAACTTCATGTCTATCTTCAACGGGAAAAGCCCAATGGCCTGGTAAACCCTTTGCAAGTATAACTTGGAGGTCACTATTTACATCATCATCTTTGTTGGTAAACAACCTCATCTACTAAATAATCATGCCATGAAAAATGTAGAAACAGAATGCCAGTAGTGTTACCGTGAAAAGTTTATTAATTTGCGAGTAAAAATAATACCATCATTAAAAAAATATAATTTGAATTAACCAAAAGTAAACCAATAATTAAAAAAATATTGTAAAAAGACACTGAAATGGTTTTCGCGCGACGAATCAACGATGTTCCGCAATCAATTACTCAAAAAAGTAAGGTATAGATAATTAGTCGTTTGCAGTTAGGCTCCCAGAATACCGTAACAGCTGTTCTCATTCTCCAACTCCTTAACCAGATACGCAATCCAATCTTCAAGTCTCTGTCCTAAAATCAGAATAATTTACAAAGCTCCAAAACTACCTTTCATAACTTCTAATCTCTGAAGTTCGATTTCTTTCAGTTTATCTCCTATTTCATCTATATTTTGTAAATAAATAAAGAAGCTGTTTTATTGTAATCATTTCATCGAAATTTAGGACATAATACATAAAATGTCTTTCGCATTTGAAATGGTAAATGAGAAGCGCACTGTTCCTCATTCGTCACAAAATGTGATCTAAAAAGTACGTGACACAATAAATTGTTATCATATGTATTTATTATATGGGATGGAATCTGACCACAAGATTTTGAACTTCTAATCGTTGTAAAGCACAACCACCAGGAATTCATCAGCCATCATATAGAACCTCTGTTCAGGCCTGTGCAAGTTATTGCCACTCTTAGTAACAAATGAAGTTAGTAAGTTTCATATTCGAGCAAAAGAATACCGAATCAGTGTATAATAGTAAACTGCAAATATTACTTCAGTTACTCAAACGTCACTCTGGCAGTTCCAGTGTCTTCATTCAGGAAAGTCCCCAGAAAAAAGTTCATAGCCGGGTTCCATTCACATTCAAGTGACTATTGCCTAATCATAACCGCACCCCGTTAAATGAAACAGGTACTTCAAATGCTTGTGCTTTATGGAAAAATGAAATAAACTTTCAAGTCGCATCACAAACGGAAAGTTACATGCTGGTTGTTCTTGAAATGAGCGTTACTCATCACAAATAGTCCTGAGGAAAACGATTGCTTTCAGAGGCGATTTTGTCTTATTTAAGTGACGAAGAAGAGTATCTTACGCACACTAGCAGTTACAGGGATGGTTTTAAAAGAAATGCCAAATATTTTTATATATTTTCAGTTCAATAAAATCTATTTCTCCTTCTAAACAATGACCTATGTGATCAGCTCGTTGTTAAAAATAAAAAACCTAGTAACAAATTCGTCGCGTGACTGCAGTCAATCTTCGAAGAAACATATTTTTATCAGAATATATGAACAGTAGTCGGAGTGGAAAAAACATTGCATGAAGATAGCACGGGAAGACATCGGCTGTAGAGCAAAGCCTAAAATAGTTCCTTTGAGAAATGATGTTGGTACCGGTTCTACGAGTTGTAACGGTAATATGTATGTAAGTAAGTGAGATTTTAACTAGTTATTTACGAAAGAAGTGTGAGCAAAGATTGAGACATATGATAATTGCAGAAAATTAATAAACTCAAACTTTAATTTTAAATGAGTGTGGATTCCCGAAAATAGTTCAAAAACTAGACAAATCACTTGTCATCACCTACATCTTCGAGAACAATATCTGGACATCTGAACATCAACTATCTAAGTAACTTCAAACACATCAACTGAAACGTGAAATTTGCAGGACGGTATATTTTTAAAGCCTGATCTCTACGGATTATCGCGATTCGAAAAAATATTTTTTGTTTTTCAAATGTTTTTTGCAGGAATAAATTGAAGTTTTCATACTGTGTAACTCATATAAAATGACACAATAAATTAAAATGGATTTCAAGCGGATAAGGAATAGACAGACATTTACTCACGGGCGAGTCCATTTAAATTTTGACTTTCTCTTATATAATCATTCCATTTGACCGGGTCATCTGTGTGAGTAGATTGAATTGACAAAACATATTTGTATTTTCATGAGTATTTTTTTCAATATATTAGTAATATTATAAGTCAATATTCGTCATTATTAACCGACTGAAATCATACGACAAACTATACGACTACATAAGGAATTTATGAATACTTTGGATACAACAGGTACATTTCTTCACAAAGTAAAAAAACAAGCGTATTCAGATGATTTGCTGTTTCATCTTTGTCTGGGTTATCATAGCATTAAATCAGTCATACATATTTACATTAATCGTAACAGTCGTCATTTACTACTCTTCACGAATAAAGTCATAATTGTAGTAATTCTAAACTCAAAAAATACGTTCATCAAGGGGATTTATCACATACTTCGATCTTCTCGATGGTTTTTCGCCATAGGTATTGTTCTTTCGATTGCTTCTTTGTATTGATCTGGAAATAAAAATAATGATATTTATGCAGAGAGGAGAAATACAATTTCGTTAGCAATTTGTTTCTGAGTAAAGTTCCTAATCCTCTTTTGAATGTATTATAATTAATACCAATATCTGCATTATTATTAGTGATGAGGTTACAGAATACCATAACTGATGAATGAGTTTCTTTGAATGATGTAAGCACTGGTTCAATTATTGTATGCATTTAACGCATACCGAACTGAACATTCACTTGAATAACTGTTATGTGACCAAATCAAAATCGGCTTATTTGCTTCATTCAATTACACCAGAGTATGCATATTCTAAATGAAATATCTATCAATACAAGCGGGAAAATATGGTGGCTTACTTTTGAGATTTTCCAATTCTGCTTGCAAAGCGGCTTTCCTTTGTGTAGCCAATTCTTGAGATACAATGATTGGCAGGCCACGTTTATTGTAATCCGTAACAAAATTACAACAAAAATATCCGTTTAAATAACAACTAAAGCGATTATTTTAAATCCAACGTGTATTTATCTGTAGATTGCTCATAAGAAACCTAACTTTTCTGAGTGTCACAGAATGTGCAATTCATTTAACTGATGTTCTTTGAGTCTATGAGAGTCAAATCGATTTTCTTAGGTCCTCATCAACGTCAACTTTGACCAATGTGGAATCGTGATATCTCAACATCGCTTTTGTTCTCAGTACTGTTGAAATCTATGTCCTAAAGCAGTAATTTTCAGGAATAAGAACTTTTTATTTCCTTTGCCTGGCACTCTGTACCAATTTCCTAACTACTGAAACTGACTGATTTTTATTTACATAGTAGTCAGACATCGCGGTGCGAGTAATTGCGGCATGGATTACCATCAATCATAAATTATTTCGAACATACCGCGGTTGGGATTATTGAAGACACCTAAACGTGATAGGTAAGTTTCTGCAATATTAAAAAAACAAAGGAAGAATATTTCAATGTTTTCCGTGAATTTCAATTCTGAATACGGATACCCATTTAGAAAATCTTGGTAATTTTAATGAAGAACGCGTATTCCAGCATCATATCATCACAACTTAGGCACATTAAACACAAAGTTTTCGGAAACACCTCATAAATTTTCATGAAAGCGGACATCAAACCCTTGATATTTTGTTAGACATTATTGTTTTTTTGATGAAAAAGGTAGTTAATTCGAAAAAAGTTTTAAAATCTAATGTAGCAATTTCTTATCATCACAATTGCAAAATGCTTCGTTTTTTGACTGTCGTCAAAATTGTGAAACTTATGACAAGGTACACGGAATGGTTATGGCACAGATAACAGATGTTCACACTTGCTACTACGACAACTTGATTACGGGTAGGGCGATTAAATAAAAGTGTTTGTTTGATTAGTTTCACGAATGTTAACTAAACAAAATTTCAGGTTTCCCACGAAGCAAATTGTAAAAATTATTATTAGTAAATCCTAATCACTTGTTTTGGACATGCACTTGATTGCGGAATACGACAACGCGACTGCCAATTCAATGCTATTCTTTTTAACTTTATTGCGTGAAGATGGAAAATTTTCGTATATTTCAATTTGTTTTTGTTCAGATGATAAATGAATTTGATTATGCAGCTGTGATTTTGTTGAGAAGCCTTATTACATAGATCTCGGAAATATGCATGCATATGAAAAAACCTCAAGTTGGGCCAAAAATATTCACTTTTCATTCATTTCGTTGCTTTCAGAAATCTGTATGAAGATAGACTTTATTATGGACTTTTCCATATATCCAAATAAGATGTTTTACAATCGATCACAAAACTGAGTATACAGTTTTTTACTGATGGAGCCTCATTAGACACAAAATTGTCAGCTAATTATTTTTTAAAAATTAAATTTTTTAAGATCACATACTTTCTGCACTGGTAAGACGTTTTCTGGCATTCCATTTTGTTGAAAATCTTGATAAATTATCTCGAACTAATTCAATCAAAAACAGCGTTACCGAATTTAATGTTTGACCAAAAATATTGTTAAAAAATTAATACAACGCAATTTTCTCATAAAATTCATTTCTGGTAAATAATATATAATATGAACGTTTTCCATTGTGAGAAATAGAACAACACATAAAAGTGAACAATATTGTTTTATATTAAATCATCATCAGGCTTAACTCGAATATGCATGAATACGTAAAGGAAAATGTATAATCAGTCAACGCGATTGGTGTCGATAATCACAATGAAATTTAATAGAATACGTCACTACACATTATAGCCAAAAGTACAAGTTGATGATAGTAAGAAGACAAAGGTTTACTAAAAGTTGTACGAAAACTAAAAAACGTTAACAATAGTTATATCACTAGTATCTCAAAGGTGGATGAATAGGCTGAAAACAATCATTACGAAACATTAAATGCAATACGTAATAAGGAGTGTGTATATACTCAGATAGTGAAGAATATAAACGGAAAGAGATAGAAAATTACAAACAAACACAGGATATGGAAATCACGCTAATAATAATAGCTAAATCAAATTCAAGCCCAAAAAGGAAAAAAATTATATTTTTAATACTAAATAGTTAGTTACGTAATAACCTGCCATGGAATTTATAGTGCTGTCCCAAATGACTTCTAAACACATAAATTAAGGTTGAATGTACAAATTCATATGGCTTCTGCTATGTGTAGGAGACTAGATCGAACTCCGTAAGGAAATGATAGAAGTATAGGATAGATCACTCGAAAAGATCTACACTTATATAGAATATGACCACTATGAACCAGGTGTGCTAAGATCGAACTATGTAATGTTTTAAACTGAACATTCTTTTTTCCTTATTTTTTGGTATTTAAATATTATTTTGTTACTATAAGCATGATTTTCACATCTTGTATTTGTCAGTAAGTCTCTATCCCTTTCCGTTTATATTCTTCCTTATCTGAGTATATACACACTCCTTGTTACCTAATACATTTAATGTATCGTAATGATTATTTCCGGGCTAATCAATCACGTTTGACATACTAGTGATATAACTATTGTTATCGTATTTTATGTTACTCATACAACCATCAGTACACCTCTGTCTTCCTACTATCATCAACTTGTACTTTTGGCTATAATGTGTAGTGAATTAATCTACTTAATTTCATTGTGATTATTGACTCAAATTGCTTTGATTGATTATACATTTTTGCATAGGTAATAATGTTTATAAGAGTAAAGCCTGATGACGATCTAATAGAAAACATTCATGTCCACTTATATGTTTTGTTCTAATTACGTATACCACATTCATGAAATATTCCAATGAGACGAATCGCACGATGAAAAAAAACTCGATCTTACCATCAGCTTTTGGGTTATTTGCTTTTAATGATTGTTCTGTCATGAATTTGTCATAGGCATCTGAAGTTGAAAAGAACTGATTATATTATTGAAACTACAGCTGTTTGAAAAATCATCTTGATAGAATAAAATGATTTGCCCTATTTCGCCAAACAAATAAATTTCAACATTTTTGATCAATGTTCTGTTGATTCATTTTTACTTCTCTTCTTGATTTCAGGACACAAACAGTGAAGAAAAGGTTTTGTCAGTGAATATGAAACGTGATTGTAATAAGAACCTTGATTGTTTTTCAGTGTTTTGGGTTTGCCTATTTTTAACAGTCAGTGTCATGAGATTGATGGAATACAAATGTATGAATATGAATGGTTGAACAGACGATGTCTCGAAGAACAAGTACCATTCTGGTAATATACTAGAAGCTAAAAATTTGAAATATTGTAGCCCTGAATTATTCTCACACAACAAAATTACAATTGAGAAAAAATTCATAAAAACAAGTAAGGAATATATCCGTCACATTAAATGTCTCTCAGATTGTGTACGAATTTGCCTAGGTAAGTTATCAATCACATTTCTACTCAACTCAAACAAAGTTTTTGTCTGTCATTCAACTTTATGTCAGTCAATCATTAGTAGAGGTGACATGATTTTAACGTTCTACCAAAAAACTAACCTTCCTTCTCTCTATACAATTCAGTTTCCTGAAGTCCATTTTCTGTGAATGCAAGTGATTTCAAATGGTTCGAAACAATAAATGAGAATTATTCATACTGAATTATGATGTAATGGGAGTTAAGTAATTGATGCTGTATAACATATGATACGTTATATCAATGGTATGATTCTGAAACATGACTAAGTACATTTCATGGGTAAACTTTTCTCGATAGTTGAAGATCTCCATAAAGCAGTCACAGTTAGGGTTGTAAATATGTCTGATTTGATTGTGTCTTTGGAGTTAGGGAAATTAGGTCTTAATGTAGATAAATACTTGACAACTTTTCTGAAATATGATTATATTATTTTGAAACCACTTATGAATTTCGAAGAGTTGCTATGCAATCAAAAATATCAATCTTTTCAGTAACGTTTAAAAATGATATTTTTGTGTTAACAATGTTCATTATTATTTATCTTGCGTCATACTGAGAAAAAATAATTATTATTGTGGTATATGTTAATAAAAATTCCAATTTAATAACTTGCATATATTGTGTGTTTATGTAGAAAAAGGGTTAATTACCAAACATACGTACCTTTCATGACATTAATAACCCAATCATAATATGATTTATTTTCCTTAGCTAGACATTCTAAATGAAAAGATGGATTAATTTTAGTTTAATGAAGCATTTGTCAGGAAACAAGGAAATACAAGTCGATGTCAGAGTGCATCACTGAATTTTGTAAATCACCACAATCATTGTTGTTCAAAATTTGTATCGAATGTCTTTTGGTCAAGGATATGGACTCAGAATATTCGAGTAGTCCAGTGTGAGGAAAGACAATCCAGTTGTCTTCTCAAATTAATTATTGATAAGAAAATTTCAAAATTTAGGATAAAGTCAAGCAAACGACGATAATCTAACAAAAACATTAGATACAAAACCACAAAAAAAAAATCTAGAAAAAAAAATCATAATTATTCTCAATGTACATGTTCATCAATGTATTCTTTATGAAATACACTTTTTTGAGTGAATTGAAAAATTTTTCAAAAACGGTCGTTTGGAGCTGATCATTCTAACAGACCAATGAATACTTGTAATGTATAAGAATTGAAACACATAAATCACTGAAACGTTAATTTTTATAAATGAGCTGTTTGCCTTGTTCAATTAAATATTTGTTGTTTCGGTTGCGATCAAGATTATACGCATATTCAACAGCAAAATCTGTTCAAATAAACCATAATACAAACCAGTAGATATAAGTCAATCACATAATCAATAATGGTAATGTGGGTAGAACGTGAATGTTGATGAAAACATCTTTGGTTTTTTTCAGTATCTTCTTTATGGATATAATCAATCAGTTTCTATAATAAGTGATTTACTTGTTTTAATATAATAATTTCCATCAAGTTGATAAATTTATGCATATCACTTTCTACTATCCACCTCCTATCCTCAGGCAGCTTCAATGAATATTCATAATTTTGATCCGATCTTACCGATATATAAATACCACTAACTCATGTTATATTCAAGGTACAATATCACAAGTCTGTCGTTCGATTATAATTAACTCAATGTTATATCGATGTTAACTCATACCTGATCAGATACTGAACACCTCAGTTGTTAGTTTTAAGAACAGTTGAGGGAAATTATTGCAGACAAACTTACAGTATTTCTGAGTCGCAATTATGTTTCCAACTCTATATTCAGCTAAATGTGTATTAACTGGTTCCATATTATCTATATATATATAAGAATAAGCAAATTCAAAATAATGTACATTTGAGTTCAGTATTTACCGTAGATGCTAAGTGATCGAGCTAACAGGGTAAACACAAAGTTTGAGAGAACGAATTCAGCTGTTTTACAGAAGTTAACTAACTGATTTTCTTATTTAGATCTTGTCAACCCTCTGCTAGTACCTCGAATGATTCTTTTGTCCGCGCGTGCAGACCTATTTTTGCTAGTCGCTTTTCAGCGTTAGTTCATGTTTGATCAGTTAACCTCAGCTAAATCGCATTTCAAGTTTTGCCCCGTCTTGCCTGTGGACTATTCATATTTGTGTATGCCTGTTCAATCGAGTGCACGGAAGATATTCTTCTCAAAAACCATATTTGGTTCCTTATTAGCACCGTCAAAGAAATGAAGTTCAAGATTGCCATTTCATGTATTTGATAAAAGATAATTTGATTGTGACGTTTGAAAATGCATATGTCAGCATGAGGTGTAACTAAATGAGTTTATGACTGAAATAAGGTTTAGGTTATCCATTACCCACATTCTCTGATATTTTTGAACACAACTCATAGTTCATTCGCTAATTGAATATACAATTATACTCAACTGATTTGTGTTGTAGAAACTTCTGTGAGAGGACCAATCAATTCTAATAATAATAAATGTGCAATCTTCAAGAGGAATCACCTTATTGTAAAGGTAAATCTATGGGCAAAATATTCAACATCTGTCATATTTCCGATGTCTGAAAACCTGACTCAGTGCGATACTGTTATACCAGTATACCGTAGATAAAATAAGAGAATAATATACTGGTGTCAACAATATGGAGTGTCAATTTCAATGTAAATAGAACAACGATATGCTGAATAGTATTCGATACAAACCGAAATTGTTGCCATTTCCTGCATTATCTGAAATTAGTCAAACCAAAGTTCAATAGTATATGGTTAGTTTGAATATGATTGTCTGTGAAGATGTCAAGAGATATATCAGATTGAAATGCATTTTTTTATGTACGTGGAATCATCTTCTGATATCTAACGAAGGTAAATTTATGGGCACAATATTCAACATCTGTCATATTTTCGATGCCTGAAAACCTAACCCAGTTCATTACTCTTCTGTCATTCCACAGTACACCAAAATAACAGAATATTACATCCTTGAAATCGACACGGAGTGTCAATTTCAGTGTAAATATAACAACGACAAGCTAAATTGTACTCAATACTCACCTTCTGAGTCGACATTATCTCCAGTACCTGAACCCAAACGGAAAAATTTTTAACGTATTTGATTAGTTTGAATCTGATTTTCTGTGTAGATGTCAAGTGATTATTGAGGGTGAAATACATGTTTGTATGTATGTGGAATCGTCTTCTTACATCTGAAGAAATTATACACATATGATAAGTATTGAAGTATATTCTGTTAATGGACCAATTATTCCTAATATTAATTATCGCGCAGCGGTTACAAATGGTATGTAAATAGAATGACGATGAGCCCATTTGTATTCACTACTCACCAACTGAGACGACATCATCTTCAGTATCTGAAACTAGACAACAACAATATGAAGGTTTATGATTAGTTTAAATCTGAATGTCTGTGAAGCTTTACAGTGATAAATCAGGGTGAAATACATTTTGGTGCGCATACGGAACGATCATTTGGACAACTATGCACGGGACATGACATTGAACCATCATCAAATTCATTGGGCTCAGCGCATCATACATTTTTTCAAACAGTTATGATTTACGTAGACATAGGAAGATATTAGTTCAAAGTATCATTTTAGAACAAGTGAAAATGATGACAAACTTTTATTTAGATCATTTTGCTGATAAGTGGATTTCTAATGGTCTTAAGATAAAAATTATATTCTTTAAACATATACTCATAAAGAATTTCAACAATATATGATAGAAATATACTCACCCGTAAACGTGAACAAACAATGTACCAACAGAAGAAGAGCTGCTTTGTTCATTTTTTGTGACTTGAATTAAAAATAATAGCAAAATTATTGTGTTTATATACTAATCACTAACCAATCAGAGACTGCCATCTCAATTTTGAAGTACAAATTAAAACAAAAATGATAATCAGATTAATATGACGTGTTGTAGATGTACTTAGTATTAGAAAACTAAGTATGTTCCTAAAAATAAAGTTCAAAAATTCCAGAGATAATGGTAGAGTAAATGGATGTGTAATATATTGTAAAGATAATATTTGCAGCAAAGAAATTCGTTCATGAAACATTTGTTTTACATCGCTATTTTTAGGTGTTCCTTACACGCCACGTATTCCTGTCTACGTACCTATTAAAACGGAAAAATAAGCTAACGCTCAATCCACATTGCAAATTAAAATGTTTCTTTGATGAATTTAAAACAGTTGGACTATCTCAACTCAATAGATCGATGCAAGCGATTTGCCTAAAATTGGCTTTCACCCAGCTGACGACTTGTCCTAGCAGTATCTTACATGAATAAAATTTTCAAAATATTTATTTTGTCCGGACGACAGAAATTGTATAAATCGACTTTTTGTGTAATGTGTGTACTGCTTTAGAGGCGTGAAATTAGTGTGCAGAAAATATGCGGCTGCAAGTCATCCTGAAAATGACTCCATCAGAGAACAATATAGCTTTCGGTCACACAGTTTCCATTCAGTGCTTCAAGGAAACGACTAAGTGAATAAGACACTGGAGGATGGTTTGATACTAATTTCATACTGAATAACCCTTATTTGCGAATGACATTGAAAATACTGAAAAAAGCATGATTTGTGAAGCTCAGACTGTGCAAAAGGAATCAACTTTGAATTCTATGCGTTTGCCATCGAATCAGTTTGCCATAGTAATATTGACGAAAATGTTTGAACCAAAATCTGCATAAGTCATTTATAGCGAGTACGTCTTGCTTTGAAAGGTAGTGCAGAAATGAGCAAGCTCATTTTTACGGACTATTATGAAAAACCATTAGCACGTAAGTATGGCCCTCAAGAGATTTTCGCAAGAAAAGATTAGGACAGATTGAGGCAGGAAGATCAAGGCAGATATATTGTAATCTACAGAAAAAATAAATCGCTTCTTGTTCCAAGATAAAAATATTCGTCATAAAACTGCAATTTCTGATTGAAACCAACAAACCATTGAAAACCAAAGCATGGGGAAAAAAGGCGTCGAAATTTATATCACAGAAAGCAAATCGTACACGAAGAAAGGATTGATGGAGAAAGATATATCCATTTTTATTTACGTACGCAGTCATTAAAAAAATGCTGTCGGAAAAACTTTAAAAAGAACAAAATCTTGATAAACATAAAACAGAATTTAATGGAATGCAATAAAAGGTTCTCAAATGACCGTACCCACGCGTTGAAAAAGAAATAAGCACATGGTAGTTGAACAAAATATTAAAAAATCATTCCAAAAAATAATAGAAAATGCTGATAATTATTTTTATCTTCATATCACCTTGAAACAGTCGATGCACTTTTAGCCATTGCACTCACTGGTAACGTACGCATTTTATGATCTAACTGTGTGATAAACAATTCTGAAATACTGCACAATGGCCTGTGTACAACATTTTTTCTTGTGACCTTAACAAATTAATTGGAATGCTATGGTTCACTATGCGCTCCAATCTGCAAAACCATGAAATTGCAGCCTTATCTCGCTTACTTTCTGTTAAAACACACAAAATGAATGTGGTACTGATGACCGAGCTATTGATTAGCCATATTGCATTTCGGATTCGAAGATTTTCTCCATATGATGTTGTTGCATATGAGAATCGCAGAAGTGAAATTTTCCACACTGTCGAAATCAAGCCAGGAATATTTGTTGTCAGATTTCGGAAATTAAAAAAATAATTGTTTCAATTGGTTTTAGCTTGAAACAGACTCAATCAGTTTCTGCATCAAACTATTTTCGAGAGAATAACAAAACGTTCTCTCTCATCAGTTGCTAGATGTGAGCACGGGTTAGATCCTTGTGCTGATTGCTTGCACAGGAATACGCCGAAACCTCTTTTATTGTTATACATAGTATGAATCGAGGCATCGCGCAACTTGCACTAACCCATATCAATCAGATCACAGCTGGCACAATTAACAAACAGTTGGGCAACATTTCTTCACTTTGCAGTGAAATGGACACTTTCTTCGTTACCTAACTCTCAATTTTACCTGACAACAGTGAAGGCAATTGAAGCATTCACCATCTGTCTCCAGCATACTTGTAAATAATGGAATTCAATATTATCGTTTCAAATGACCGAATTGACGCGTCAATCGAAAACTAGTGCATTCTATCAAACATTCACAACTCACATGGACAAATAGTAAAGAAATTTCTAAATTCGCTTTGAAATAAATAAACGTGATCTGCTACATTTTACAACTTAGCTATTCAGAATCCAATTTGAAGGCTTTGTTTTGGGAAAATTCCTCCATGTACCTATTAAAAATATGTTCATACTGACTGTTTCTGTGTTTCACTCTGTTACTCTGTTTAATCCAATTTTGTGATGTTGATGTTTGCATTTTGTTATGATTTCTATTTTCTTCTACCTTAATTGCAGTTTTTCAGTTTTCTACTGAACTTGACTATGCTGATAAAATTGATACTTATTCATGGCGTCGGCCGTATCGGCGTTGACACCCGGGGCAGTGGACCATGAATCTGAACTGAAA
Organism: Schistosoma turkestanicum; assembly: GCA_944470395.2. NCBI lineage: Eukaryota > Metazoa > Platyhelminthes > Trematoda > Strigeidida > Schistosomatidae > Schistosoma > Schistosoma turkestanicum. The sequence continues at coordinate 1,624,944 of OX103971.1, read as the reverse complement.
GGCTGCAATTTTGGACATACACGGAAGCATTCCTCCAGAATTCGAAACACAATGTGTTGAATTGTTAAATAGAACAGTGAAATATTGTTAAGCTAGTGAATTTCGAGTAAGATCATTTCAACAAAATGACTGAGAAAAAAGGAATGAACGACTACAGTAAAAACGTCTGTTCGCCTGTGTGCCAACGAATACATCATCGTAATACACGTTTGCTTAAATTGCATTTCGAATGTTCAATGACCGAAAAGACATGGTTTTCGACCGTGCTATGAACCGGATGATCAGTGAGCCTGCGTTGTACTCACATCTGTACCCGTTAACACGTTTCTTGCTGATTACTCTATTCTGATGATTGTGTGAATCGTACAATTATCTGCCTCAATGTAAATTGTTCGTCTCCAGAAACTTCAGGTTTGCAAATAATGTCAACAGAAAAACACACGAATTCCTGTTTCGAATGTATCGAAACTTGGGCTATCGGGAAATACTAAATATATGTGATTCAAAAATAAGTTGATGAGCAAACGACCGTACAATGATGTCGATAAATTGGAATCACGACACTTATATCGTGATGAGTAACTGGCGAAATGCTGCATGCCCGCGATTGCTTGTACACATTGTAACAGCCGTTCACTTCAATCCTAGTTTAATGAAAGGAGGAGCAAGCACAGAATTGGGACACAACCAGCTTGAGGACACAGTTCACTTAACAATCAGTGCACTTCGCATCATGAAACATGCATTTAAAAAACAAGCGAGTTTTTCACTGTCTTCCACGTGTCTCATTCTCTTCACAATATCCAGATCAATGCACAAATTCCAGAGCGACATCGATCATCTGGAGTGTTGATTTACGCTGACGGGTTTCCGCACATTCACTTGATAATAATTTCAACCTGTGCCATAAGACGCACGCAAAATACCACAGGTTTCAACCAACACCATACCTGTCTACAGGCTGTCATTCAGAGACGAGACTGCCAGACAACAATGTGAGTAAGCTGAGAGCCCATTTAAAATGCACCGACTCAACTGGCAATCTAAACGGAGTTGATCCAAGTTATGGAAATCAACCAGTGTTCGGAACATACTAGCTAACGACATTGTCCATGAATGCACTGAGTGCGTGAAAAACATTCTAATGTTTAGCTGATAAAAGGTTGGAAATCGCTTAGGACATTTCTTTGCTCCAAACAAAATCATCATCAGCATATCTATGTATTGTTGCAGGTTTTGTGAAAACTATGATGGTGAATTAGGAGAACATTGTTGTTGAATCGAAAACGCACAAATCAAGCCAAAATATAATAGAAAATGCTGATAATTATTTTTATCTTCATATCACCTTGAAACAGTCGATGCACTTTTAGCCATTGCACTCACTGGTAACGTACGCATTTTATGATCTAACTGTGTGATAAACAATTCTGAAATACTGCACAATGGCCTGTGTACAACATTTTTTCTTGTGACCTTAACAAATTAATTGGAATGCTATGGTTCACTATGCGCTCCAATCTGCAAAACCATGAAATTGCAGCCTTATCTCGCTTACTTTCTGTTAAAACACACAAAATGAATGTGGTACTGATGACCGAGCTATTGATTAGCCATATTGCATTTCGGATTCGAAGATTTTCTCCATATGATGTTGTTGCATATGAGAATCGCAGAAGTGAAATTTTTCACACTGTCGAAATCAAGCCAGGAATATTTGTTGTCAGATTTCGGAAATTAAAAAAATAATTGTTTCAATTGGTTTTAGCTTGAAACAGACTCAATCAGTTTCTGCATCAAACTATTTTCGAGAGAATAACAAAACGTTCTCTCACATCAGTTGCTAGATGTGAGCACGGGCCAAACCAAGTGAATGTCGGCTGTCATTCAGAGACGATACTGCCAGACAACAATATGAGTGAGCTGAGAGCCTATTTAAAATGCACCGACTCAACTGGCAATCTAAACGGAGTTGATCCAAGTTATGGAAATCAACCAGTGTTTAGAACATACTAGCTAACGACATTGTCCATGAATGCACTGTAGATTTATTTCGACAGTGGCTGTCCCAATTGTTTCCAATAGAAACACTCCTGTACATTTTTTTTCTAGTTCCGGGTCCCAACCGATTTAAAAAGGGCAAAATTCTAGGAGAAAACGTCTCTATATTATTATAAAATGGAAATACAATGTCTTACGGAATTTGTGTTTCTTCCAGGGTTAAATTACTCCGCAGAGTATCCAACACAATAGCCGATAAGTGAAGCTAAGTCCAGCAGCCACTGCGTCCGTCCGAAAATGTGGCGGTAGCCATATTATATCAGATATAAACAATATATGTACAGTTCAGAACCAACACAAAAACTTCAATATAAGTACAAATATAGAAAGAATAACAATATACAATGATAAAATCTCAAATTGGAATCAAATAAAATACCAAAAATGTCAAGAGAAAAAGTCCATCATGTCATAGCAAAAATATGTAAACATGGAGGGATTTTCCAAAAACACAAAACATTCAAAAAGAATTCTACATGCACTGAGTGCGTGAAAATCATTCTAATGTTTAGCTGATAAAAGGTTGGATATCGCTTAGGACATCTCTTTGCTCCAAACAAAATCATCATCAGCATATCTATGTATTGTTGCAGGTTTTGTGAAAACTATGATGGTGAATTAGGAGAACATTGTTGTTGAATCGAAAACGCACAAATCAAGCCAAAATATAATAGAAAATGCTGATAATTATTTTTATCTTCATATCACCTTGAAACAGTCGATGCACTTTTAGCCATTGCACTCACTGGTAACGTACGCATTTTATGATCTAACTGTGTGATAAACAATTCTGAAATACTGCACAATGGCCTGTGTACAACATTTTTTCTTGTGACCTTAACAAATTAATTGGAATGCTATGGTTCACTATGCGCTCCAATCTGCAAAACCATGAAATTGCAGCCTTATCTCGCTTACTTTCTGTTAAAACACACAAAATGAATGTGGTACTGATGACCGAGCTATTGATTAGCCATATTGCATTTCGGATTCGAAGATTTTCTCCATATGATGTTGTTGCATATGAGAATCGCAGAAGTGAAATTTTCCACACTGTCGAATTCAAGCCAGGAATATTTGTTGTCAGATTTCAGAAATTAAAAAAATAATTGCTTCAATTGGTTTTAGCTTGAAACAGACGCAATCAGTTTCTGCATCAAACTATTTTCGAGAGAATAACAAAACGTTCTCTCTCATCAGTTGCTAGATGTGAGCACGGGTTAGATCCTTGTGCTGATCGCTTGCACAGGAATACGTCGAAACCTCTTGTATTGTGCCTTCTATCAAACATTCGCAACTCACATGGACAAATAGTAAAGAAATTTCTAAATTCGCTTTGAAATAAATAAACGTGATCTGCTACATTTTACAACTTAGCTATTCAGAATCCAATTTGAAGGCTTTGTTTTGGGAAAATTCCTCCATGTACCTATTAAAAATATGTTCATACTGACTGTTTCTGTGTTTCACTCTGTTACTCTGTTTAATCCAATTTTGTGATGTTGATGTTTGCATTTTGTTATGATTTCTATTTTCTTCTACCTTAATTGCAGTTTTTCAGTTTTCTACTGAACTTGACTATGCTGATAAAATTGATACTTATTCATGGCGTCGGCCGTATCGGCGTTGACACCCGGGGCAGTGGACCATGAATCTGAACTGAAAGGCTGCAATTTTGGACATACACGGAAGCATTCCTCCAGAATTCGAAACACAATGTGTTGAATTGTTTAATAGAACAGTGAAATATTGTTAAGCTAGTGAAATTCGAGTAAGATCATTTCAACAAAATGACTGAGAAAAAAGGAATGAACGACTACAGTAAAAACGTCTGTTCGCCTGTGTGCCAACGAATACATCATCGTAATACACGTTTGCTTAAATTGCATTTAGGATGTTCAGTGACCGAAAAGACATGGTTTTCGACCGTGCTATGAACCGGATGATCAGTGAGCCTGCGTTGTACTCACGTCTCTACCCGTTAACACGTTTCTTGCTGATTACTCTATTCTGATGATTGTGTGAATCGTACAATTATCTGCCTCAATGTAAATTGTTCGTCTCCAAAAACATCAGGTTTGCAAATAATGTCAACAGAAAAACACACGAATTCCTGTTTCGAATGTATCGAAACTTGGGCTTTCGGAAAATAATAAATATTTGTGATTCAAAAATAAGTTGATGAGCAAACGACCGTACAATGATGTCGATTACTTGGAATCACGACACTTATATCGTGATGAGTAACTGGCGAAATGCTGCATGCCCGCGATTGCTTGTACACATTGTAACAGCCGTTCACTTCAATCCTAGTTTAATGAAAGGCGGAGCAAGCACAGAATTAGGACACAACCAGCTTGAGGACACAGTTCACTTAACAATCAGTGCACTTCGCATCATGAAACATGCATTTAAAAAACAAGCGAGTTTTTCACTGTCTTCCACGTGTCTCATTCTCTTCACAATATCCAGATCAATGCACAAATTCCAGAGCGACATCGATCATCTGGAGTGTTGATTTACGCTGACGGGTTTCCGCACATTCACTGGATAATAATTTCAAGCTGTGCCATAAGACGCACGCAAAATACCACAGGTTTCAATCAACACAATACCTGTCTACAGGCCAAACCAAGTGAATGTCGGCTGTCATTCAGAGACGAGACTGCCAGACAACAATGTGAGTGAGCTGAGAGCCCATTTAAAATGCACCGACTCAACTGGCAATCTAAACGGAGTTGATCCAAGTTATGGGAATCAACCAGTGTTCGGAACATACTAGCTAACGACATTGTCCATGAATGCACTGAGTGCGTGAAAAACATTCTAATGTTTAGCTGATAAAAGGTTGGATATCGCTTAGGACATCTCTTTGCTCCAAACAAAATCATCATCAGCATATCTATGTATTGTTGCAGGTTTTGTGAAAACTATGATGGTGAATTAGGAGAACATTGTTGTTGAATCGAAAACGCACAAATCAAGCCAAAATATAATAGAAAATGCTGATAATTATTTTTATCTTCATATCACCTTGAAACAGTCGATGCACTTTTAGCCATTGCACTCACTGGTAACGTACGCATTTTATGATCTAACTGTTTGATAAACAATTCTGAAATACTGCACAATGGCCTGTGTACAACATTTTTTCTTGTGACCTTAACAAATTAATTGGAATGCTATGGTTCACTATGCGCTCCAATCTGCAAAACCATGAAATTGCAGCCTTATCTCGCTTTCTTTCTGTTAAAACACACAAAATGAATGTGGTTATGATGATCAGGCTACTGATTAGCCATACTGCATTTCGGATTCGAAGATTTTCTCCATATGATGTTGTTGCTTATGAGAATCGCAGACGTGAAATTTTTCACACTGTCGAATTCAAGCCAGGAATGTTTGTTGTCAGATTTCAGAAATTAAAAAATATTTCTTTCAATTGATTTTAGCTTGAAACAGACGCAATCAGTTGCTGCATCAAACTATTTTCGAGAGAATAACAAAACGTTCCTTCTCATCAGTTGCTAGATGTGAGCACGGGTTAGATCCTTGTGCTGATCGCTTGCACAGGAATACGTCGAAACCTCTTGTATTGTGCATTCTATCAAACATTCACAACTCACATGGACAAATAGTAAAGAAATTTCTAAATTCGCTTTGAAATAAATAAACGTGATCTGCTACATTTTACAACTTAGCTATTCAGAATCCAATTTGAAGGCTTTGTTTTGGGAAAATTCCTCCATGTACCTATTAAAAATATGTTCATACTGACTGTTTCTGTGTTTCACTCTGTTACTCTGTTTAATCCAATTTTGTGATGTTGATGTTTGCATTTTGTTATGATTTCTATTTTCTTCTACCTTAATTGCAGTTTTTCAGTTTTCTACTGAACTTGACTATGCTGATAAAATTGATACTTATTCATGGCGTCGGCCGTATCGGCGTTGACACCCGGGGCAGTGGACCATGAATCTGAACTGAAAGGCTGCAATTTTGGACATACACGGAAGCATTCCTCCAGAATTCGAAACACAATGTGTTGAATTGTTAAATAGAACAGTGAAATATTGTTAAGCTAGTGAATTTCGAGTAAGATCATTTCAACAAAATGACTGAGAAAAAAGGAATGAACGACTACAGTAAAAACGTCTGTTCGCCTGTGTGCCAACGAATACATCATCGTAATACACGTTTGCTTAAATTGCATTTCGAATGTTCAATGACCGAAAAGACATGGTTTTCGACCGTGCTATGAACCGGATGATCAGTGAGCCTGCGTTGTACTCACATCTGTACCCGTTAACACGTTTCTTGCTGATTACTCTATTCTGATGATTGTGTGAATCGTACAATTATCTGCCTCAATGTAAATTGTTCGTCTCCAAAAACATCAGGTTTGCAAATAATGTCAACAGAAAAACACACGAATTCCTGTTTCGAATGTATCGAAACTTGGGCTATCGGGAAATACTAAATATATGTGATTCAAAAATAAGTTGATGAGCAAACGACCGTACAATGATGTCGATTACTTGGAATCACGACACTTATATCGTGATGAGTAACTGGCGAAATGCTGCATGCCCGCGATTGCTTGTACACATTGTAACAGCCGTTCACTTCAATCCTAGTTTAATGAAAGGCGGAGCAAGCACAGAATTAGGACACAACCAGCTTGAGGACACAGTTCACTTAACAATCAGTGCACTTCGCATCATGAAACATGCATTTAAAAAACAAGCGAGTTTTTCACTGTCTTCCACGTGTCTCATTCTCTTCACAATATCCAGATCAATGCACAAATTCCAGAGCGACATCGATCATCTGGAGTGTTGATTTACGCTGACGGGTTTCCGCACATTCACTGGATAATAATTTCAAGCTGTGCCATAAGACGCACGCAAAATACCACAGGTTTCAACCAACACCATACCTGTCTACAGGCTGTCATTCAGAGACGATACTGCCAGACAACAATATGAGTGAGCTGAGAGCCCATTTAAAATGCACGGACTAAACTGGCAATCTAAACGGAGTTGATCCAAGTTATGGAAATCAACCAGTGTTCGGAACATACTAGCTAACGACATTGTCCATGAATGCACTGAGTGCGTGTAAAACATTCTAATGTTTAGCTGATAAAAGATATGATATCGCTTGTTGTGAGCACATGTTAGATCCTTTTGCTGATTGCTTGCACAAAAATACGCCGAAACCTCTTTTATTGTTATACATAGTATGAATCGAGGCATCGCGCAACTTGCACTAACCCAAATCAATCACATCATATTATGCACAATTATCAGTCGCTTTTCTATTATTTTTCTAGTTTATATCAATGAATTATTTAATGATCATTTTATTTGTTTATTGATTTGCTTCTTAATATGTCTCTAGATATATACTCTATTTATTTGTTCCGATAAACATTCACGGTGGCTTCTTTGTAAACCTTTTTAACGATATGCTGGATTTGGATTTTCATCTTGTTGATCTGTTTATTCTTTTGATAGCTTTTTTGATTTTTCTATCGTTCTTAAAGAATATCTTCTCATTCTTCTTGTTCTCGCCTATCATGACGATTCATTCTCATTTTCAATTGCCGTTTATTTCTTAATTGTCAGTCAGCAAAACCCACTCATTTTTATGTTTGCAGCTAATCGGAATATTGTTTTATGTGGTTTTTGGCCTAATTCAATTTCCCATGTAAATATATCTGCATTTTTCTTTGGTTTGTTATTACCTAATTTGTCTGCAACTTGACTACTTGTGCATTTTTACTGCTAGCAACATAACAAGTGCGCAGTTTCATTTTTTGTGCAGTTTCCTGAAATAAGTGATACCGAAATTTCAACACTATGTACTAGTTTGACTTTCTTTCACCTTCGATTTTTAAACAATATAAAATTATTTAAGTCATATTTAAAATGATCTGTTTTGGAATGCATGTTTTGTACTATGAGGTCGATGATTTTTGTTGTTTACGTCACATCGAACGTCGATTTATAGATCATTTTTTCTTAGATAGTTTTAATGGACGTTACAAAATGAG
>OX103971.1:1280060-1616633 GCA_944470395.2 Schistosoma turkestanicum | reverse complement strand
AAGGTTGGGGACTTAGTGTTGATGATAGAGTCTGCACGATCGAGAGGGCAATGGCCGAAGGCGGTCGTCACAGATATACAGGAGGGTACCGACGGCTTAGTTCTGAAGGTAACGTTAAGAACAGCTAACGGGATAGTGAGAAGAGATGTACGGCAGTTATGCAAGTTAGAAGGTGAAGTTGAAGAATCACAGAACCCTGAACAATTAGAAACATCCCAGGATTCTTCAACCTCAGGGGGCAGTGTTGGATTTCGTTGTAATGGTTGTACTACTCATGAGTAGTTGAGTGTTTACTATATAATTTGTAACTTGCATTCTATTGATCAGTATGATCGAACAATCTAGAAGTTGTTTTCTATTGGTCGAAACATTGACTGTTTGGTCAGCCATTTTGTTTGGCATTCTATTCGCTTGGTGTGTGGGACACGGATCGTTGTGATAATTTGTTGTTGTTGTTGTTGTTGTTGCTTAATCACCTTGAATGTAAGTAACTAGTAAATTAATAATTGTTTGTTGCGGAACCACATACGATATTTATTTACCTGTTCCAAATAAATATTCCGAATACTCAAAGAGCTTTTACTTCATTGACTTCGGGTGCGTTATTCTGGTGAATCTAACGTTATGCAACGAAAATCCTACAACACTCAAGAACAGCGAGATATGTAAGTAGAGCGCTTACGGGAACTCTTGAATCGAACAGCCTTACTGAACCCACCGAAAATCGTAGCATCATCTTTGCATTTTCAGATCGATTTTGATGCACCTTCAATCAGAGATCAGCATGGTCATCAAAAAAATGAAGAGCATCAAAGAAGCAGGACCAGACAACTGTCCAGCAGAGGCAATGAAATTCAGACGTGGAAGAATTCGCGAAAACACTTCACATTCTCTTCAACAACATTTGGGATGAGCATCAGGAACATCAGTCTGGAAAAAGGAATAGCTTATGAAAACACCAAAGAGAGGCGACCAGAGCTAGTGTGAGAACTACAGAGGCATCACTCTTCATTCAATTCCAGGCAAAGTCTTCAACAGGGTATTGTTAAACAGAATGAAGGACTTCGTAGACACCCTACGTCGAGACCAACAGGCTGCATTTCGTAGTGCTAGATCGTGTAACGAACAAATAGCAATATAAGGAAACATTGTGGAATATTGAATTGACCAGTCCAGCAGCAGAAAAAACAACAGTAGTGGGTCTCAACATACATAAACGAAAATGTAAGATTTCACGATACAATACAACATGTGACAACCTAATCACTCTTGATGCAGATTCCTTGGATGACGTTGACACCGTAATATATCTTGGAGCCATCATTGACAACCAAGTTGAACAGGATGCAGAAGTCATGTCGGCGGTCGGCAAAGCCAAGGCTGCATTTCTACAGTTAAAGAACATCAACAACTCCAAACAACTGTCAGCAAAAACCAAATTCAGGATTATCAATACAAATTTTAAGACAGTTTTAATTTGTGGAGTGGAAACTTGGACATCTATAAAAGTCATCATCCAGAAGATACAAGTATTTATGAAGAGTTGTCTTCACAAAATAATTGACCAGACACTACAAGCAACAACTTACTATGGGAAAGAACAAATCAGATTCCGGTGAGGGAGGAAACCAGGAAGAAGCCGTAGAAGTGGGTGTGACACACTGAAATCCGTAACAAGACTGGCGCTCACAGGAATTTTCAAGTTTATAGGAAAATATGATGGTCAAAGAACACGTGACGCTGAGAAATACAGAAAGACATGAGAAGAATCAACAAACCTGATAAGAACTGTAAAGGGAAGCCAACGTTAGAGTTGGTTGGAGAAAACTGGTGAGCAGCCTATGCTCCAATGTGGGTAATAAACCTAAGCAATTAAGTAATAATATGTAATTACCTTAGTTGATTTTGTTTAATTTCATGACGAAAGAAATGAAAGACCGGTAATGACAGTTGTTCATGGTTGTTAATTATAAGGTGAAATTGTGAGTTCGGAATTCAGTTGATTGACAATACTTATTTCTAGAAGAAACCAAAATTTTATGCGTATTCACTGAGTGTCGCTATCCACTGAGACACGTCGTGACTACACGCTATTCGACTTCCATGACACAGGGATTTGTCAATAAACATTTACGTTCCAATGCTATCTCGAATCGCTATTGTAAAAATGGTTATTGGAATTTAAAAATTGTGCAATTGTTGGACGATAGCTGAACCACTGGTGCAGAGCACTACTGATTTTATAGACCTCCTTGAGGTAATCCATTATTAAAATACTGGCATATTCGGTTGATGTAGAATATAATGTTTGCTTTTTTCAACATATTTGTTGCAAAAGACCTGTTTTACTGTAGTAAGGTGTCAGTCAGTTTTCCATATAAGATGCAGTATGCTACTTATGAGGTTGAGCTACAATACATTTACAGTACAACTAACTGTTAACTTCGAAACAAACCGCGTTTTACCGACATGTTGAGAAACACAAATAGATGCAATAAAATTTTCGCAGAAAACAAGATATATTCTTTACTGGCTGATGGAAAATTATATCCCAGCGTAAACATTTTCATTGACAGATTGTTTACGTGTCTAAAAATCAACATGATTAGAACGACTTTCCTGATTCATTCTAGTAACTATTATTACTATTTTTCGACTAATGACGATCTGATATACCGAACATGAAAGGAACAGAAAGCAATTTCATTCGTAATTAGCTTAAAGATATATCGATCATTGACGATTCTACCTGATGTCATTACCTTAAAATGCAACATTCTGAGAATTATTCACAAGAACGAAAATATATACGTGCATTTATATATATTTATATATCTATATTTATATATGTGCAGACAAGTGTGTTGCAAATCTTCGCATTTTACGTACCTAAGTATGATTGCAAAATACAGGTAGGGTGAATCATTTAGGCATTGAAAAATTGGGATTGCGTTTCTCGAATTTTCCGAAAGAGCATCTCGGATTTCGATATATCGAGTTTCTACTTTCTCTATTTTTGGCATTCTCACGTGAGTTGGTTTCGATTTTATGTTGTTAAAGATATCACCTGTGGTTTTAAAAATGAGAACCGTCATGTCATTGGTATGCATTGCATTGATATGCTTACAGATATCTTTATCATTGACTATTCTGCTCGAAGTCATAACCTGGCATTTGTACATTCTGGAATCGGTCCTAACGTTTTCTTTCAGTCTATCGGACATGCGTAGATTGATAGAATAGTATCCAGTTATATGAGCTGACGAATTATTCTGAACTGGTTTTGAAGCGGCTCACGCAAAATCAAACTCTTTATATTCGTTTATTTGACATAATTTTTTGAGTATTCATCCAAAAACTTTCGTATTGCACATTTCATGCACCTCATCTTAAGATACTTATGGTCGGTAAGGTTACACAGTTTGCAAATTAGTGATACGTTATAATTTTTTGGAGGTAGTTTTGAACGATCACACTAGTTCAACTCATTACTGATTTGATAGATCCCCTTGGGTGCATCAGCATGGAGGAGGGTAACTGAATCAACGGCATACGATTTTTATGTACTAGTCAAATAATTATGTTTGAGAAGACACCTGAATCAGTCGTATAATCTTTCAACCAGTTATTCTATTACGTTGGATACTTTTGCTGTGAACAGTTAAACAGTTTTGAAAGGCATTACCTCTGTGAGGTTTAAAAGACGGCATGAACAGTGGACGATAACTTGTTTAATTCAAATTTCAAAGAAGGGAACTATTGCGAAGTAACTTAATGTTTATCTTCAACCAGGAAACCCTTAGTGGACCGAGACACCATTTCCACGTATAACTTGGAGGTCACTATTCAAATCATCATCTTTGATGGTAAACAACCTCATCAACTAAATAATATTGCGGTGAAAAATCTAGAAACAGAATGCTAGTAGTGTTACCGTGAGAAGTTTATTAATTTGCGAGTAAAAATAATACCAGCATTTGAAAAATATTATTTGAATTAACCAAAAGAAAACCAATAATTAAAAAAAATTTAAAAAGACACTGAAATGGTTTTCGCGCTGCGAATAAAAGATCTTTCGCAATCAGTTTCTCAAAAAATTATGGGGCCGACAATTGGTTGATTGCAATTAGTCTCACAGAATATCGTAACAGCTGTTCTCATTCTCCAACTCGTCAACCAGATACGCAATCCAATCTTCAATTGTCTGTCCTAAAATCAGAATAATTTACAAAGCTCCGAAATTACCTTTCATAACCTCTAATCTCTGAAGTTCGATTTCTTTTATTTTATCTCCTATTTCATCTGTATTTTGTAAATAAATAAACAAGCTGTTTTATTGTAATCATTTCATCGAAATTAAGGACATAATACATAAAACGTTTTCCACATTTGAAGTGATAAATGAGAATCGCACTGTTTATATGGCACGCGTGATTATTCATTCCTAACAAATTGATATCAAAAAAGTATATGACACACTATTTTGTTGTCATCGATGTTTAATATGTGGGATCTTGAACTACGAATCGTTGTAGAGCACAACTGCCAGGAATTCATCAGACATCATATAGAACCTCTGTTTAGGAGTGTGCTAGTTAAATGAATGAAGTTGGTGGGTTTCCTATTCGAGCAAAAAGAGTACCGAATCAGTGTAAAATAGTAAACAGCAAATTTTACTTCAGTTACTCAAACGTTCCTCTGGAAGTTCCAGTGTCTTCATGCGGAACAGTTTCCATAAAAATTTCATAGGCGAGTTCCATTCACATTCAAGTGACCATTTCATAATCTCACGTGTACTTCGATAAATGAAACAGGTACTTCAAATGCTTGTTCAGTATGGAAGAATGTATTAAAATTTCAAGTAGCATCACAAAAGTGAAGTTACATGTTGGTTGCTCTTGAAATGAAACTGACTCATTACAAATAGTCTTGAGGAAAACGATTGTTTTCAGAGGCAATTCTGTTGTATTTCGATGACGAAGAGCGATGCAATATTTTACTGACACTAGCTGTTGTACGGATGGTTTTGAAGGAAATACCAAATGTTTTTAAATATTCTCTTTTTAGGAACATCACTTTTTCCGACTAAACAACGAGCTATGTGATCAGTACTTTGTTTAAAATACAAAACCCAGTAACAAATTCGATGCAAGTCCGTAGTCAATCTTCGAAGAAATATATTTTCATCAGAATGCACGCACAGAAGTCCGAGTGGACAGCACATTGCATGAAGATATCACGTGAAGGCGTCGACTAGAGAGCGAAGCCTAAAATAGCTCTTTCGAGAATCCAGGTTTTTCCCGTATCCACGAGTTGTAACGGACTGTGTAATTCATATAAAATTACATAAAAATTTAAAATAGATTTAAAGCAGATAAGGAATAGACAGACATTTACTCACGGGCGAGTTTATTCAAATTTCTTTTTGCTTGAGAATATGCAGCCCGTCTGCTTTCGTCATCTAGGTGAATAGATTGAGGTGACAAATACCATTTGTATTTTCATGAGCACCCTTACAATATAATAGTGATATTATAAGTTTGTATTCATCTTTAGTAACCGACTGAGATCAAACGACATACTATACCAATACATAAGGAATTTATGAATACTTTGGATACAACAGGTACATTTCTTCACAAAGTATAAAGACAAAAGTATTCAGATGATTTGCTGTTTCATCTTTGTCTGGGTTATCATAGCATTAAATCAGTCATACATATTTACAATAATCTTAACAGTCGTCATTTACTACTCTTCACGAATAAAGTCATAAATTTAATAAATTCAAACTCTAAAAAAACGTTCACCAAGGGGAATGATCACATACATCGATATTCTCGATGGTGTCTCGCCACAGGTATTGTTGTTTTGATTGCTTCTTTGTACTGATCTGGAAATAAAAAATGATATTTATGCAGAGAGGAGAAATACATTTTCGTTAGCAATTTGTTTCTGAGTAAAGTTTCTAATCCTCTATTGAATGTATTATAATTATTACCGATATCCGCATTATTATTTGTGATGAGGTTACGGAATACCACAACTGATGAATGATTATCTTTGAATGCTGTTAGCACTGGTTCAATTATTGTATGCATTTAACGCATACTGAACTGAACATTCACTTGAATAACTGTTATGTAACCAAATCAAAATCGGCTTATTTGCTTCATTCAATTACACCAGAGTATGCATATTCTAAATGAAATATCTATCAATACAAGCGGGAAAATATGGTGGCTTACTTTTGAGATTTTCCAATTCAGCTTGCAAAGCGGCTTTCCTTTGTGTAGCCAATTCTTGAGATACAATGTTTGACAGGCCACGTTTATTGTAATCCGTACAAAATTACAACAAAAATATCCGTTTAAATAACAACTAAAGCGATGAGTTTAAATCCAACAATACGAAGATACGTGTTTTTATCTTTAAATTGCTCATAAGGAACTAAACTTTTATGAATGTCGAAGAATGTACATTACATTTAACTGATGTTCATTAAAATAATGGTAGTCACATCGATTTGCTTAGGTCCTCATCAACGTCAACTTTGACCAATGTGGTATCGTGATATCTACACATCCCTTTTGTTCTCAGTACTACTGAAATCTATGTCCTAAAGCAGTAATTTTCAGTAATAAGAACTTTTTCTGTTTTTAACCTCGCACTCTGTACCAATTATTCTAACTACTGGATTCGACAGATTCTTATTTACAAGGTAGTCAGACATCGTGATGCGAGTAATTACGGAGTGGATTACCGTCAATCATAAATTATGTTGAACATACCGCGGTTAGGATTATTGTTGACACCTAAATGTGATAGGTAAGTTTCTGCAATATTAAAAACAAAGGAAGAATATTTCAATGTTTTCCGTGAATTTCAGTTCTGAATACAGAAACCCATTTAGAAAATGTTGGTTAATCTAATGAAAAACGCGTATTTCAGCATCGTATATTCACAATGTAGGCACATTAAACACAAAGTTTCGGAAACACCTCATAAATTCTCATTGAAGCGGACTTTAAACCTTTGATGTTTTGTTAGGTATTATTTTTTTAATTGATGAAAAAGGTAATTAATTCAAAACAAGTTTTAAAATCAAAATTAGTGATTTCTTCGTTTTCTGACAATCATCAAAATCGTGAATCGTATGACAAGGAATACGGAATGATTATAGCACCGATAAAATATGTGCACACCTGCTACTACGACAACTGGATTACGGGTGGAGTGATTTAATAAAAGTGGGGACATAGTGTTTGTTCGGTTATTTTCACGACTGTCAACTAAAAAAAATTTCAGGTTTCTCACGAAGCAAATTATAAATATTATTATTAGTACACCTTCATCACTTGTTTTGAACATGCACTTGATTCTCCGAATTCGACAACGCGACTGTCAATTCAAACAATGTTGTGATATTCTTTTCAATTTCAACGTGGAAAGATTGGACCTTTCTCATATTCGAGTTTGTTTTTGTTCAGATTGTAAAGGAATTCGAAGATTCAGCTGTGATTATCACGAGAAGCCTTATTACATAGATCTCGGCGATACGCTTTCATATGAAACCTCGAGTTGGGACAAAAATATTTTTTCATTCATTTCGTTGCTTTCAGAAATGTGTATAAAGACAGACTTTATTATGGTCTTTTCTATATTCCTGAATAAGATGTTAAACAATCGATCGCAAAACTGAGTATGCAGTTTAACTGATGGAGTCTCGTTAGACACAAACATATACGGTTCAAAACTATGTTATGTGTGTTTATTCTTATTAAAAATTAAATTTTCGGGATCACTTACTTTCTGCACTGGTAAGGCGTTTTCTAGCTTCCCATTTTGTCGGAATTATTGATAAATGATTGCGAACTAAATCAATCAAAAACAGTGTCCTCAAATTTAATGTTTGATCAAAAATATTGTAAAAAATTATTACCATGCAATTTTTTTCATAAAATTCATTTCTGGGGAATTATACATAATCTGAAGTTTTCAGATTTTGAAAATTAGAACAACACATAAAAGTCAACAATATTGTTTTTTTTATTAAAGTGTCATCAGGCTTAACTCTAAAATACATGAATAGGTATACAAAAATGTACAACCAGTCAACGTAATTTCAGTCAATAATTAAAATGAAATCAAATATATTACGTCACTCCACATTATAGGCAAAAGTACAAGTTGATGATAGTAGGAAAACAATGTTGTACTTATATTTGTAAGATAACTAAAATACGATAACAATAGTTATATCACTAGTATGTCAAACGTGGGTGAACAGACCGAAAATAAGAATAACAATACATCAAAACCATTACGTAATAAGGAGTGTGTATATACTTTGATTGTGAAGAATATAAATGGAAAGAGACAGAGAGTTACTAACAAATACAGGATGTGAAAATCATGCTAATAATAACAAAATAGAATATAAACTGACAAGGAGAAAAATATATTTTAAATACTTAATCGTCAGTTACGTCAAAACCGGCGATGAAATCGATAGGGCTGTCACGAATTTCTTCTGAACACATAACTTGAGGTTGAATGTATGTATTCACATGGCTTCTGCTATGTGTAGGATGCAGTATCGAAGTGCATTGCGAAATGATGGAGGTATAGGATAGATCACTCGAAAAGATCTTAACTTATCTACAGTATGAAAACAATCAACCAGGTGTGCTAAGATCGAACTGCGTATTGTTTTTAACTGACCCTTCTTTTTTTCTGCATCTGTTTTCTTTTTAGTTTTAAATTTTCTTTTGTTATTATCAGCATGATTTTAATATTTTGTATTTGTTTGTAAGTCTCTGTCTCGTTCCGTTTATATTCTTCACTATTTATGTATTTACACACTCCTTATGAAGTAATGGTTTTGATATTTTTTAATGATTATTCTCAGTCTATTCGTCCATGTTTGACCTACTATTGATGAAACTATTTTCTTCGTACTTGATGTTTCTCCTACTGCTATCAGTACACCTATGTCTTCCTACTATCATCAACTTGTAGTTTTGGCTATAATGTGTAGTGAATTAATCTACTTAATTTCATTGTGCTTATTGACACGAATTGCTTTGACTGATTATAGATTTTTGCATAGGTAATAATGTATATAAGATTAAAGCCTGATGACGATCTAATAGAAAACATTCATGTCCACTTGTATGTGTTGTCCTAATCACGTATACCACATTCATGAAATATTCCAATTAAACAATGAGACAAATAGCACGATGAAAAAAACTTGATCTTACCATCAGCTTTTGGGTTATTTGCTGTTAATGATTGTTCTGTCATGAATTTGTCATAGGCATCTGAAGTTGAAAAGAACTCATTATATTATTGAAACTACAGCTGTTTGAAAAATGATCTTGATAGAATAAAATGATTTGCCCTATTTCTCCAAACAACTAAATTTGAACATTTTTGATCAGTGTTCTGTTGATTCATTTTTACTTCTCTTCTTGATTTCAGTAAACAAACAGTGAAGAAAAGGTTTTGTCAGTGAATATGAAACGTGATTGTAATAAGAACCTTGATTGTTTTTCAGTGTTTTGGGTTTGCCTATTTTTAACAGTCAGTGTCATGAGATTGATGGAATACGAATGTATGAATATGAATGGTTGAACAGACGATGTCTCGGAGAACAAGTACCATTCTGGTAATATACTAGAAGCTAAAAATTTGAAATATTGTAGCCCTGAATTATTCTCACATAACAAAATTACAATTGAGAAAAAATTCATAAAAACAAGTAAGGAATATATCCGCACATTAAATGTCTCTCAGATTGTGTACGAATTTGCCTAGGTAAGTTATCAATCACATTTCTACTCAACTCAAACAAAGTTTTTGTCTGTCATTCAACTTTATGTCAGTCAATCATTAGTAGAGGTGACATGATTTTAACGTTCTACCAAAAAACTAACCTTCCTTCTCTCTATACAATTCAGTTTCCTGAAGTCCATTTTCTGTGAATGCAAGTGATTTCAAATGGTTCGAAACAATAAATGAGAATTATTCATACTGAATTATGATATAATGGGAGTTAAGTAATTGATGCTGTATAACATATGATACTTTAAATCAATGGTATGATTCTGAAACATGACTAAGTACATTTCAAGGGTAAACTTTTCTTGATCTCTATAAAGCAGTCACAGTTAGGGTTGTAAATATGTCCGATTTGATTGTTTCTTTGGAATAAGGGAAATTAGGTCTTACTGAAGATAAAAACTTGACAAACTTTCTGAAATATGATTACATTATTTTGAAACCACTTATGAATATCGAAGAGTTGCGATGCAATCAAAAATATCAGTCTTTTCAGTTACGTTTAAAAATGATACATGTGTATGTACAATGTTCATTATAATTTATCTTGCGTCATATTGAGAAAAAATAATTAATACTGTGGCATATGTTAATGAAAATCCTAATTGAACAACTTGCATATATTGTGTGTTTATGTACAAAAAGGGTTAATTACCAAACATACGTACCTTTCATGACATCAATAACCCAATCATAATATGATTTCTTTTCCTTAGCTAGACATTCTAAATGAAAAGATGGATTAATTTTAGTTTAATGAAGCATTTGTCAGGAAACAAGGAAATACAAGTCGATGTCAGAGTGCATCACTAAATTTTGTAAATCACCACAATCAATTTTGTTCAAAATTTGTATCGAATGTATTTTGGTCAACGAAATGGACTCAGAATATTCGAGTAGTGCAGTGTGAGGAAACTTAAAGTTATTCTTTGGTATATAGAAGATAGAACATTTTGAACCAATCAACTGTGTGCGAATCATTGGGAAACTTCATTCATATCAAATGAAAAATGTTATCAGAATAATTTAATGGAATATTATTTGGCAGTATATTTTACACTATTCCTAACTGATATTCTGTTCCTATTAATTTTAGAATTTCCTGGATTTTAATTGATTACAAAAGATCTGACTAGAAAACAAGTTGTCTTCTCATATTAATCATTCACAATGCATTTCAGAATTATGGATAAAGTCAAGCGACTAAACATAATCTAACAAAAACATTTGATACAAATCGACAAAACAATTTAGAAATTTAATCATGATTATTCTCATTGTACATGTTTATCAATGTGATCATTATGAAATACACTTTTTCTGAATGAATACAAAAATATTTAGGCAACTGTGACTGGAAGTCGATTACTCTAACAGAACATGGAATACATGTGCTTTACAAGAACTGAAACCCGTTAAATTACTGAAACATTACATTTTGTAAATAAACTGTTTACCTTGTTCAAATAAATTTTGGTTGCCTTCTTTTTGATAAAGATTTATCGCAGATTCAAGAGCTATAACTGTTCAAATTACCCATAATACAAATTAGAAGATATAAGTCAATCACAGAAATAATCAATAATGTTTTTGTGGGTAGAAACGTGAATGTTGAATGTTACTACAATAAGTGATTTGCTTGTTTTAATTTAATGATATTCATCAAGTTGATAAATTTATGCATATCACCTTCAACTATACATTTCCTATCCTTATGCAGTTTCAATGTATATTCACAATTTTGATTTGATCCTATCGATATATAAATACCACCATACTGATGGTAAAATATAACAAGACTGTCGTTTGATTCTAATTAGCTCAGTGTTTTATCAGTGTTAGCTCAGACCTGACCAGATACTGAACGCTTAGACTGATAGTTTTAAGAACAGTTGCGGGAAATTATTGTTGAAAAACTTAATAACTTACAGTATTTTTGTGCTGCAATTATGTTGGCTTCTTTATATCCAATTATGGATCGATTTACTAATTTCCAATAATCTACGTTTAAGGATAAAGAAATTAAAAATAATATAAATTTTAGTTTAGTATTTATTATAGATGCTAAGAGGTTGAGAGCACGTGGTAAACATAACTTTTGAGAGAACACATTCAACTCTTTTATCGAAGTTAACTAACTGATTTTTTTATTTAGATCTAGTCAATCCTCTGCTAGCACCTCGAATGATTGTTTTGTACGCGCGTGCAGACCTATTTTCGCTAGTCGCTTTTCAGCATTATTAAGTCTGACAATAAAAACGCCTGTTCACGTTTGATCAGTTAACGTCAGTTAAATAACATTTCAAATTTCACCCGATCTTGCCAGTGCACTATTCATTTTTGTGTATGCATGTTCAATCGAGTGCATGGAATACATTCTTCTCAAAAACCATATTTGAGTTCTTATTAGCACCGTCAAAATATATGACGTTCACGTGAGCAAGAATAAACGATGTAAAGAGGAACATTTAATTCTTAGTATAATCGATTAGTGAAGCCAAATGCTGTCAGTTCGCAAGACAGTAAACTAATGCTCCTCACTTCAAATTCGAAACAACCACTTAAACGACATTCTATGAAACATTCATCGCAATATGAATGCGACAATGCAAACAGTTGCAAGATTGCCATTGCATGTATTTGATAAAAGTTATATTGCAAGTGACGTTTGAAAATGCATCTGTCAGCATGAGGTGTAACTAAGTGAGATTATGACTGAGATAGGGTATAAATTATCCGCTACTCACATTGTATCATATTTGATCACAACTCATAGTTCCACTGGTTAATTATATATATATATATATATATATATATATATATATATATATATATATATATATATATATATATATATATATATATATATATATATATATATATACAGTTGAAAAATATCTGGAACTTCAAACAACTTTCAACAATCACCAAAATCAGGATTTTCAAAACAAATGTGAAGACAGTTCTACTGTATGGAGCGGAAACCTGGAGAACTACGAAAGCCATCATCTAGAAGATACAAGTGTTTATTAACAGCTGTCTACGCAAAATACTTCGTATTCGTTGGCCAGACACCATCAGCAACAACGAACTGTGGGAGAGAACAAACCAGATTCCCGTGGATCAGGAAATCAGGAAGAAGCGGTGGAAGTGGATAGGACACACACTACGAAAAGCACCTAACTGCGTCATGAGCGTCATGGAGCCCTCAAGGCAAAAGTAAAAGAGGAAAGCCAAAGAATACATTACGCCGTGAAATAGAGAAAGATATGAGAAGAATGAACAAACATTGGACAGAACTGGAGAGAGAAGCCCAAGACAGAGTTGGTTGGAGAAAACTGGTGGGCGGCCTATGCTCCTTCGGGGGTAACAGGCGTAAGTAAGTAAATATATATATATATATATATACATATGATGAGTATTGGAGGATATTCTGTTAATGGACTAATTATTCCTAATATTAGTTATCGTACAATGGTTAGGATAGCAAAATTCGCAAAATCAATACGGTGTTACAAATGGTGTGTAAATAGAATAACGACGAGCTTAATTGTATTCACTACTCACCGAGTAAGACGACATCATCTACAGTATCTGAAACTGGACAATCACAATTTGAACGTGTATGATTAGTTTGAATCTGATTGTCTGTGAAGCTTTAAAGTGATAAAAGAGGATAAAATACATTTCTGTACTCACCAACTGGGACGACACCATCTGAAGTATCTGAAAATAGATTCGCGAAATCGAGATGGAGCGTTAATTTCAGTATAAAATAGAACAACGATAATCTAAATTTTACTCAATAATCTCCTCCTGAGTCGACATTATCTCCGGCACCTGAACCCAGACAGAAACAATTTAAACGCATTTGATTAGTTTGAATCTGATTTTCTGTGTAGATGTCAAGTGATAAATGAGGGTGAAATACATGTTTGTATGTATGTGCAATCATCTTCTGACATCTGAAGAAATTATACACATATGATGAGTATTGAAGGATATTCTGTTAATGGACCCATTATTCCTAATATTAGTTATCGCGCAACGGTAAGGATAGTAAATTCGCAAAATCAATACGGTGTTACAAATAATGTGTAAATAGAATGACGATGAGCCTATTCGTATTCACTACTCACCAACTGAGACGACATCATCTTCAGTATCTGAAACTAGACAACAACAATGTGAAGGTTTATGATTAGTTTAAATCTGATTGTCTTTGAAGCTTTAAAGTGATAAATCAGGGTGAAATACATTTTGGTGCGCATACGGAACGATCATTTGGACAACTATGCACGGGACATGACATTGAACCATCATCAAATTCATTGGGCTCAGCGCATCATACATTTTTTCAAACAGTTATGATTTACGTAGACATATGAAGATATTAGTTCAAAGTATCATTTTAGAACAAGTGAAAATGATGTCAAACTTTTATTTAGATCATTTTACTGATAAGTGGATTTCTAATGGTCTTAAGATAAAAATTATATTCTTTAAAACATATAGACATAATCAGTTTTAACAATATATGATAGAAATATACTCACCCGTAAACGTGAACAAACAATGTACCAACAGAAGAAGAGCTGCTTTGTTCATTTTTTGTGACTTGAATTAAAAATAATAGCAAAATTATTGTGTTTATATACTAATCACTAACCAATCAGAGACTGCCATCTCAATTTTGAAGTACAAATTAAAACAAAAATGATAATCAGATTAATATGACGTGTTGTAGATGTACTTAGTATTAGAAAACTAAGTATGTTCCTAAAAATAAAGTTCAAAAATTCCAGAGATAATGGTAGAGTAAATGGATGTGTAATATATTGTAAAGATAATATTTGCAGCAAAGAAATTCGTTCATGAAACATTTGTTTTACATCGCTATTTTTAGGTGTTCCTTACACGCCACGTATTCCTGTCTACGTACCTATTAAAACGGAAAAATAAGCTAACGCTCAATCCACATTGAAAATTAAAATGTTTCATTGATAAATTTAAAACAGTTGGACTATCTCAACTCAATAGATCGATGCAAGCGATTTGCCTAAAATTGGCTTTCACCCAGCTGACGACTTGTCCTAGCAGTATCTTACATGAATAAAATTTTCAAAATATTTATTTTGTCCGGACGACAGAAATTGTAGAAATCGACTTTTTGTGTAATGTGTGTACTGCTTTTGAGGCGTAAACTTAGTGTGCAGAAAATATGCGGCTGCAAGTCATCCTGAAAATGACTCCAGCAGAGAACAATATAGCTTTCGGTCACACAGTTTCCATTCAGTGCTTCAAGGAAACGACTGAGTGAATAAGACACTGGAGGATGGTTTGATACTAATTTCATACTGAATAACCCTTATTTGCGAATGACATTTAAAATACTGAAAAAAGCATGATTTGTGAAGCTCAGACTGTGCAAAAGGAATCAATTTTGAATTCTATGCGTTTGCCATCGAATCAGTTTGCCATAGTAATATTGACGGAAATGTTTGAACCAACATCTGCATAAATCATTTATAGCGAGTACGTCTTGCTTTGAAAGGTAGTGCAGAAATTAGCAAGCTCATTTTTATGGACTATTATGAAAAACCATTAGCACGTAAGTATGGCCCTCAAGAGATTTTCGCAAGAAAAGATTAGGACAGATTGAGGCAGGAAGATCGAGACAGATATATTGTAATCTACAGAAAAAATAAATCGCTTCTTCTTCGAAGATATAAATATTCGTCATAAGACTGCAATTTCTGATTGAAACCAACAAAACATTGAAAACCAAAGCATGGGGAAAAAAGGCGTCGAAATTTATATCACAGAAAGCAAGATCGTACAAGAAGAAAGGATTGATGGAGAAAGATATATCCATTTTTATTTACGTAGGCGTTCATTAAAAAAATGCTGTCGGAAAAACTTTAAAAAGAACAAAATCTTGATAAACAAAATAGAATTTAATGGAATGCAATAAAAGGTTATCAAATGACCGTAATCACGCGTTAAAAAAGAAATAAGCACATGGTAGTTGAACAAAATATTAAAAAATCATTCCAAAAAATAATAGAAAATGCTGATAATTATTTTTATCTTCATATCACCTTGAAACAGTCGATGCACTTTTAGCCATTGCACTCACTGGTAACGTACGCATTTTATGATCTAACTGTTTGATAAACAATTCTGAAATACTGCACAATGGCCTGTGTACAACATTTTTTCTTGTGACCTTAACAAATTAATTGGAATGCTATGGTTCACTATGCGCTCCAATCTGCAAAACCATGAAATTGCAGCCTTATCTCGCTTACTTTCTGTTAAAACACACAAAATGAATGTGGTACTGATGACGGAGCTATTGATTAGCCATATTGCATTTCGGATTCGAATATTTTCTCCATATGATGTTGTTGCATATAAGAATCGCAGAAGTGAAATTTTCCACACTGTCGAAATCAAGCCAGGAATGTTTTTTGTCAGATTTCAGAAATTAAATAAATAATTGTTTCAATTGGTTTTAGCTTGAAACAGACGCAATCAGTTTCTGCATCAAACTATTTTCGAGAGAATAACAAAACGTTCTCTCACATTAGTTGCTAGATGTGAGCACGGGTTAGATCCTTGTGCTGATTGCTTGCACAAAAATACGCCGAAACCTCTTGCATTGTTATACATAGTATGAATCGAGGCATCGCGCAACTTGCACTAACCCATATCAATCACATCACAGCTGGCACAATTAACAAACAGTTGGGCAACATTTCTTCACTTTGCAGTGAAATGGACACTTTCTTCGTTACTTAGCTCTCAATTTTACCTGACAACAGTGAAGGCAATTGAAGCATTCACCATCTGTCTCCAGCATACTTGTAAATAATGGAATTCAATATTATCGTTTCAAATGACCGAATTGACGCGTCAATCGAAAACTAGTGCCTTTTATCAAACATTCACAACTCATATGGACAAATAGTAAAGAAATTTCTAAATTCGCTTTGAAATAAATAAACGTGATCAGCTACATTTTACAACTTAGCTATTCAGAATCCAATTCGAAGGCTTTGTTTTGGGAAAATTCCTCCATGTACCTATTAAAAATATGTTCATACTGACTGTTTCTGTGTTTCACTCTGTTACTCTGTTTAATCCAATTTTGTGATGTTGATGTTTGCATTTTGTTATGATTTCTATTTTCTTCTACCTTAATTGCAGTTTTTCAGTTTTCTACTGAACTTGACTATGCTGATCAAATTGATACTTATTCATGATGTCAGCCATATCGGCGTTGACACCCGGGGCAGTGGACCATGAATCTGAACTGAAAGGCTGCAATTTTGGACATACACGGTAGCATTCCTCCAGAATTCGAAACACAATGTGTTGAATTGTTCAATAGAACAGTGTTATATTGTTTAGCTAGTGAAATTCGAGTAAGATCATTTCAACAAAATGACTGAGAATAAAGGAATGAACGACTACAGTAACAACGTCTGTTCGCCTGTGTGCCAACGAATACATCATCGTAATACACGTTTGCTTAAATTGCATTTAGGATGTTCAATGACCGAAAAGACATGGTTTTCGACCGTGCTATGAACCGGATGATCGGTGAGCCTGCGTTGTTCTCACGTCTCTACCCGTTAACACGCTTCTTGCTGATTACACTATTCTGATGATTGTGTGAATCGTACAATTATCTGCCTCAATGTAAATTGTTCGTCTCCAAAAACATCAGGTTTGCAAATAATGTCAACAGAAAAACACACGAATTCCTGTTTCGAATGTATCGAAACTTGGGTTTTCGGAAAATACTAAATATATGTGATTCAAAAATAAGTTGATGAGCAAACGACCGAACAATGATGTCGATTACTTGGAATCATGACCCTTATATCGTGATGCGTAACTGGCAAAACGTTGCATGCCCGCGATTGCTTGTACACATTGTAACAGCCGTTCACTTCAATCCTAGTTTAATGAACGGAGGAGCAAGCACAGAATTAGGACACAACCAGCTTGAGGACACAGTTCACTTAACAATCAGTGCACTTCGCATCATGAAACATGCATTCAAAAAACAAGCGAGTTTTTCACTGTCTTCTACATGTCTCATTCTCTTCACAATATCCAGATCAATGCACAAATTCGAGAGCGACATCGATCATCTGGAGTGTTGATTTAGGCTGACGGGTTTCCGCACATTCACTGGATAATAATTTCAAGCTGTGCCATAAGACGCACGCAAAATACCACAGGTTTCAATCAACACAATACCTGTCTACAGGCCAAACCAAGTGAATGTCGGCTGTCATTCAGAGACGAGACTGCCAGACAACAATGTGAGTGAGCTGAGAGCCCACTTAAAATGCACGGACTAAACTGGCAATCTAAACGGAGTTGATCCAAGTTATGGAAATAAACCAGTGTTCGGAACATACTAGCTAACGACATTGTCCATGAATGCACTGAGTGCGTGAAAAACATTCTAATGTTTAGCTGATAAAAGGTTGGAAATCGCTTGGGACATTTCTTTGCTCCAAACAAAATCATCATCAGCATATCTATGTATTGTTGCAGGTTTTGTGAAAACTATGATGGTGAATTAGGAGAACATTGTTGTTGAATCGAAAACACACAAATCAAGCCAAAATATAATAGAAAATGCTGATAATTATTTTTATCTTCATATCACCTTGAAACAGTCGATGCACTTTTAGCCATTGCACTCACTGGTAACGTACGCATTTTATGATCTAACTGTTTGATAAACAATTCTGAAATACTGCACAATGGCCTGTGTACAACATTTTTTCTTGTGACCTTAACAAATTAATTGGAATGCTATGGTTCACTATGCGCTCCAATCTGCAAAACCATGAAATTGCAGCCTTATCTCGCTTACTTTCTGTTAAAACACACAAAATGAATGTGGTACTGATGACGGAGCTATTGATTAGCCATATTGCATTTCGGATTCGAATATTTTCTCCATATGATGTTGTTGCATATAAGAATCGCAGAAGTGAAATTTTCCACACTGTCGAAATCAAGCCAGGAATGTTTTTTGTCAGATTTCAGAAATTAAATAAATAATTGTTTCAATTGGTTTTAGCTTGAAACAGACGCAATCAGTTTCTGCATCAAACTATTTTCGAGAGAATAACAAAACGTTCTCTCACATTAGTTGCTAGATGTGAGCACGGGTTAGATCCTTGTGCTGATTGCTTGCACAAAAATACGCCGAAACCTCTTGCATTGTTATACATAGTATGAATCGAGGCATCGCGCAACTTGCACTAACCCATATCAATCACATCACAGCTGGCACAATTAACAAACAGTTGGGCAACATTTCTTCACTTTGCAGTGAAATGGACACTTTCTTCGTTACTTAGCTCTCAATTTTACCTGACAACAGTGAAGGCAATTGAAGCATTCACCATCTGTCTCCAGCATACTTGTAAATAATGGAATTCAATATTATCGTTTCAAATGACCGAATTGACGCGTCAATCGAAAACTAGTGCCTTTTATCAAACATTCACAACTCATATGGACAAATAGTAAAGAAATTTCTAAATTCGCTTTGAAATAAATAAACGTGATCAGCTACATTTTACAACTTAGCTATTCAGAATCCAATTCGAAGGCTTTGTTTTGGGAAAATTCCTCCATGTACCTATTAAAAATATGTTCATACTGACTGTTTCTGTGTTTCACTCTGTTACTCTGTTTAATCCAATTTTGTGATGTTGATGTTTGCATTTTGTTATGATTTCTATTTTCTTCTACCTTAATTGCAGTTTTTCAGTTTTCTACTGAACTTGACTATGCTGATCAAATTGATACTTATTCATGATGTCAGCCATATCGGCGTTGACACCCGGGGCAGTGGACCATGAATCTGAACTGAAAGGCTGCAATTTTGGACATACACGGTAGCATTCCTCCAGAATTCGAAACACAATGTGTTGAATTGTTCAATAGAACAGTGTTATATTGTTTAGCTAGTGAAATTCGAGTAAGATCATTTCAACAAAATGACTGAGAATAAAGGAATGAACGACTACAGTAACAACGTCTGTTCGCCTGTGTGCCAACGAATACATCATCGTAATACACGTTTGCTTAAATTGCATTTAGGATGTTCAATGACCGAAAAGACATGGTTTTCGACCGTGCTATGAACCGGATGATCGGTGAGCCTGCGTTGTTCTCACGTCTCTACCCGTTAACACGCTTCTTGCTGATTACACTATTCTGATGATTGTGTGAATCGTACAATTATCTGCCTCAATGTAAATTGTTCGTCTCCAAAAACATCAGGTTTGCAAATAATGTCAACAGAAAAACACACGAATTCCTGTTTCGAATGTATCGAAACTTGGGTTTTCGGAAAATACTAAATATATGTGATTCAAAAATAAGTTGATGAGCAAACGACCGAACAATGATGTCGATTACTTGGAATCATGACCCTTATATCGTGATGCGTAACTGGCAAAACGTTGCATGCCCGCGATTGCTTGTACACATTGTAACAGCCGTTCACTTCAATCCTAGTTTAATGAACGGAGGAGCAAGCACAGAATTAGGACACAACCAGCTTGAGGACACAGTTCACTTAACAATCAGTGCACTTCGCATCATGAAACATGCATTCAAAAAACAAGCGAGTTTTTCACTGTCTTCTACATGTCTCATTCTCTTCACAATATCCAGATCAATGCACAAATTCGAGAGCGACATCGATCATCTGGAGTGTTGATTTAGGCTGACGGGTTTCCGCACATTCACTGGATAATAATTTCAAGCTGTGCCATAAGACGCACGCAAAATACCACAGGTTTCAATCAACACAATACCTGTCTACAGGCCAAACCAAGTGAATGTCGGCTGTCATTCAGAGACGAGACTGCCAGACAACAATGTGAGTGAGCTGAGAGCCCACTTAAAATGCACGGACTAAACTGGCAATCTAAACGGAGTTGATCCAAGTTATGGAAATAAACCAGTGTTCGGAACATACTAGCTAACGACATTGTCCATGAATGCACTGAGTGCGTGAAAAACATTCTAATGTTTAGCTGATAAAAGGTTGGAAATCGCTTGGGACATTTCTTTGCTCCAAACAAAATCATCATCAGCATATCTATGTATTGTTGCAGGTTTTGTGAAAACTATGATGGTGAATTAGGAGAACATTGTTGTTGAATCGAAAACACACAAATCAAGCCAAAATATAATAGAAAATGCTGATAATTATTTTTATCTTCATATCACCTTGAAACAGTCGATGCACTTTTAGCCATTGCACTCACTGGTAACGTACGCATTTTATGATCTAACTGTTTGATAAACAATTCTGAAATACTGCACAATGGCCTGTGTACAACATTTTTTCTTGTGACCTTAACAAATTAATTGGAATGCTATGGTTCACTATGCGCTCCAATCTGCAAAACCATGAAATTGCAGCCTTATCTCGCTTACTTTCTGTTAAAACACACAAAATGAATGTGGTACTGATGACGGAGCTATTGATTAGCCATATTGCATTTCGGATTCGAATATTTTCTCCATATGATGTTGTTGCATATAAGAATCGCAGAAGTGAAATTTTCCACACTGTCGAAATCAAGCCAGGAATGTTTTTTGTCAGATTTCAGAAATTAAATAAATAATTGTTTCAATTGGTTTTAGCTTGAAACAGACGCAATCAGTTTCTGCATCAAACTATTTTCGAGAGAATAACAAAACGTTCTCTCACATTAGTTGCTAGATGTGAGCACGGGTTAGATCCTTGTGCTGATTGCTTGCACAAAAATACGCCGAAACCTCTTGCATTGTTATACATAGTATGAATCGAGGCATCGCGCAACTTGCACTAACCCATATCAATCACATCACAGCTGGCACAATTAACAAACAGTTGGGCAACATTTCTTCACTTTGCAGTGAAATGGACACTTTCTTCGTTACTTAGCTCTCAATTTTACCTGACAACAGTGAAGGCAATTGAAGCATTCACCATCTGTCTCCAGCATACTTGTAAATAATGGAATTCAATATTATCGTTTCAAATGACCGAATTGACGCGTCAATCGAAAACTAGTGCCTTTTATCAAACATTCACAACTCATATGGACAAATAGTAAAGAAATTTCTAAATTCGCTTTGAAATAAATAAACGTGATCAGCTACATTTTACAACTTAGCTATTCAGAATCCAATTCGAAGGCTTTGTTTTGGGAAAATTCCTCCATGTACCTATTAAAAATATGTTCATACTGACTGTTTCTGTGTTTCACTCTGTTACTCTGTTTAATCCAATTTTGTGATGTTGATGTTTGCATTTTGTTATGATTTCTATTTTCTTCTACCTTAATTGCAGTTTTTCAGTTTTCTACTGAACTTGACTATGCTGATCAAATTGATACTTATTCATGATGTCAGCCATATCGGCGTTGACACCCGGGGCAGTGGACCATGAATCTGAACTGAAAGGCTGCAATTTTGGACATACACGGTAGCATTCCTCCAGAATTCGAAACACAATGTGTTGAATTGTTCAATAGAACAGTGTTATATTGTTTAGCTAGTGAAATTCGAGTAAGATCATTTCAACAAAATGACTGAGAATAAAGGAATGAACGACTACAGTAACAACGTCTGTTCGCCTGTGTGCCAACGAATACATCATCGTAATACACGTTTGCTTAAATTGCATTTAGGATGTTCAATGACCGAAAAGACATGGTTTTCGACCGTGCTATGAACCGGATGATCGGTGAGCCTGCGTTGTTCTCACGTCTCTACCCGTTAACACGCTTCTTGCTGATTACACTATTCTGATGATTGTGTGAATCGTACAATTATCTGCCTCAATGTAAATTGTTCGTCTCCAAAAACATCAGGTTTGCAAATAATGTCAACAGAAAAACACACGAATTCCTGTTTCGAATGTATCGAAACTTGGGTTTTCGGAAAATACTAAATATATGTGATTCAAAAATAAGTTGATGAGCAAACGACCGAACAATGATGTCGATTACTTGGAATCATGACCCTTATATCGTGATGCGTAACTGGCAAAACGTTGCATGCCCGCGATTGCTTGTACACATTGTAACAGCCGTTCACTTCAATCCTAGTTTAATGAACGGAGGAGCAAGCACAGAATTAGGACACAACCAGCTTGAGGACACAGTTCACTTAACAATCAGTGCACTTCGCATCATGAAACATGCATTCAAAAAACAAGCGAGTTTTTCACTGTCTTCTACATGTCTCATTCTCTTCACAATATCCAGATCAATGCACAAATTCGAGAGCGACATCGATCATCTGGAGTGTTGATTTAGGCTGACGGGTTTCCGCACATTCACTGGATAATAATTTCAAGCTGTGCCATAAGACGCACGCAAAATACCACAGGTTTCAATCAACACAATACCTGTCTACAGGCCAAACCAAGTGAATGTCGGCTGTCATTCAGAGACGAGACTGCCAGACAACAATGTGAGTGAGCTGAGAGCCCACTTAAAATGCACGGACTAAACTGGCAATCTAAACGGAGTTGATCCAAGTTATGGAAATAAACCAGTGTTCGGAACATACTAGCTAACGACATTGTCCATGAATGCACTGAGTGCGTGAAAAACATTCTAATGTTTAGCTGATAAAAGGTTGGAAATCGCTTGGGACATTTCTTTGCTCCAAACAAAATCATCATCAGCATATCTATGTATTGTTGCAGGTTTTGTGAAAACTATGATGGTGAATTAGGAGAACATTGTTGTTGAATCGAAAACACACAAATCAAGCCAAAATATAATAGAAAATGCTGATAATTATTTTTATCTTCATATCACCTTGAAACAGTCGATGCACTTTTAGCCATTGCACTCACTGGTAACGTACGCATTTTATGATCTAACTGTTTGATAAACAATTCTGAAATACTGCACAATGGCCTGTGTACAACATTTTTTCTTGTGACCTTAACAAATTAATTGGAATGCTATGGTTCACTATGCGCTCCAATCTGCAAAACCATGAAATTGCAGCCTTATCTCGCTTACTTTCTGTTAAAACACACAAAATGAATGTGGTACTGATGACGGAGCTATTGATTAGCCATATTGCATTTCGGATTCGAATATTTTCTCCATATGATGTTGTTGCATATAAGAATCGCAGAAGTGAAATTTTCCACACTGTCGAAATCAAGCCAGGAATGTTTTTTGTCAGATTTCAGAAATTAAATAAATAATTGTTTCAATTGGTTTTAGCTTGAAACAGACGCAATCAGTTTCTGCATCAAACTATTTTCGAGAGAATAACAAAACGTTCTCTCACATTAGTTGCTAGATGTGAGCACGGGTTAGATCCTTGTGCTGATTGCTTGCACAAAAATACGCCGAAACCTCTTGCATTGTTATACATAGTATGAATCGAGGCATCGCGCAACTTGCACTAACCCATATCAATCACATCATATTATGCACAATTATCAGTCGCTTTTCTATTATTTTTCTAGTTTATATCAATGAATTATTCAATGATCATTTTATATGTTTATTGATTTGCTTCTTAATATGTCTCTAGATGTATACCCAATTTATGTGTTCGGATAAACATTCACGGTGGCTTCTATGTAAACCTTTTTAACGATATGCTGGATTTGGATTTTCATCTTGTTGATCTGTTTAATCTTTTGATAGCCTTTTTGATTTTTCTATCGTTCTTAAAGAATATCTTCTCATTCTTCTTTTTCTCGCCTATCATGACGATTCATTATCATTTTCAAGTGCCGTTTATTACTGAATTGTCAGTCAGCAAAACCCACTCATTTTTATGTTTGCAGCTAATCGGAATATTGTTTTATGTGGTTTTTGGCCTAATTCAATTTCCCATGTAAATATATCTGCATTTTTCTTTGGTTTGTTATTGCCTAATTTGTCTGCAACTTGACTACTTGTGCATTTTTACTGCTAGCAACATAACAAGTGCGCAGTTTCATTTTTTGTGCAGTTTCCTGAAATAAGTGATACCGAAATTTCAACACTATGTACTAGTTTGACTTTCTTTCACCTTTCGATTTTTAAACAATATAAAATTATTTAAGTCATATTTAAAAATGATCTGTTTTGGAATGCATGTTTTGTACTATGAGGTCGATGATTTTTGTTTGTTTACGTCACATCGAACGTCGATTTATAGATCATTTTTTCTTAGATAGTTTTAATGGACGTTACAAAATGAGAAAACACTTTTACCGCTACTAACATCAACCTTCAGAGTATTTTGATTTCGAGCGATTTCTAACAATTATGACTTCAAGGAGAATTGAACTATTCAATCGACAGCATTTTTAATCAAGTGTGAAAAAGCACTTAGTGTTTCAGGTTATCCTGACAGTAGTACTTTGTAAAACGCTTGCAACGCGTATCTTTCCAACAGCAACACGAAGGATTGACACACCGAAAAGAAATACGGACAAAACTCTATGTGAGTAGTCAGCAGTAGCACGGAATTTCAAAAAAGTGTTTAGTTATTCAAACATGATATCCAATATAAACTTCGAGAGAAAAATGCACGATACATAATCAGCAAATAAGAGTCACGGTTTTGTCGTTTTCATACAGAGCACGCGTTTTTACGCGGCAAATAGAGGAGAGAATATTCCCTTTGTAACCGAAGATATGGATGCTTTACCATAGTTAAGAGTAGAAACGGACTTAAGCCCATATCATTTCTAACGTGTAGCTAGAATCTGATCCGTCTTATAAAGGCCGTCGGTCACTTTGGGGATCGTTTCGGCCCACGCTTTAACACAAAACCTGATTTTCGCCCTACATTTGCATGAGTGAGAGATAAGTAAAGCTGAATAGTGGATGTGTGTGAACGGTTTAAGCTTATACTTGGTGAGAGGAAGTGTGTTGAGTTTAGTTGCACGAGAAAGCGATTGACCATTTTGCATATTCGCAAAAATAGTATCACGTTATTTTTGAATGGAAAATCAGTTGTACAATATGATCTGAAACTAAGGAAGAAGCAGTGATAATTATGTATTTTAACCTGAAAATTCAGTCACAATTTTATTTCAAAATGAACTCAATATTGATTACTCAGGAATTAGTTTTGCGTACTTTTCTCCTCAGTATTGGATTCATACCGAGAATTCAGATACGTTTTGATAAGCGTTGTACGTACTGGAAAAACGCAGTTGCGTCGCTGTGAGGATAGCACGAGTGGGTTCTTTTCAGTCTAAACATCAACATTCAGACAATTACAGCTAATACGAGTGGCATATACTATTCACTGTATAGCTTGTACTTGGGACGGGTAATTGCAATTTTGTATTTTCCAATCAATTATGTCTGCCAGAAATTCAATTTTATTCAAGAACAAAATAAGTGAATGAAAAAAATCAAAACGATTGAATTGTGTTTGAGCCAGTAAGTGATCGAGTTAGAGATTGAGTGGGTAATAATTTTTTGCAGTTTATGTGCAGAGAGAGATTGTTGTTCAGCTGTGTTTACTTTACATACGTGCTGAATTGGAAGCATATATACATTTTATCTCTGGTTTCAAATGGT
The DNA here is from genome assembly GCA_944470395.2 of Schistosoma turkestanicum. NCBI lineage: Eukaryota > Metazoa > Platyhelminthes > Trematoda > Strigeidida > Schistosomatidae > Schistosoma > Schistosoma turkestanicum. The sequence goes on along the minus strand of OX103971.1, from coordinate 1,590,183 downwards.
GCAGTTGACCTCGTGTTTGATATTGTGATTGTCCCTGATACGGTGATATCACATGCTTTAAGATTTTTTGAAAGGTGTGGTTAAAACTACCAAATACTTGACATGACAGACAATATGGATACAATACTGAACTTACTTTGTATACTAATAAATGCTGCACAACATCTTGATCACCGTTAAATCGGTTATTATATGATTAGTGTGTTTCATCGCTTGATTCAGGTTGATATCATTCGATTTTATACCACGAGAGTCGTCGAATTGCTTTCAATATAATACACTTATGTTGAAGCATTGTAGGTTTTAAATTACATGTGATCAATTTTCTTATATTTCCTCACAACTTATTTGCCTCGTTCTCCTGCAGTTTTCACAGTGTAATACTGTTAGACTAAGTGATCAAAGCCAAACTAGTGGCAGTGATGTTGATTACTGATAATCTCATTCGATCTATATAACTGAATCAATGAAATTTTAAAGTGTAATCAATGGGACGAGCAGGCTGATAGAAACCGACAGTATAAAGTGTAAATGGAATAGTCGAATAATTTTATTTTGTCGATAGTTGGAGATATTCATTGCATAAAACTCGATTTATCACAGCTATCAACTCCCCTGAGGATAAGGGGTAGGCAAATTTACTAATCCGATTTGTTTACAAAGATTGTAGTGTGGATTCGTTTAGATACGTTGATTCCACATGAAGCAAGATTTCAATGTAAACAGAGCAAATCATATACTGCTGACAACATTGAAGATCTCGCCTATTTTTCGTTGTCATTTAGGCGCGAACATTTATCCGTACGCTTTACGTTTCGTTAAAAGTTGTCCATTTTCAGGATTTGATACTAATTTGATACAGTCATCCATTATATCCCGCGCAGTTCGTTTCTAAAAAGCGAACTTTCTGCTTTTTCAATCAGATGATTAATAATAGTCACAAACTGGCATTCTGAAATAGAAAATATTAGCCCACACTAGTATGATAACATTCTTCATTTCTGGACAAACCAGCCGAAACGTACGTATCGAATTTCAGTTACTCTTATACTAATTACCTGAATATCTTATCCCTCAAATCTATCCGCTGATGATTTTATTAACCTGTTCAATACACAACGAAATAATCTTTTGTATATCTGCACTGATTAAAGAAGTCTTACTCACACCCCATTTTTCAATCTGACCAGTAATTCGAAAGAAGGAAAAATGATACCAACTTCTAAAATACCCAAGACATCGAAATCCATAGAACCGGTTCCTCAAGAATCTGTAATTGCTAGAGCGACACCGTCTTGTGAACCATGCAGCTCTTATCCATAAGGATCTTATATCATCTTAAGCTAGTTATCTGTTTAACAACACACACTAATAATCAGTATACTGAGGTGAAGAAAAACTCTAAAATTTCATACAGAGAGGCGTCAAATTATTCATCAGAAACTGATCATAATATTATTCATCGCGGCAGTGAGATTTGACCGTTTCAAAACTCACCTGCCTAAACAATCCGTGGGTTCAACCATTTACCGCACCACACGTAAATATTAGCTGCAAATCAAGATAGAAACCTCGAAAAACGTTCAAAAGCAGGATACATAATAGAGTTTATGACCGAATTATTTTCGAGAACACTAACCTCTTCTTACCATGTGATTGCATACAGTCTCCATGACCTCACATCCCCTACTGTTGGTACATGTTCTTTTTCCGAAATCTCGTTGAAGAGAATGTGAAACTATAGCTGTAGCTTACACTTCTGCTTTCGTCGCTTGTACCGGAAAGATGTCTGATTTTGTTTCTTTGCCGCCCCTGAAATTTAGAAGTCCACATTCAAACATCGAACCTCCGGTGGGCCGAATTAAAATTGAAGGTCCGTAGATGTTACTTCAATTGTTGCTTCAACTGTTCTACACACGTGTTTCGCTGTAGTTTAGTGCTGCTGATTGCTCGGATTTACCTAATTTTCAATAGTAGATCTGGTTTCTGATGCTTTCCAACGAGATTAAATATGATTTAATAGAATCGTCTCAACTTTTCTTTCTTCAGCAGCCTTTTGCTCTGTCATCGGTGCACCATACACATCTTTTTAACTGTGAGCTCTGATGGTCTTTGTAGCCTACTCATCAGCTTTTGTTTATTTGGCTTGTGGCTGGTACATGTGGTGGTACTAACTGTGGCCCAGACACTCGTGAAATGTTGAGGTGACTGCCTCTTAGATAACTTTCCAAACGTTCTTTATTTTCGTTTCTTTGAAGTTTTGTGGTGTGCGTTACTTATGTTCACATAAGTAGTATATGATATCAAATGGAAATCAAACGTCTAATAGCAAAAGATCGAGAAAGAAAGAATGAGATCAGAAGTCGATTTAAAGGCAACGTATAGTGAACTGAAGTCTGAACAGTCTGAACAATCTGAACATTGAAATGTGAAACAAATAAGCATTAGTTTTCAAATGCTGATTTCACGGTAAGGTTTTGTGCATGTGATTACCAACTCTGTAATATTCGCTTAAACACAGATGTTGATGTTCTCACCCTAGTTTTCGTGTACAAAATTTGTTGTCGCTGCCAGGATGAAAATACCGTGGCCGAGGGAGTTCTACGATGGAGATATTGCTGTCTTTCTTAAAGAGTTCTAGGCCGTGTCTGAGCCAGCCGGATGGAAGCAGGCGAAGGTAGCCATGTCAGAGCGTCATGCCATGTACATTGACAGTTCAAACCATAGCAGGACACCTGTTACAGCTTCTAGGCACGTCTTACAGTAACGTAAAGGTTGGAAGTGCGGAGATAAGTTTACAGTTTGTAGTTACAAAAGGCTAACCGAGACAAATATTGAGAGTAGATTTTCTAGGAGAAGTAAAAACGATAGTACTGGATCTGCGATCAGGGAGTTGGCAACTGCCGATAAAATAGAGTGATCGAAATAAAACAGCATTTACTGTACGCGATAAGCAGTACCAGTTCAGACGAATGCCGTTCGAGTTGGCAGGTGCACCGTCTACATTCAGAAGATAATTGATGATGCTGCTCAAGAAACTTGAGAATGCTCAGGTGTACGGCGAAGATGTAGTGATGTACAGCCGAACGGAAGCACATCATGTTGACTATGTCCCAAAGCAGGTTGAAGAATTATTAAGGACAAATCACAAATAGCGAAAATTAGTGTGATCTTGCTGGTGCATAAAGTTGAAAACTGAGAAAAAAAACCGTTGCCGCAGAAAATCCTAGCCATAAATTACATCGTGGTACCTTATCCTAAAACGAAGCTGAGACAATTTCTTGGATGAGCGGCGTTCTACAGTCGATTCGTCAAGAATCTTAACGAAGAAGCAACAATCCTCTATAAGTTGTTAAGCAACACCAAGTTTCCGTGGACATAGAACGCTAAGCAGACGTTCGATAGTATCAGAAACCAATCGGACGACCGCCGGTTGACGCTGCGACTACCTGAACCTGAAAAAATGTTGTACAGTTGCAACAGATGCCAGTGGCCATGGAAAAAACGCTGTCTGAAGTCAACCTAACTGTGATAGGATACGCGAGTGTCACATCCTCTGAGCAGAAGTATTCAGAAATCGAGAAAGAGTGTTTGGCGATAGAAAAATGGAGGCCATAACTGCTAGGTAGACGGTTCCACGTCGAGATTGATCATAAACCGCTGCAGTGACTTGAAACAGCAAAAGACCCTCATAGTAAGTTGGCGCGATGGATGATACGTCTGCAGGAGTACGACTACAGTATCCGCCATGTTTTAGGAAGAGAAAATTTAGTGGCGGACTACTTACCGAGGCCGGAGATGAATCCTGATCTCACAATGACACCATGCGCAGTGAATAGCCTTGACGGGGACCTACCAGAACTAGTCCGGCAGTAAAAGGCTGACCCTAACATTCGAGAGGTGAAGTGGATGATAAACAAAGGGGCAGATATTGATCAATAACAGATGAACAATGAGGTATTATTGCAGCTTCGACAAAAGAAGGGACTGGGGATCAGAATAAATGGAGCCCTGAACTGGCGAGATAATAATATATTTATATTTATTGTCAAATGACTACGTTACAAAAGTCACACTAGTTTACAGGCTAGCTCAAATTGTCACAATGGCTTTCACATGTACGTTAAAAGTTATGGCAGTTGAATTGAGTATAAGAGTCAGTTTCTGATAGCACATTTACACCATGTCACTGACAAAAACAGTATAATACAGACACATTTTGATTATAAGAGTACAAATAAAGAAGGTGCACAGTAGGTTCTTTTGGCAGTTTGCTGAGAACAATAGGGAATTTATTGGGATAACATCGATTAGAAAGCGTTTGACACGACGTGGAGGGACAAGGCGTTAGAGGAGAAACTGTCCCACAAGACGAAGGCGCAAGTATGTGAAAATTTATAATTCTGATTTTACTGTTTGGGAATCTGAGAGTTGTCGTGTTAGTCGATGGTGGAGCGCTTCACTTCACAGTAAGCATCAACGAATGCGAATAAGTGTGGGTGATTGATACAGGAGCAGCAATATCTTTGATTAGTAGGTAGCCATGTCAGAGCGTCATGCCATGTACATTGACAGTTCAAACCGTAGCAGGACACCTGTTACAGCTTCTAGGCACGTCTTACAGTAACGTAAAGGTTGGAAGTGCGGAGATAAGTTAACAGTTTGTAGTTACAAAAGGCTAACCGAGATTAATATTGAGAGTAGATTTTCTAGGAGAAGTAAAAACAATAATACTGGATCTACGATCAGGGAGAAATGGAGGCCATAACTGCTAGGTAGACGGTTCCACGTCGAGATTGATCATAAACCGCTGCAGTGACTTGAAACAGCAAAAGACCCTCATAGTAAGTTGGCGCGATGGATGATACGTCTGCAGGAGTACGACTACAGTATCCGCCATGTTTTAGGAAGAGAAAATTTAGTGGCGGACTACTTACCGAGGCCGGAGATGAATCCCGATCTCACAATGACACCATGCGCAGTGAATAGCCTTGACGGGGACCTACCAGAACTAGTCCGGCAGTAAAAGGCTGACCCTAGCATTCGAGAGGTGAAGTGGATGATAAACAAAGGGGCAGATATTGATCAATAACAGATGAACAATGAGGTATTATTGCAGCTTCGACAAAAGAAGGGACTGGGGATCAGAATAAATGGAGCCCTGAACTGGCGAGATAATAATATATTTATATTTATTGTCAAATGACTACGTTACAAAAGTCACACTAGTTTACAGGCTAGCTCAAATTGTCACAATGGCTTTCACATGTACGTTAAAAGTTATGGCAGTTGAATTGAGTATAAGAGTCAGTTTCTGATAGCACATTTACACCATGTCACTGACAAAAACAGTATAATACAGACACATTTTGATTATAAGAGTACAAATAAAGAAGGTGCACAGTAGGTTCTTTTGGCAGTTTGCTGAGAACAATAGGGAATTTATTGGGATAACATCGATTAGAAAGCGTTTGACACGAGCTGTGGACAAGATAGTCATTTACAGCTGGTGCATGTTCCCTATAGACACCAAGGATTTCTCACCGTCAATGGGGTTCTGAAAATAGAGAAAAAGGAGCGAGAAAAATGCAGCAGTATGGCAGCAGCGATAGGACCGTGCATGCAGACGGCCAGCGGCAATGAATACGTAGTGGTGATGACAGAACATGCCATACGGTGGGTAGACGACGCTCCATTTGCAGATCTGCGGACAAAATCACTGACAGAAGTGGTCACCCGACACATTGTGGCACGTCACGGAACCTCGAAAATGATATGAGCTGATCAAGGTTCCTCTTTTGAAAATGAAGAGTTTAAGGCCCGTCTGGAACATTTTGGTTTCATCAGAATAAGAACCACGCCATATCATCCACAGACTAGCAGGCTTACAAAAAGAAACACCTGGAAGTTAAATTAGTAGTTAGCCTCTAAAGGAGGGAATTCGGAGAAGCAATTACCACCAAACGTGCTGACACATCGTGCCTCAATGCAAGGAACAACCGAGAAATCACCTTTCCTGCTTATGTACGGGAGACATCTGCGACTTGCGATGCACAACAAGACATGGCCGCAACAACAGAAGTGGACGGCAACTAGGTAAAAGAAGGAGAGGAGGGGGGCAGTCAGCAATGTAAAGAAGAAACAGATGTCTCACATGACGACAGAACAGCAGAGTAGGCAGGAAGCCTTCTAAAGTCGGTGACCTGATAAAATGTAGAGAATGGAAAAGCACCGTAGCATGGGGCGAAGGATCAGGGAAGCTGCTCTTTCCCGTACATTGTTATTGAGAGACGTAGCTGTGTTTACATGATACGGATTTGTGAAAACCTAAAACGCGTGAATGCTTGTCAACTGCAGAGACGGTTTCAAAGGCAGAATGAGTACGGATCGCAAACGGTAATAAAGAAAACGGGGCCATGACTGTGTAAGACTGTGAAAACTACTTACTAAAAAGGGAGGACGAGTATGGTTTAAATTACTTATGTTCACATAAGTAGTATAAGATATCAAATGGAAATCAAACGTCTAATAGCAAAAGATCGAGAAAGAAAGAATGAGATCAGAAGTCGATTTAAAGGCAACGTATAGTGAACTGAAGTCTGAACAGTCTGAACAATCTGAACATTGAAATGTGAAACAAATAAGCATTAGTTTTCAAATGCTGATTTCACGGTAAGGTTTTGTGCATGTGATTACCAACTCTGTAATATTCGCTTAAACACAGATGTTGATGTTCTCACCCTAGTTGTCGTGTACAACATTTGTTGTCGCTGCCAGGATGAAAATACCGTGGCCGAGGGACTTCTATGATGGAGATGTTGTTGTCTTTCTTAAAGAGTTCTAGGCCGTGGCTGAGCCAACCGGATGGAAGCAGGAGAAGACAATGGCTTTAATAATGCAGCTCCGCGGCCGAGCAAAGTCGGTGTATGACAGCCTGAAAGGCAGAGTGAGATCATGTAAGATGGAAATAGATCAGCTTGTCGCGGAGTTTGACAGTCCAGTCGATAGGTAGGAGGCACTTCGGAAGTCCAAGACAGTGAAGTTATCGGCGGATGGAGACCCACTAGTGCTGGCAGTCGAGTTGATCAAGCTATTACATCGTGCGCTGCCGAGTTTGGATGACGAATATGAAGCTAAGCTGTTGGCATCACAGTTCGTCGAGAGCAGTCCAGACGGCATTTCCCAGCAGCTAATGTTGGTTAGCGCCGCACAACCAATGCGTAAAAATGAATTGGCGAAAGTGACTCGACAGCTAATGATGCGAACAGTAGCTTCAAGTGCACGCGCGAGTCCGGAGAAAGATGATCTCGAGAAGAAAATTGATGAACTGCAGCTTTAGATTGCCGCAATGCTAGTTATCGCTGACAGGAATAATGAATGTTACGTTCGTGGAGGGACAAGGCGTTAGAGGAGAAACTGTCCCACAAGACGAAGGCGCAAGTATGTGAAAATTTATAATTCTGATTTTACTGTTTGGTAATCTGAGAGATCGAGAAAGAAAGAATGAGATCAAAAAGTCGATTTACAGGTAACGTATAGTGAACTGAAGTCTGAACAGTCTGAACAATCTGAACATTGAAATGTGAAACAAATAAGCATTAGTTTTCAAATGCTGATTTCACGGTAAGATTTTGTGCATGTGATTACCAACTCTGTAATATTCGCTTAAACACAGATGTTGATGTTCTCACCTGAGTTTTCGGGCACTGCAGAACTTGCTCGCCCTGAAAACGATTGCAAACTCCGCTCATCAGTTCGCTGCGCTCTCCAGTTTCCCGTTGAATCACCGTGTTAATGAAGCCCGCCCTGTTGCCCAGATTTTCATGTGTTTCATTTTCATTTTGGTGACCAGCAATTAGCTATCTCAAGATATAGTAATCACTCTCCTTGTAACAACATCCTTCATGATACTGTTAGTTATGAACATAACTAATAAATATAAAGGTTTTTACACTAACATCATTCGATCCCGTGCCACGTGACTGTTAACTATCCGTTACCTATAATGTCAGTCAAAATGTTATTGATTTACACAAGACAGGCTATAATGGTCGGACGGAAACACACAGTAGCTTATGCATTTATCGACAAGAGGATGAACGTGCCTACTATTGGGGGACTGATCCAGATGATTTAATAAGACTGGTTTGTGAGACTAATAGGCATGAGCTAATGCTCACGCAAAAGAATTGTCTATCAGATCAATATTGTACAAAAACCATTAACTGTATGTTCTTAAAACTACTATTATACCTATAGGGTGAATGGGTTAAAGTAGCATATCCAATTTGTAAAGGAACTGTTATATATGGCTGTTAGTTGATTCGGCCTTTATGTAAACCATGGCAAAATCAAACGAAATATTTCGGCGTTTTGAAGAGGAAAACTCGTGGAAGTTACAAGATAGCTGATATAGCATATGCGAGCACTAATCATGGACTGCTCAAGCAATCATTATTTAGACCAATGTCAGAAGTTTAAAGACAAAAATGATATAGAAATGAATTAATTAGTGTTTAAGCGTAAGTGATGTAGCGTTTGTTTGAGCGCGAACCATGTAGCGAAAATTGTTGACCACCGAAGTCGTGTGCTGTTGAAGGTTGTGGCTGCAGACTCCTTATCCTATCACATGAAAAACTGGAGGAACCCCGAGACACGAATAGTGATGTCTACAATAATACTCAGCATTGTACTTAGGGAGGCGTTAAATGCATATAAGTGACATCAGCATATTCAATAGTGCCTGTATGGTTTTAAAATGGGGTGAAAATTCAGTTACACGAGCAGTATATATTGAGACGGCATACAGTCTGAGTACCGAATCGTTTATAATGTCTTTGATACGTTTTATTGGAAGAAGAGGGAGGCCGACAGTCCTGTATAGTGACATTGGATCAAACTTCGTGGGAGCAGTCACTGAACTGAAGAGCTTCGTGCAACAGTGAAATCATCAGAAAATTAGTAAGTAATTATCATCAAGACAAATTCAATTGCATTTTAACCCTCCACTAGCCAGCCATAGAGGTGGAGTCTGGGAACGAATGATTAGATCTATACGAAGGCTGCTATTATTGATCACCAGGGAACAGGTGTTAACAGACGAAACCTTGGGTACGTATCTGATTGAAATTGAGAGAATTCTAAACGATCGACCCCTAACCCCGGTAGTCCAGGATGCTAACGACCGACTAGCTCTATCACCAAATAGCCTACTGTTATTGAGAGAATGTGACGGAATAGCTGAGGAAGGAAGTATTAGTGACAAGTTCCACAAACGTTTGAAGCAGGTAAATTATTTAGCCAATGTATTTTGGAAAAGGTGGTTAAAGGAGTATTTGCCTTCCTTAAAAACTCGTCAAAAATGGCTAAAAGATCATCGCAATTTTCAGAAAGGAGACGTAGTTATTGTAGCCTCGGATATTACTACTCGTGGAAAATGGCCCTTAGGAATAGTAGAGGGTTGTGAGACAGATAAGGACGGAAAGGTCAGAACGATAGTTGTTCGTACTACTAACGGGGTAGCGAGAAGAGACATACGAAAGGTGTGTCTCCTAGAAGGGTCCAACTAGATAGGTTATATCCATATTGAAAACGGGTAGGCGTACTGCTGTAAGTCCTATTGGTTATTTCGGCGTGGATTAGGGAATGAGAGGGAACCCTAAATAGAAGTGTTATTAACGCTTGCTTTTTTGCATGGAGGGATTTTGCGGGCCGGTGTAGAATCCTTTATGAATGTTTTGTTTTTTGGAAAATCCCTCCATGTTTACATATTTTTGTTATGACATGACGGACTCTTTCTGTTGACATTTTGGTATTTTATTTGATTCCATTTTGAGATTTTATCATTGTATATTGTTATTATTTCTATATTTTGTACTTATATTGAAGTTTTTATGTTTGCTTCTGAACTGTACACATGTTGTTTAAATTTGATATAATATGGCTACAGCCACATTTTTGGATTTGATATCTTTGCAGTATACGAGTTTCACCTAGTCTCTGGAACCTGGATACTCATTCAGAGTAATTTTGAATTGGAAGACGTAAAAATCTTTAGGTAACGTTTGTATTTCCATTTCTTCTATATAAATAGACCACTTTCTCCTAGAATTATTGTGTTTTGATATTCGAATAGAGGAAGGTTCGTCCAACATACGTCTATTGGAATCGAATTGAACTGCTACGGTAGAAAATCCATCTACACGTACATCAATGAGATAATTCCAATCACTGAACATTTCGAACAAATAATCAACAGTCACACCAAAAGAAATGCAATGACTGTTGCTGAATGAACATAAGACTGAGCTCGCTATTATCATGCAACTACTCTGAACTTATGAAACTGTTATTGGCAGTAAAATGGGCAGAAAATAGAAAACAATACTTCACAGAATGATGTTCGAAATTGCAAATTCAAAGAGTAATTTAAATTTAAGACAAAAGCGTCTTGGATCAAAATTTGGCATTGTATTTGTTGGCGAGTGTTGAGTAAGACTTAGATGTGAAGGCAGGTGGGTTAATGACGCTGATTTCAGATGTAAGTTTTTTTAAAAAACACGGAATTTGCTATATGAAAAATGTATCGAAACAGAAATAACGACTGAATAGCTGTAAAGTTTATTTTAACTGGTGGTGAGTGTTTCTCTTAGTATCTCAACTTGAATGATATTTTCGACGTTTTCAGGTCGGGAAAGAAAATAACTTCTCATGATTAAAACACATTGTCCGCCAGCTTGCTCATCCGTTTGTTTGCCACTCGTACTGTCATATTATTTTTCCTTCGTATGCCTTTCTCGAGGTAATCTATTTGTGTTGTGCCGAATGAACGGATGGAGCACTTCGTTTTCTTTTTTTGATTTACAAAACGTGAGCGGTTGTTTAGGTAACAGTTGTCTGGACGAGTAGCATACCTAGTTTGTATTACATGCGACGCAGATCACCGCTCAACCAGTGGGGCATCAGCCGCCACAATTTAAGTATTACGTAACTTTGAAAGATGTTCACTCGTCTTTTCCTGTGATATGATAGGACCATCGAAACCAAGTGTATGTGAGGGTGATTGATAGTAGCAGCTGCTTAATGGATCTGTGTAAACAGTTTGAACTTATATATTCAGTGTGATGTAGTGCGTGCAATGAATTTGTCTACTGATGGTACTTACTTTGATCATTCAGATATTGATATAGTAGAATTCGTGTGATTATTGCTTGATTCAGTGACTAGTTGAGTTAGTGATTAGGTGAATGATTTGTGAGGATAGTACAGTTGGAAAGAGAGCGATGTTGAGATGTGACTGGACCTGACATGAATGCTAATTTATTCTCCGATGGACGCGTATATTCACTGCTGTGGAAAGCACGCTTGATTTACAGTTTGTATTGTTGAATGTTGCTACTGCGGTAAGTGCACATCATTAAATTTTGTCAGCAAAGTTTGATTGATATAATGAAATGTTATGAAATGCGTCATTGGATTTAATTTGAGCAACAATTACTGCTGTTCATCAGAGATTCTTCTAATTCACTAAAAACGACTCCTTCGCAAGCCACTGTAAACATACCGAACGAATAGCGCTCTGCTGTGGTTTGTTCACACTCTCTTTTGTGGATGGTACAGATCACTCACCTCCTCGAATATTTGTCGTCTTATTGTCTACGTCAACGAGTAGAATGATCACATGTTTGGTGTCGCGTTTTTCAGTTTGACATTTTTTCTTCTGGTTGATTTATGAAAACTTATCCAAACAAAATTATTTTACAATATGGGCAGCGTGTGATAAATTATCACAGATGTGATTGCTGCATCGAATTATCTATCTTCTACTACTTTATAATTTCATTTATCATTCTGCTGATAAACGTGAACAGAGAAAAACGTTGTAGTTGTTGCATTTGCTCCGATCGTTTGTGATTTTGTATATCTTCAGATTCATGATACACGATTAAGATTACTGTATTCAAAAAGCTCATCAAAATGGTAACGAGGTTAAGTGCGCAATTCACAACACTGGATACGGGTGTATGGATGAGTTAAGGTTAACTCGCGCATTAAGTCAACTGATATCTTGACATCGATATGTCTTCAAATATAATGCTAACGCATGTCCTTTAAGCACAAACTCATTCAATCAGTTAAGTAAACAGTATTTGGAAAATATAATTTATTCGCTCTCCTTATTTTCCTTAACTAACATTGAATGTCCGTCGTAAAATATTCGTTCGGTTAGTGTGTTTTTACTTATTGACATGGGTGCATCTTCTGTGGCTGTTCAAGCGTAATTTTTTCAGTGAAAAATCACAAGAAAGTTCAGTGATATCAATGAGGTGAGAAAGTGAATCCGATTCATCATTCCGTAAGAGTTCTTTGGATTTGTTGAGAATCATTTATTGCACATGAGGTACTGAACGAAATATTAAGTTTGTAGGTATCAAACCCGAGGTAGGATGTGACAGACGTAGTACAATCAAGTTTTGGACAGAATATTTCTGAGGACAAAATGAGCATGATGTTTCTGTAGTTATCTTGTTAGGCAGAAACGCGACGTCCGTAATTTAAGAATGATCAAGCAGAGGACGATAGTTATCATTTCAATATACGTTTTGCTAGTGAGAATACCAACAGTAGTTGGTAACACATTCTATGTAGACAATCTTGTTTTGACCTATTTCATTCAACCAGCGATATCTACCGAAATAAGAAGTATGTAAAGTGTACTGACTGTAGATGAGTTTTCTACCGTAGCAGTTCACTTTGATTCCAGTAGGTGTTGGTCGAACTCGCTAACCCCCTAGTCCAATATCAAAACACAATAATTCTAGGAGAAAGCGGTCTATTTATATAATGAAATGGAAATACAAACATTTACCTGACAATTAATACACTTTCCAAGTCGAAATTACCCTGATCGGTATCCGGATCCAAAAGAATAAGTGATACTAGTATTAATGCCACGGTATCGAATCCAAATATGGCTGTAGCCATATTATATATCAAATTTAAACAACATGTGTTCAGTTCAGAAGCAAACATAAAAACTTCAATATAAGTACAAAGTATAGAAATAATAACAATATACAATGATAAAATCTCAATGATGTTTTTGCAAAGAAATTATCAGATAATTGATCATTTTTCATTTGCCTCACTAGCTGTGAAATATATGTGAGGTGGTACAAAAAAACTTGTAAACTTTTTTTTACCTCAGATATCTTTTGGAGGTATGCTCATTAAGGTAAAGCTGTGCAAGTCATAATTTACAAAATCAGTAAACAGTTAGTTGGGGCCATTTGTCCTCGCTTAAAACAAAAATAACTATACTGATTAGATTTGAGTTTCATTGATACAAAGAAAAGAACACAGGCTAGCCCGAATCATCACAAAAGATTTCATTTTTAATGTAAAACTTAGTGCAGTTGAATTAAGTATAAGAGTTAGTTTTTGATCGCACATTTTCGCCATAACACTAAAAGAAACAGTTTAATGCAAACACATTTTGAATAGTAGAGTACAAATAAAAAAGGTGCTCAGTAGGTTTCTTTTGCAATTTGCTGAAAACAATAGTGAATTTTCTGGAAGTTCACAACGTCATCGCACCCCCTCTGCTTAAAAGAGACATAAAACTCTTGAAGGGAATTCTGAGACGAGCACGTGATAGGGTTAAAAAATAAACCCTATGACGATAGATTCCAGCACTTGAGATTATTTCCACTGAGTCACAGGAGAATCATAGGCGATCTGATTATGGCGTACACCATATTAAACACGTCAAACCATCCGAATGTGAGCGCCTTACCGATGTATCGCCACCATTCCGCTCGAGGCAATCCTCGAAAGATTGCACATCAAAGGGAGAATACTCAGAATAGGGCACACTTCTCATTGCGAGTCGTCGCAACTTGGAATACTCTCTCAGCCGAGGTGACCACAGCCCCCTCAGTGGACTGCTTTAAGAAGAGACTTGATAATCACGTACTCGCATACGGACTATCATCTCCTTCTTGGATAAGCTGTTCATGATGCATATCTTGAGACCTGCTAGCTGTTACTATTTCCATCTCCTCAGATCACTCTATCATTCCATCTCGCTTATAAACTCTGTTTCCTCTCACTTGCTCACACTTCGGTCCTCTCTCACAATCTTCACTACCAATAAGAAAACTAAATTCATCTATTTATTACCCAGTTCTGAAAGTTTAGTCATATTAGCATTAGAATTTTATCCTTATTATCCTCATTACTCTCCACATTGCAACTAACTGATCTTCCGTTTGGTAATTTGACGGCTGCTAGTATCCAGAAACCCCACAGCCCTGAAACAAACGTTTCATTCAACTCCTGAGACATACAAACTCAAAAGCATCTGCCAACTAACTAGAATAAGATAGTCAAGTGGCTAGACCTCCATCTATTGGACATTACTGAACAATTGGAACCGTACCGAAAGAATCGAGCGCGAAGAAATCGAATCGGTTTACACTTGCTCATGAAAAAGATATTAGATACTGGATATTGGAAAGGTCAAACGGAACGAGCTTTATACGAGTTGTCATATCAGACATTCATGTACTTAGGATGCATGTTAAATCGAGGTAACAAGGATTTACTACCGTGAATAGTGTTCTGAAAAGGGTGAAAAGAGATAGAGTAAAAGGCATCAGCGTGGCAGGTGTATACCTATAACCGAAGCACTACGTAACCTATCGCTAACACCATCAATGTTTAGCTGTCAGTGACTTCACCCTCCCTTCTTTTGGGTTGTTAGGCTCATGTTGAATGTTTAAAAGAAACTAATTTGTGTTCTCCTTGGTGCTATATGTCTCACGTCCTGTTGAGCAACACTATTTCTGCAAGTTCCTTTCACAAACTTGTCTGGCTGTTACAACTTATGAACTACTGTTTGGGCATAATTGCAATACAGTTAGGAGTTATGGAGAAAAAGTACGGATTTTTGAACAAGATATAAGCATTTGGAATGTAGTAAGGGAGATGTACTTAACCAGATAAGCAGGAGATTAAAAGAGTATCACGGTTAAAAAAGTGAAAATCACACAGTTGTAAGTGTTGATAAATATGCTCCAAGGACAGTAGAGTGCGTTCGAATCAACCAGTTTACAGTTAAAGTGTCGATCGACCCAGTGAATAGAGTAACCTGTCTATTTCAAAATCAAACGAAAGAGATTTATATTCAACTAGAAAAACCTAATGTTACTTAGGAGTGTAAAAATAAGTTCATTGTATTTGAGGTGTATGCAGAGCTAATAATATGGAAGCAGGGTGAGATTGAGTTCACAAGTGCAGAAGAGTCAGTGCAACGGAGAGCGTCATTAAGAAGCTGAACGAACTCATGTGACCCACTTGCCATGCGTATTTTTGAGTGAAACCTGTTAGAAATAAGTGCATAGTTAGTGGGGAATTTTTCTTCGAGTTTTGGATCTATACTTCTCAAGTTTGACCGTAGATACTTTATCTCGAAGGTTATGTGTACATGGGCGTTGGATAAGCACCAAACTGCAAGAGGAGTATGTGAGCTTGTTCAGGAGTTTGAAGTAAAGGAAAAGATTGGACTTAAGCCTTCATTTCCATAATGGATCAAGCACGAGTTCAGTATATCAAGTTGGACAGTCGATGATTGGGCTATGATTTAGGACTTTCCGAGTAAGTTTCCTTTTTATTACTTCAAGCTTCAATATATCAGACATGAGTAATTTAGAAAATAAGAAAGAGCACTATTCAGCAATAGGTATTACGCATGTTTTGTAGAGGATTGTTCCGGATTCTCTATGAAGGAAGTTACGAAAGATGAAACCAAGCATTTTTCTCATTCGGGAAACTTTATTGAAGGTATGCTCAGAGAAGTTAAGACTGTGCAAATAATGCACTCCAAAGTCAGTTACGGATGTGAGTTTGGGCAATGCATTGCTGCGAGGGTGAGAGCTATTTTGAGACGTGTCTCCAAAACAGCCACATTTCTCAGTAATAAGTTCAAGGTTCCATTGCTTACACCGGATATTTACACTATTTAGTTCATGCTGGATTAAGTGCAGCAAATTGCCTAACTCAGATTTGCTAGATTGATATATCACTTTCAGGTCATCCGCATAGAGGTAGGTTTTACCAGAGTTGAAACAAATATATATGCTGTTGATGTAGATTATGAAAATCAGTGGACCCAAAACACTGTCCTGCTTAACACCACTGATAATTGGTCGAGGTGCATATGTGTAAGAGTTACTTTTGGTAATCTTGTATCTATTTATGAAGAACGACCTAATCCATTGCAGTAATCTTGACCGACTGAAATCTGTTGATTAAGATTTTGTGAGGAACCTTATCAAAAGCCTTTTTTATATCGAAATATAACACGATTACCAGTTGCTTTTGATTGTGTGTGCTGGTAACAGGAAATATGTCAGTAATTCAACATTTTATTCATCCCTGTGTATGGACACAACAGATCTCGCAGAATATAATCCTTACAGTTCCAGCAACAGCGTTATCTATGACATTGGTTTTGACTTTAACAATATACATGCAATCAGTAAAACTGATGTTCCACCCAAAAGTAGTACGTTGTAACTGTCAGATGAGCTTGTAAAGTAGAAGTTAATGTAAAAGCGTTTCTCAGCATCGAATACAATTGAAAATACTACCTATCACTCATTTTGTTCTGGCTTTAAAACACAAAAGGTTGGATAATCTAGTTATTGACCGAAAAACTAAAATACAGGGAATGATGGCTGAGATCAACACAGATACTTGTGGTACAACAGTTTGTTCGCTTTCGGCTGTAATTGAGTAATCTAACGATCAATCAGTTATCACTTCGTTGATGAAAACGCTTACCTTGTCTGAATTTCATATTGCCATAAACATAACATATTGTGATAAACATAATTGACTGTTTTCAAAGACGACCCGCAACATGCCCACTTAAGCCCTCAAAGTTTGATTATAAGTAAGGATGCGGTGAAAAAAAGTACTATGAACACTAAATAAAATCAATGTTATTGACAAAATGTACTATTTTTTTCAATTTCTTACTTCATTTTGAAAACATTCGCTTTCAAACTGAAATATCTCTGCACTCCATCTGCATCAACAACACAAACGATTATTTTCAATACTGCAATTCATAATTTGAATGATGTTATACTACAAACCATTCACAATTTATCGGTCTCTGTGAATTTGTTTTCTGCATAAGTAATGCTTTATCAGCTTCGATATGAACTGCTAAACAGTGCTGTTGTCATTTATCCCATTTCCATCTTCCTGTAATTTTTTCTCTCCTCAAACCGTATCACCTTCCCAAAACCCATCCAGGATTGAATAATTCTGGTACTTATAGCACATTTTTATTATTATCTTCTTGTTGGTGACAGGACGACAGCTGCCCATCAGAAAAAGCTAAGTATGAATAAAACTATGCAAAGTTTTACGTAAATGTGGTAATCGCGATTTGCGTACGACTTGAGTAACAAAGTGTTTTTTTTTGAGGGTAAATGTTATTGTTACCACTATTATTATTATTATTTTAGTGAAAACAAATTACAAGCTGAGCATTTACAACAGGTACTGTCGGTGTTTACAATCGTCTTCACGATTAAGAGGTACAATAGCTATATTTGAAGCTTTTTAAATACACTGATCTGTTCATCACTAGGTACGCTTGAAGCTGGAACGAGTTCACCTTAGTCGATAAACGCGAACGAGACGATTTCCAGCGTCCAGATAGGCTATCTCGAATCCCAAGATGAATATAGAAGGCTTTGTAAGCGTAGAAATTATATTCTTCAAAAACCTATTACGTCCAAGTTTTGCTCCTTCCGGTTATTGGAGTACAGTATGTCGATCTATTTGCAATTCACTAACACAAATTAACAACAGAACCAAACTTAAAAGATAGGTACCAAAGTTTATTCACAATTCACAAATAGTCGACCAAAATGTCGTTCTAAAAACAATAATTATAATAACTACAAACCCTCAATTTTATAGGTTCCTGGAGCAAAAACTGGCAATTAGCAAACCGAGACAAACAGAAATCAAAATGTCCAAAAATTATAAACCAAACAAGTTCAAACGTTAAGTAAAACAAATATACCTAAAAAACACAGTGAAAATAATGATATTTTTAATCAGCCAAATGTCTTCATTTCTCCCGTATCATCAGCAATCACAATACAATCAAGCTCACAACTCTCGTTTATTTGTACATCATATAAACGTCCTTGGGACAGTCACGAAAATAGCAAACTATAATACACAGCAGCGAATCATATCCATGGACTTTCCCGGTGTTAAACGAAGTCTGAAGGTGAATCGATCAGCCGATGCTTGCAATCGTGAGATCTGAAATAAGGCATTTGTCAAACCAGTTTTGGGGATCTAACATCCACAATATACAATCGAATCGATAACAAAAATATGTTTGTGTACATACTCAGGATTATATTTGGATCGTTTAAATCTGGACGTTTGTGTCTGGCGAGTCGCTGAAGCAGATGTTTCCCGGAAGACGCCACCATTGTGGATTTGAAAAGACGGTAATTACGGAATCACATCTAAAGGAGATTTATTGTAGCTGAGAGCGTGATCCGCTACTCTTTCTCCAACGTGCTTGAATTTCTTATTTAATTGCCTCTTAAGAATCATAATCTGTAAATGGATTTTCTACTGTGGCAGTTCAATTGGTTTCCAGTAAGTGCGAATCGAACGCGCTATCTCCTAACCCAATGTCAAAAACACAATAATTCTAGGAGAAAACGGTCTATATTATATTAAAATGGAAATACAAATCAATACCTGAAGTTGATGCACTTTCCAAGTCACAATTACTCCGAGGAGTATCCGAGATTAGAGTGACTAAGTGATGTTAAATCCAACAGCCACAGTATCAATCCAAATATGGCTGAAGCCATATTATATCAAATTTAAACAACATGTTTACAGTTCTGAACCAAACATAAAATCTTCAATATAAGTACACAACATAGAAATAATAACAATATACAATGATAAAATCTCAAATTGGAATCAAATAAATTACCAAGATGTCAACAGAAAGAGTCAGTCATGTCATAACAAAAATATGTAAACATGGAGGGATTTTCCTAAAAGCAAAACATTCAAAAAGGATTCTACACCGGCCCGCAAAATCCCTCCATGCAAAAAAGGCAAACGTTAATGACACTTCAATTTAGGGTTCCGAATCACCCCCTAATCCACACTGGAAGAACGTGTAAAACTTACAGCAGTACGCCTACCCGCCCTCCAACATGGATATGACCTATCAAGCTAGCTAGATACCTAAACCTTCCCATCAGGCCCTTGATTCCCCTATCTATCGTAGCATGACCTAACGGTAGTATAAACCTTACCCAATTAACCCACACAAACATGTACAACACGTCGTAAAGCTGGTCATATCCTATCCGAGAATTACATTCCATATCATGTGGATGAGTCGTCAATCCACCACCACTTTCTCCGAACGGCAGATACAATGAAGTCCGTGATGCTGACTTATGAACAGAAGTTCTTGACCCATAGATAATATGCAAGGGTGGGATCTCCAATTTTGATATTTCATCGTCTCCCGAAGACTTTAAGTAGCATAACATGGGATCAGTATTTATCTCTCCATCTCCTGATACAGAGGAGGTTTGATAAGCATTCGTTTTCGTCGGCAACTCATTTGTCACATCAGTGACATCCAGATTATTATCGTCGTCATCCCGATTCCATTGTGTCAGATAAATTGCGTCGATTCGGTCTGCATTGGCATCCGTAGAGTGAGACTCTTCCATTTTTTATAACTCATCTCGCTACGTGAAAGAACGGCATTAGTGTCACAATCCAAAGTCGATAAACTCACTTGTTGTTCTTCATGTTCCGTTTCAGAGACAAACGACATATGCACATCAATAGCATCGTTATCATGCAACACTTTAGACTGACTGTTACCATCAGACGCTTCCTTCTCATCATCACTTGACTGACAGTCAACCGAAGTAGGAACACTTACAGTTACACAACCTTGGGTACCCTCAATCAACTTAACATTAGTGACAAGGTCCGATGACGTCAAAACACTAGAAGGCTCGTTCGATGAAGTTGATCGACTAATCACTATAAGTGGACTGCTCACACTTTCTGTCTCCTTACTATCGCTGTCACTACTAAGATTCTGATGACTACTATTTCCATTGCTAGTCATAGCATCCGAAAGAAAACGAAGTTTACGCTTCCTAATAATAGTAGCATCATGTTGTTTCCTAGGCTTCTTAGCCTTTACAGTACCGCCATCACTCGTCCTAGAATCAACTCTAGGTCCCGTCATATAATTTACCCTGAGTGAAGGGTTCCGAAAATAGGCTTTATTCCATCCAGACAATCCTGCCTTGGCCTTATTCATATTTACTGAACTCACTAACCTCTGTTTACTCAAATCCAAATAACCGTTCCAGGCTTTTTGAGCAGTTAAGAGGCTTTTATCATCACACACTTCGGATCCATCTTGATGCATACCCTTTTCAACTTTTTTTTTTCTATACTTAAAAAGGCATCTTATCTGTTACACAAACCGGCTTCTTACTGGGATACGCATCAAGGGGTTTTACATCATCACGGTTACATACTCGGCCTTCAACAGCGTATACTTTCCTGATACAATTGACAACTCTCTTATATTCCGGGTGTGAGTTAAGTGTAAACGAAGAATCCTCATGTCTCGCACGCAGATCACCAATAGCTTCCGTACCATGTCCTGTTTTAGCCCGATAAGCTAATCTTCCGAATCTACTACTAGCTATCTTAGCACGAGACATAATAAATTCCGTCAATTCATTGAAATAAGGTTCTCTTTCCTCTTCGTCCCACTTGATTCTCAGCTCTACCCACTGGGCTTGCATTCGATGAGGTAAAAGCCGAACTATTAGTTCTAAAGTCACCAGGGAATGAGGTTCCGTTGTACAATTTAACTGTTTTAAGGTTAAAGCCACATACTGCATTTTAATCGCCAAATTCGTCAATTGTTCAGAATCACTAAAATCCGCATTCCTTATTCTAAACAAGTCCTCTAAGGTTTCACGTGCTATTACATGTGACTGCCCAAAGAACTGTCTTAAAATAGCCTTAGTCTCTTATATCCCGCTCGTGGATCCATTATAAGACAGCCTTCAATCGCATTTTTCGCCCTTCCTTTACAGTAGTGAATTAAATACAATAAACGCAAATTGTCATCTTTTACCCTGGGTTCTATAAACGTTTCAAATTGTCGAATAAATCTAAAGTAGTCGCGAGGTCTGCCTTCGAAGAATGAGAGTTCAACCTTAGGTAGTTCTAAGCCTACTATCGGTGTCCTAAGCATCTGATCCTTCTCTGGTACCTTAGAACTCTTACTTAAACTTTGTTCCTTATTGCCTTCTAAGGGTGACTTACAATAATAAGTATCAGACATAACATCATCACTAATAAAGTGAAAACCCATTAAACAAGCATCAAAAACGACTTGCCTTCAAGCTCTTCCACCATTCTCGTGTTTGTTTTCTTGCGGTTGCTCATTTTTAAGTGAAGTTCAACGGAAGATAAATAACAAATACAAAATATAGGAATTCCACAGGTAAGAAATATCCAAAATCAGAAAATCGTTTTCCAAAATACAGTTCGAATACAAAAAATACGATAAGTAATCCAAGGTTCTTCTTCCAAGAAGTTTATTATTATAAACGATTAAAATTCCAAATGCTTCTTTATTCTTCTTAATAATCCGACTGTAATTGGTCTTCTAATCAAAAGTCGAGACAACTTCAGACTGTAAATGGATTTTCTACCGTAGAAGTTCAATTGGTTTCCAGTAAGTGCAATTTGAACGCGTTATCTCCCAATCCACTGTCAAAAAACACAATAATTCTAGGAGAAAACGGTCTATATTATAATAAAATGGAAATACAAATCAATACCTGAAGTTGATGCACTTTCCAAGTCACAATTACTCCGAGGAGTATCCGAGATTAGAGTGACTAAGTGATGTTAAATCCAACAGCCACAGTATCAATCCAAATATGGCTGAAGCCATATTATATCAAATTTAAACAACATGTTTACAGTTCAGAACCAAACATAAAATCTTCAATATAAGTACACAACATAGAAATAATAACAATATACAATGATAAAATCTCAAATTGGAATCAAATAAATTACCAAGATGTCAACAGAAAGAGTCAGTCATGTCATAACAAAAATATGTAAACATGGAGGGATTTTCCAAACAAACAAAACAGTTAAAAAAGGTTCTACATTATCTATTATCATCAGCGCAGTTACCCGTAGTTACTGTAGTATTCGACAAACAAAACATTATATGCATTTTAATGTATTATTCTGTACACAGTCAAATTATGTTTAAGAATAAAATCAGTTAATGAAAAACGATTCACTTTTCTAAAGCGACTTTGGAAAAAAGTATCAAGAAATAAACTTACAGGTTAACGTTTCAGTTGTCTTCTCTACTTTAGGCTGAAAATTTGAACAATTTCTACTAGGTATACATCGATTGACAGATTTGATTGTGTCAGCCCTAGAGATATATCACATTCTCTTCATGATAAGATGAATAATTTGATAATAAATGACATTCGTTATTCATTACATTAACTAGGCCTACAAATGCATATACACAATATAAAATTTGAAAAAATTATTTTACTTTGCTATAATATTATATCTATAGTATCTGCCAGACATTGAACACATATGCGTACTGAACACTGTAAGAAACAAGAGATAATTGCGTACCGCGCACAAACAGTTGCAGTTGATTGTGTACAGAAAAGCACAGAAATCGTTCGTGCGAATATCAGTCATATGAACCTACGATCATCAAATTAACAAACCATGCACAGTTTTCCTGAAATCGCAATCCTAATGAACTATAGTAAGAGTGCAGGGTCATATTATAACAAAAAGTAATGACAGTTATGAGGAACTGTGAAGCAGAGGACAAAGAAGAAATGATCGAATAATGTTGTTCATTTGCAAATGCTTGACGATATTTGACAGGAGTTTGTAATTAGGAAAAGCAAATGTTTATTTCAATTCATCGATAACTTCACGCATACTTCAAGTGCATATCCCTTAACCGATGGAATGGCTGAAAGTGTAGGCTGCATCAAATCAATGCATGTTGGTTCACCATGCATGGAAGAAAATGAGCTGTAATTCTGAACACAAAATTTATTTATTTCTTGAAACGCATCAATATTCACTGCGTCATTTATTCAAATCATTATTTCCTTAGATTGTTGCAGTTGATGACACAACTATATATTTCTTTTCAACTGTTTGGTAAGGTGATGCTATTTTTCTTTCGAAAGCTCAGTTCAAGTAAAAGTGAAAAATCCGCAACTGGGTAAAGCTCATCAAGTATATCCATAATTGACAAAGAACTCAGTCACATGCATAACAAACAAAGGTTCATCTCTGTATCGCATCGTTTTAAACTAGCAAATATATATTTTTGGCAGTCACTTTTGCTAGTTCGATCGCAGTACATCATCACGAAAGTCCTTCAAACTAACATTTCATAGTCTGCATTCCGAACTTCTGTTTTCGCCTGCTTTAGGTATGAAAGGTGGTACGGAGAGTGTTCGAAAACTGTGGAAATATGTGCCTTTGTTCGGAAGTCTGATCTTTGGCCGTTGATTTATATTTGTAGTACGTACTGGAAAGACCGTCGAAAGCTGATGATACGCAAGCCAAAAATACAAACGTTTTCATTATTGTGGTCGTCCTAATTCTGTTTAATTATTGCATGCACATTTGGTAACCAGCTTCTGCTCTTTAACCGTCATGTTTAGCTATTTGTTATTACATTTATTGTTCTGATTGTGATATCAGTCTATTCCTAAGTTTGCATTTATACTGACTTGCTTTATGTAACGCATTGTTATTTGAGTACAGATTTCTATGATTTTCATACGTCTAAAGTAAACGTCGAAACAGTGTTTTCACTGTACACATCAGCAGTAAGGTAAGGGGTATATCGATCAGAATTTTGACTTACGTAAATTCGTGTACACGTGTATTCTTCCAGATCCAAAGCATCCTTTTATAAGTACTAAGAATTATTTGAGTGCTCGATGAACACTCGCCTTCGTATTCATGTATTTTATACCCAATATTTTCTATTTTCACTGTAACTATTGCAGGTTGTACTATCAAAGATTTAGCCCTTAGATATAGTACATACGAACAGCCGAACATTATTATTCATAAGAAAATATTAAACTGATCGTTGTGATTTATTATTCAATAGTCACAATGTAATGAATTTGGTAATACATAAAATTACAGGTTGATTTATTGTAGACAAGAATACTGTCAAATGTAAGAATATAAAATTCCAATATAAAAATCTGTTTATCAATTGGATTTCATTTGAATTAGTTTATTGAACGTAAATAAATAATAATCACAAAGCTTTATTGAAATTATGTATCAGCAGAGTTTAAGTAAATTAGGCAGAAATAAAAATGCATACAGGAGGGAACATTTTTAGATGAATACGTGATGTTAACACAATACTAAGAATAATAAAAAGTAAAAAATATTCAATTGTTTATCAATTTACTAAGAGACAGAACCATCATGTCGGTGTAGCTACTGCTGAGAATATAACCGATAACTGATTTACAGAAGTTGAAGTTAAATGCATTCTCCAATACAGATCACTCTATTATACCTTTCGTTTAATTCCGTTGAATGCGAATCTTCTTTATTACCTCAAATTCTTCGACTACATTTAGCCCTTTGTGACTGAAACTGACACTTGCGTAACTGTTTTATTGTGGTATGCGATTCCAAATAACTTACTTAAGTATGAAATTGAATATTGTAACTGAATGATTGAACCATTGTACAATAGATCGTTTTCATTCTTCCTCTCTATCTCTCTCTATCAAGTAAACATCAATAACCTTTCATTTATATCTACATTCGTTTAGAAAAAAGCAGTTTGAAAAAAGACACAATCTTGAAGTTATTTTAATTGATCTGGTAGGTTTTTATATATTTTCCTGTGGATTGTTTGACATTTTTATTATATTTGATCCGGAAGAACAATATCTAATTTCCTGTACCTTGATCAGAGTAATCTAAATTTATATCATGTTCGATCATCAAAAGATGGATAGATCATCGTGCCTTGTTCGGATAGATTATCGATACTATATAAGACATTTCAATTTCGGGTAGTTGCCTGACGTACATATTTTGTATTCAACCACATTTTGTCCAAATGCAGCAGGAACAATTATTTTTCAGCTTTATGTTATATTAAGCGTCATAATTGATCATCTATTCTAAGCGTTATAAGTTCCTTTTGTGACATTAGCGTCTTCCGATTACTGCCATCATCTGGCTTGCTTCATGTAAATAATAAAATATTAGTTGAGCCTGATTATTGATTACATTTCTACTTTTATGATCACTACACTTTTAAAGTAGACACGTAAATCAATGTTATAACATACATGATAAATATGGTGGTGTTTCGTTCTCTGAGCTGGTTGTGTTGGTTGTGAAGCTTTCATTGTTCTTCTGAACAACATCATCAGCACGAACTTCAGATAGAAGTGAAGCATTAGAATTTCTCTACGTTTGACCTGTAGCTTGTTCTGCTAACCTCTATCTTGATTGGTTGTTGTTGACCTTTGACCTGTCGTTGTTTGCAACTATGTTTTGATTGCCTCCCTCTTTTGATCTGTTTCTTGATCCAGTGTGACCTATGATTCTCCTGATTGGTTGATAAATTGGGTCAATGTCGATGTGTTTGTTGATTGCTAATTGACCTGAGTGCCAAGCTTCTAAAAATTCTCTAGTGTTCTTTGTCCTCCCCCTACCCAGTATTTCCACGTTGTTCCAATCAAATGTGTGTCCATAGTTGTCGGTATGTATTGAGATAAGCGAAGCGTTGTCGTGGCGTTTGACTGCTAATTGATGTTCACGTAAACGGAGATGAAGAGGTAGTCCATTTTGTCCTATGTAGTGTTTTTCACAGTTTGAGCAATTTATTTTGTAGATGATATTTTGGTTTTTTTTCCTTTGTCATTTCGTCCTTTGGTCTACATAGGATTGACTGAAGTGATTCTGTTGGTTTGTGTGCCACACCTATTCCAAATGGTTTCAGTAGTCGTGCCGTATGTTCCGATATGTCTTTGATGAATTAAAACGTTCACTTCCTGCATGCCTAACCCAGTCATCAGTAACAGCATTTGTCACATTACGCATTGGATAATGGATGGTATAAAGAGAGGACTTATCACACAACCATTTTGACATTGTATCAACAGTTGTATGGAGATATATTCCGTACTGTTTGTTGATGATGGTTGGGTCATTCAAAGATTCATCCACAACCATGTTCAATCTATCAAATAATAAATAGTTTCGATTTCTTCGGATGCTCCTATTAGGTATTGCAAGAAACGGACGTGTAAGGTCACAATTGATATTTTGCCGTGTTGTTTGGGCGAAAAAATATTCAAATTAAAAAAAATGTGACCGGTAATCACACAACTTTATGACGATTTGGTTTAAACTTTATAGTTAAATGAACTTCATATCTTCACAATAACAAAATTTATAGTATTATTGAATATAGTGAGAAACAAATATTTTTCACTTGTTAAAGGGAAAATAAAAGTGAAATATCATACTCAATATGACCGGCCACTCGCGAAAATTTCACCTCAATATTTCAAAATGAGCCAGTGTAGAACACATGAGTAGTTCTATTAAAATTTGAATAAATTATGAATGCAATAGTCATTCATAATTCAGGTTTCTAATGTTACAAATCTTGATGTGACTCTGGCTTCTTTTACCAATTCATTTAATACGTATTGAGTTCACGTCGAGAAATTGAATACGTTTTTAATGAATGTTACATATACTGGAATAAACCAGTTGTTGTACTGAAGTGACAGCATAAGTGATACTCCTTACTGGTCAAATTCAATCAGATTATCAATTTCGGAATAATTTGAAATATTTTAGCAGCACTATCTCCTTGTAGTCATTAGACGAAGTCATGATTTACGTATATGTGTAAATGAATTGTCTACATGCACTTCCAGCATCAGGAATGATTGTCTGGTTGGGAATATGATTTTACGTATAGTATAACTAAGCTTTTGTTCTGAACAAACATTAAGGTCCTTTTGATATATGTATTTAGAAATTCTCGTTTAATCCTCCTTTTTGAGTATGAACATGTCCAATCGTTGGCACTTTATCTTGATGAGTTGTTTTAGTATTCTTTTCTTGTGAAAAAAATTACAACCTTCTGATCTGTAATTCGTACTAAATCATATCAAAATGCCAGGTACCTTTTTTGATAACCATGGTGCGAGCTTAAACCCTCTGAAGCAGCAACACAGAAAACAGAAGGAAGCCCACCAACGACCAGATATGGACGAAGAGTCAGGTGGCCGCAAAGATATATAGCTACATTTTGAACTGATAATTCTTCTCACCATTTCGAACACATTTTTTTTGCTTCGCATCTGTACGTCGAAAATTTAATTTATCTATTATTGCCTTCGATACATTTAGTGTATTTCGAAATTGAGATGTACCTAAAAACATTGCTATACTTTTGTTTGATCTTCTATTCCTTTGCGACCTCACGAACGTATGCGAATAGAGTAACTTTAACTTCCGAAACTTTTGATGTTTTCCGACAATTTTGATTTTTTTTCTCGCAAACAAAGACATTTTCGTAACCTTGTTTGCTGGAAGGGGGCTATTGTAGTGCCTCCACATATATTTCACTTCTCTCACATCTAACTTGGTTAAGCCCTTTCGATTAATTTATTTAACCAAGCCATTCGCTTAGCAACAACTTGTATGTACCATTGGTATTTTTTATTATCTGGTTTGTATGAGCTAGTATGACTGAGCATTGCTTAACGCCTACGCACATATGCATCCTATTCGCTTTAATATTAATCTCTTAAATACCACGATGACTCAGACATTTTCCTTTGTATATATACGAACATTTTTATCTTATTAATTCATTCGCACATTCGCATATTCGCTCGCTAGTCTGTCTGCCCGGTCTGTCTGTGGTCTGCTGTTATTAATTGTGGTGTGCTTCAATAAACGTATACGATACTTGGAATTCATCTTCTGATTTATTAACCGTCAGATGTAATTTGGATAAGGTAGTCTGAACGAGCTTATTACGAAACGTAAGAACACGCATTAAGCCGGCACACTACAGTTTCACCTAGTCTCTGGAACCTGGATACTCATCAGAGTAATTTCGAATTGGAAGACGTAACAATCGTTAGGTAACGTTTGTATTTCCATTTCTTTTATATAAATAGACCACTTTCTCCTAGAATTATTGTGTTTTGATATTCGAATAGAGGAAGGTGCGTTCAACATACGTCTATTGGAATCAAATTGAACTGCTACGGTAGAAAATCCATCTACAGTCAGTGTAAGCAGTTTTTCCGTTTCAGGTAATCTTAGCGTCAACCGGCCGTCGTCCAATAGGTTTTTGGTACTGTCGAACGTTTTTTGGGCAGTCTCTGTCCACGTAAACTTTGTGTCGCTTAACAATTCATAGAGGGGTGCCGCTGCTTCGTTGCAGTTCTTGACGAATCGATAACAGAACGCCGCCCTTCCAAGAAACTCTCTCAGCTTCATTTGGAATTAGATACCGCGATGTTCATTATGGCTAGTATTTTCCCCGGCAACAGTTTTGTTTCTCCATTTCCAACTTTATGCCCCAACCAGACGACACTACTTTCCGCTATTTGTGATTTGTCCTTATTAATTCGTAGTCCAAATTCTTCAATCCGCTTTGGGACAGCTTCCACATGGTTAACATGATTCGCTTCTGTTCGGCTCTACACCACTACATCGTCGCCATACACCTCAACATTCTCTAGGTTCTTGAGCAGCAGCATCATTAATCTTCTGAATGTAGACGGTGCACCTGACAACCCGAATGGCATTCATTTGAACTGGTACTGCTTATCACGTACAGTAAATGCTGTTTTATTTCGATCAGTCTATTTTATTGGCAGTTGCCAATAGCCTGATCGTAGATCCAGTATTGTGAACAGTGTGGCGTTCTGCAG
This sequence comes from Schistosoma turkestanicum, assembly GCA_944470395.2. Lineage (NCBI taxonomy): Eukaryota > Metazoa > Platyhelminthes > Trematoda > Strigeidida > Schistosomatidae > Schistosoma > Schistosoma turkestanicum. Next base: position 1,561,021 of record OX103971.1, on the reverse strand, counting down.
CCGATCCAAGGTCTCCCCCACAGTAGGCATTGCACATGGTTTTAGTTCAGTTATGTTAATAAGTTCTCTGAAGTCTACACAAAATCTGTATTTTCCGTCCGGCTTCTTCACCAAAAGCACCGGTGAGTTATACGGGCTGTCCGCTTCCTCAATTATCCCTTCCTTCAACATTTCCTGGACCTGTCGATTTACCTCGGCCTCTAAATGCACCGGGACACGACGTGTTGCAAATATATTTACTTGGTCGTTCTTTATAGGAATTTCATGCTTTACTTTGTCACAAAATCCATACGGCTCCCCATCTCCAGTGAACAGTTTCGCATACTTTGCGCATAACTCATTATTGTTTGGTTTCTTGGTCGAGACGTCCGTTGTTACCCTTATTTCAGCCACTTCGCTACTTTCGTGTATTGGCCATACTTTGTGACCATTTTACCGCTTCTTAAGTCAATTATCGCTTTTACCTCTCTTAAGAAATCTGCTCCTAATATCGGTCTCGATAAGCTTGTGGTTACCGAAAATTTATCTCAGCTCCACTCATTTTTACAATACTGTTAGATACCACCAACACCCCTAGCATATGCCCTCCTATGGTGTGGACAGCTAATGCACATGGTTTGATTGTCTTACATTGCTCTTTGCCTATTAACGATATAGCTGCCCCTGTATCGATCAAACACACAAACTCCTGTTCATTTATGTACACTCTGGCATAAATTGCCCATCTGTCTGCTAGTGCAATGACCTCCCGATTCCTAGGGTGGAAAGAACACACGTTATAATGTTTGAAATATCGTCGTCGTCTTCTTGGACAGTTTTTGTTCCAATGTCCTGCCCCTCCACAAGCGTAACATTTATCGTTCCTTTTATGATCCACTCGTAATGCTGCTAGCTCACGCTCTAACTCCACAATCTTCTTCTCGAAAGTATTGATCACATTTGATGATGCATGTGTACGCATCGATAGTGCAGCGACCGCCAAGTTTCTTGCACCGCGAGACCGAATATATTGTGTTTGATTGCTGGCTATACGGTCTTTTCAGCTTTCTTATTGTGGTGAATAAGATAAGATAAATGGTACGATAAATTCTCATTAGTTGACGGAAACTTTTTAAGTGCGCTATTTTGTTGCGCTCCCAAGTGCGTTTTATTCATTGTATTAATGATCTTTATTTTTCTGCTCAGCAACCTCGACATTTTTGGATGCTTATAGAATATATTTCTATGCCTTATCAAGACTTTTTGATGGAGTTAGGAAGGGCGAAGTCAGTCTGATTAGAATAGTCTATCCTGTCACTGAGTCATTGTTTTTCGTTTTCTTTAAGGAGTAAGGTTAACCAGTAACAGTTTCGAGCATATAATATGTAAGTGCTTGCCTGAAGATGAAGTTCTCGTGTTTCCGCAGTATATGTCCTCTGCACCTTTAACGTTATTTCCTCCTTTCTTCCTAGACTAAAATCTGGTTTTCTCTCGCCCGACATAGGTTGTAGATGATGCTGTGTGTCTACCGGAACATTTCATACGTTTACAAGTACTCTGTTGAAGACTGTACCTGATAATGGGAGAAGAGTGATTTATCTGTATTTCTTACACTTGTTGAGATGTTAATTCTTTTTTATCTGGACGAGGTACCGTTTTTTCCAGTGATAGGGTACGTGGTTTTAGTCCTAATTCCTTTTGAACAGGAATGTTGTAGAAACCCGCTGCCTTGCTACTTTTGAGTTATATGGTTTGAATGTTAATCTCTTCAGTTTTAAGTGTGTCAAAATTGTTTAGGAAGTCTTTGTGTGCTTCTTTGATCTTGAATGAGTTCAGTGCAGCTGGTTGATTCAACCGTTCATCAACTTGCTTCACTCACCTCTTTCAATGTCAACCATTTTCAGGGCTTTCTTGTTTTAAAGGTCATTCGGATTCACTTTAGCTTACAAGAAGTTAATTCTCTGTTTCGTACAGACTTCGCTTGTCCCCTTCACTTGAAGTTTTTCTTGATAACATTGATGTGTCTTCAACATATATTTGTTTATCATGCCCGATGCTCTTTTTAACTTACCCTCTTTATCCTGAGTATTTAGCAAGTGTCTTGTTGAGACTGTGAGAAAGTTTCCTTTGATTACCAAAGTCCAACAGTATGTCTTCGGTTTCTGAACTTGATGGTTGAAAAAGATAGATCCGAAGTAGTTGAAAATGTTTATAAGAATCCACAACTGGCAGGAATAACATATCGAACTTACACTATGTAAGATCTTGTACGGAAGCAGTTTGTCGATTTCAGAGAAATAAAAATGAACGTGCAGTGCAATATTTGGAAGCTTCTGAATAGTCAGCTTACTTAGTGAAAATAAAAAGTGCCCTTATGATGGTATTTTCTGCTATCTTCTTTCTTACAAACGATTTCTTAATCTATATAAGGTTTTTCTTTAAATATCGTATCCACTTCAGAAATGGCTATTTTTTCAGAAGCCATGTGGTTGTTTATTGAATAATCACATTTTGTTTTCTTCACAAAGATACAATATTTGTGTCCTTAAATAAACTTCAGGCTAATTTAATGTATACTTAACAAATTATCTATTGGCAATTTATTGTAATGAAACATTTCTCAGGTTAAATTATCTATGAGAAGTGAGAATAACATCCATTTATTTTTCTCGACCACATGAATGATTTAGTTTCACCTGTTAAATTCATATATAAAGCAGAGAGGTATTATTAAAGCTGAATATACATTACTGTCGACAAAAATGAACTACCGTTTTGTGCAAGGATTAATTATTTGTATAGCTTATATCGGTAAGTTAGTATCAGTCCAATGATGAATTTTGATTGATTTATTGTTTTAAATGAGATCTATCAATATTTATTTTAACTCGTGTAAAAAGCGAGCTCAAACCAAAATAATTTACGAATAAATGCGCCTCTAATACAGCACTGTTATCTTGATAATATAGCTATTTTTGCATTAGAACCCTGAAATCAGCTCTAAATATTTGTCGTTCGATTATTCGAGATAGCTTCTCCCTTTCTATCTCCTTTGTTGTTCTAGAAATCTGTAATTTAGCTTCCAGTAAATTCATTATAGTTTTAAGTAGACGACTAATATACTCAACATTGCAGACTAAATCACATTGTAGAATGAGAAAGTGAGTCAGCTGTGAATAGGAGGAAACTGTGAATGATAACTTAGGGAAAAAGATTGAGAACAGTAAGTCATAGAAAATAAGTCCAAGAGCTATTTCAAAAATCAATTCATTGGGCATTATATTTAGAAATTTATGATTTATACAATGAGGACAGATCTACAATTAATAATAAAGAATCTATACGTTACTCTTAGAAGTTAACTAATTCTCAATTAATTTTTCTGGATATAAACTGATTAAATGTTATTAAAGCAATTATTCTAAGCAAAAACTTTAAGATTCATGATCCAACATTATTAGGTTTGATTTGAATACAACACTAGGGTTCTTGATTACATATGGGTTATTTTTAGTCTGTACGAAGTTACACTGACAGGAGTTCCAATTTTCAGATAACAGTGAACAACAGACCTAACAAGCTACCTTTATGTTTGGTACAGAATGAATCATTTGTATTATATTTAATTAGGCATAAGAACATTGAAAATCATCTCTAAGCACTTTGAGATGATTACTTGACTATTTATCATTCCATTAAGTTTTCTGAAATAACAGGTGTTTCTTTACATTTTCATCAATTTTGCTTAACTGTTCTTGAATTATTATCAGCAATGTAGACTTTATTTAGACTTGTTTATTACTTTAGAAGTACAATATCTAGTGGAAGCTGGTAATGAATTTAGTACACCTGAATGTAAGATGATGAATAGTTTAAAATTTCAGTGAAATTATCCTTCAATAATAAATAAAATGCATTTTTCCTGTAAAAGATTCAATATTCTTGAATCATATTTCTTGACTACATTCGAACTCTGAAATATAGGTATATATTTTGAAAGACGACACAAAGAAGAGGAGTATATTTAGTTGCAAGCATTGATAATTTTGTGTAACTAAACAATTTATTCTACAATCAACAGACAGACCATTACTTAATGTTAATTCGTATTCTTTATATCATCTGACAACTTTATCAATGAAAGCTCAAATAAGATTCTAATTTTCCATGGACTAATTGTACATCACTCAGCCTTAGACGATCATTTAACTAATTTAACATAATTTGTACTAAACTAGAAACCAAGTCAGAAACTTTTTTACTATGCTTAAGCTTGGCAAAAATTATAAGCAAGTCAATTGCCTATGTAGTAAACGTGGTCAATCCGTCGATCAAGCGAGTACACAAAAATACAGATCACTGATCAGAGACACGTCATACAATCTAATAATGTATTTAAAAACAACGATTGTTCACTTTTAGTCAGGCAACACTAACATAAGTGTAAATTTGTTCCAAATAAACATATTTGAATTTTGGTCTCATATTTATTTTAAACTGTTAAACCAATCAAGGCGATTTGTGTCAGTAGTGACAAGTAAATAGACATTGTCACTTAATTACTCTTACTGTCAGGCAACCTAATCATCAAATTAATGAACATCTCTTAACATGGTTTCTAAAAGGTCAGATAAAAATAATACGCAGTTTTATCTTGACATACTTGATTGGTAGCACTCGTATTATAGAGAAATTTGTATCATTCCGAGTTATCTTTCGTATACCCCTATTAGTTCCCAAAAAAATTCGATCCTGCCTCGTACATTCAGCAGAATCCCAATATCTAGCATCAATTTATGTGTTCAGAAAAAAATTCGTTACAACTCTATCTCTTCTTTAGCTGGATATAACGTAGAAAACGATTTTAATTATTTATTTTGTTTAATTTTTTTTTATATATAAATGAAATCATTTTAACATCTTGCGTTCCTTCGTAATTTTCCGTCTCTTTCCGTTTACATTCTTCATTATATATTTGTTAATGTACTTCTTATTACGTAATTGGTTTGATTTTTTGTGATAATTATTTTAAGTCTATTTATTCACGTCTGACCTGTTACTCACAAAATTGAACTGTTTGATGAGTACACCTATGTTGTCGTATTTTATAACACTTACTACTATCAATCTTCTTTCTATCAACTTGTACTTTTATCTATTATGTATACCTAAGCAGTCTATACCATTGTGATTATTCACTAAAAATCGTCTAATTTTATCAGTGAAAATCGAGTGCATTCAAACGTAAAACAATTGATTCAGTAAATGAAATATGTCAATTTTATAACAACCTTTATGTACCTTTCTAGACGTAATTTCGAGTTTACGTGAGTACACAGATGCAGTTGTAGATTTGGAACGCCATAAATGTAAGTATAGTTACTGTAATAGTTACATTATGCATGTGCATGTAAGCAAATAATGTTTAATCTTTTCTCAATAAACAATCTTTCTGTTTTATAAGTTAATACAGAGGAATCACTTATGTTTACTGGCACGATTGATAAAAAACAGTTCAATGATGGTAAGTTAACAATTTTACCAATAAATAAATAAATAATGTTTTAACGATATCACAGAACTAATGATTGAAGAAAGTTCAATTTTACACATTTTTTTGACTTACAAACTACACTTCATTTTGTTACTTTGTATTATTTAGTTTAGCGTTTATTATTTAATCATGCTAATGTATTTTAGCAATGAGTAAATTTCTTTCAACTATCATATTTCCATTTACTTTACTCAAATACAAAGTGGACAGCAAAACTACATATTTTAAAAAGTACTTTCGTTGAAATTCTAACGGATAGTTTGAGAAAGTATTTTGCATACTGAAAAAAGTATCTTTGAATTCTATTCATCGATAAACAAACATTTTAGATTCTATCAACGTATGAGGCTATTATTTGTTAAGCAGTATCTCAATGACAAATCAATATACAAAATATCGGTGACTTGAGTCCTATTTAAGATAAATTAAACCAAGTCGAAACCAACATTCTGTCTTTAAATGTTTTTCCATTTTTTAAAGTTGAAAACTTCTAGGAGAGGTGTTAAATAAATTTATTGCAATTAATTATTGTGAACTTTTTTTGGTTCACTCGACTATTGTAAATGGCTATTCCTGAATATTTTGGAACATCTGAAAGAAAATATCATCTATAAGTAGAAGAATGTAATATTTACTGTTAATTATAAAGCATGTTGAACTGAAATTGATCACTTCTTAAGACTTGTGAATAAGGTCAACATGTGACTAAATCACTTACATGTTAATTCAAAAGATATTGTCCTTACATACTGTCTATATTCTAGTACTGTTTCTGTACTTAATAGAAATCAATAAGATGGAAACACTGTGTAAGACTGAATGGATTAACAAACTTGTCACTGGTAGGTTTATATGTGGATATTTATATAAAATATTTAGTTAAATATGATTAATAATAACTGTTTAACAAGCTTGCTGTATTAATGCTGAAAAAGGAAAGTCAGTCAAATAACTGAAGCTTCGCCTCAGGTGTTAAAATGCTCTCACATCTAAAAGTCTGAATGCCTTTATAGGCAACTTCATTCTTATTGCGCATGACAACTGATGAGTCTGAAAACTAGCTCTGTAACAAATTTTTTCATTTAAACGATCATCCGTATTTGCAAAACAGGAGAAAAAATATCACAAAGTTTAACGCATCATGTACCTTTTGAATCATATTCACGATGAGGCTTCGAAAGAGAGAAGAGCCTACATCAACGAAAACAACATCGTTGATCAACAAGTAAGATGTGAAGCAGATTTAAAGTCATGAATTACCAACGCGATGGTAGTATTTTTCTAAAACGGAAGATTTATTCGTATTTGAAACAACTGTCTCCTAAGACTCAAGGCAAATTTTTCAGCACGACGTCTGAATACGGCTTATGCATAGAATCGTAGCATTAAAAAGTACTAAAAATATCATCGGAAAAGTGCAGATATTTGTAAATACGTTTTTACAAAACATGTTTGAAATTCATAATCAGTCCTCGTTTGTGGTACAGAACAAGACTGAAAAGCATATACCAAGTAGGTATTACTTGGACATTTCTGACCATCAGGCTATGCAGGTTCTGTTTGAAGATAATATAAAACGCTCCGAATTCCGCATAGTATCGGGAACTGATACTATCCAAATTGGTGAAATATGTATAAAAAACAGCCATAGTAAAAATGATACCATCTATGCGTTTTCACTGTGAATCTTCAGTGCATTGTGGACAGATTTCGTGAAAAGTCAAGTATGGCTTCATTCGTGATATCAATTAGAAAGAATAGGCAATTTGATCTTATTGCAACAATGTGGTTATCAATTAATTTTTTTTACTAAAGCGAAGTACATACAAACACCTCATTTAAGTTTGTAACAGTATTACTACTCAAATGGTTGGCTATTATAGAAATTGATCGCACAAATCCTCAAAGACATAGATATGAAAGTAAGTTAATTCTTTTTGTATGTATTTTATTGTTTCAGTAAATGAATGAATTAAATAAATATACAGTTACTTAGATTACATGACAAAAAAAAAATTCACAACTAATTTGTTTTTTGAATTTATCGCTAAAAACAGGTTCCATTCTATTTTATTTCCCTAATTACCTGACTCTGCGTTTTTATCCTTTGGTCAGTAGTTATCAGCTGTATTTATATCAGATAGTAATAATCTAACGGAACAAATCTTCAGAGAAAGAGAATCAAAGAGTCAGTAAAGGAGAAAACTTATCGAAACAGAAAACTCTATATCAAGTTGACTTTGTATATGCAATTTCTTGCAAATTTATATCATTTAGGATTTTATCAGTTTTAACAATATAGAATTGAATTATATCTATGATATTTATCAGATTAATGATTGTAATACATTGCATTGCAGTTTTATTGTATTTAAAATGTTCTTCAAAGCTTTTCATAATTGATTAAAATATAAATAAAAGAAATAGAACATTTTCAACTGTTCAAGTTCTATCATCAGTAAAACTGAATTGAATTGTTGTTTTTACTTTTATCAGGTGAATATAAAAACGCATTAAAACTTGGTAAATATCAACAAAAGCACACATATTGTAAGTTTCAGGCAAACTTAATTTGTTTACATTCCATGAATAAAAATGGATAGAATTATTTAACGAATATCATGTATTCTCTTTATGAATCTTGTTTAAATAATATTGAAATTTCACACTGGCATTATAAATGAAGTTATCTGGTGTGATATGCTTAAGGTTTCTGAAATAAAACAACCTCATTAACATTATTTCTTTCAAAATGTCAATAATCTAAGCCTATCTGGCTTTCGCAGTTTCCATGACTGTTTAAAAAGTTGTAAGGTAAAATATCATATTGTGAATGCGAAAATTTGTGTATATACTTATATGTTCTGGTTCATTTTTGAACATTTATTCGAGTTATAACAGTAGGATTTCGAGGCGTCTGTGGTAGTGATTTTTTCAACTATGGAGCATTGTTTTCTACAGGTTTAACCACTTTAATCGATTTCATTTGCTTTAAATTTTTGAGCAACACATAAATGCAAACAATATTGTTTTGGATTAGATCGTCATCATGAATATTTATACGAAAATGTTTAACCAATCAAGGCAATTTGAGTCAATAATCACATTTAAATGAAATAGATTACGTCACTACACATAATTGGTCAAAATTACAAGTTGATGGTTTTAATGTTTTGTAATGATTATTTTAAATCCATTTATCCACGTTTGACCTACTATTGATAAAACTTTTGTTATCGTATTTTATTGTTCTTACAACTATCAGTACACCTGTCTTCTTATTATAAACTTGTACTTTTACCTATTATATGTAGTGACGTAATCTATTTCATTTCATTGTGATTATTGACTCGAATTGCCTTGATTGGTTAAACATTTTCTAATCGGAAACAATATTGTTTGCTGATATGTGTTGTTCTAATTTTCACATTGGGAATCTTTAATATTATTAAATATTTGAACTGCGTATTTTTCATTTTGAAGTTAGCTACGTTTATTATTCATATGTTACGTCAAAGTAATCGTTACCCTAAACTGAGCAAATGAAAACAATTGATTATTCACTATTTAAGCTGCACAGTAGAGTTAAGAATGACGTTTTATTAAATCAAAGCAACCGAACCATTCATATATATTGTTGACACGTTTTGAGAATAAATTCCCAATCATGAAAGGAATCAGAACAGTATTTCAGCGAAATTCGTAAGAATTAAAGTACTTCAGTAGACTGTCGTTATATTTCACTGACCTTATGTAGATTATGAAGTTATAGAATCCAAGATAAAAGAAAAGTGGGAAAAAAGATTAAATTTCGACAAAGCAGTCGGTGGGTCCAATTTAAATCTGAGCGAATTTCTAAATTCACTTAAAAAATTAAAAATCATATCTCTTCATCATTTATTTTTACTGGTTGATAAATAATAAATAATATAACTTTATTAAATATTATATTTTTTCATAAAACATGGGATTCTTACAATAAAAGTTTGAATTTTAAAACATATCATCAACAATCACAATACCTTTAATTGCAGTTTATTTGTAAGGTGAAGTGATAGGATGTTAACCTTTATTCACGAAATGAAAAGATTATGAGATTATTAGACATAACCAACATGTTGAAACAAACATGAGAGGTAGTGTGCAGCATTATCTTGGTGCGAAGAAACACGCAGCCCATACATTCGAAAAGTCGTCGTTCAAAAGGATAATGGTGCTTATCTAACTTAAAAACATTCACGAATTCAGTCTAACACTGATTAATAGTACTGTTTTTCCTCTATACAGCCAGATATTTGAATTCTTTAAGTCCGAGAGACAAGCAAGGTAAGTGCTTCACAAATGTTTTGAGAAGATAGGTTCATCATTCATACTTTGATCAGACATTAGCAGTTCATTTCTGAAAATAAGCTGAAAAAGTTCAATTCAGTACTGTATCGAAAAAATATTCAGTGAAATTTACGTGAAACTAATATTCATTGCATGTTCAACACCTCCGTATTAGTTTACCAATCTTATTATGAAGTACATTTCATTGTTAAACAAACAGATATTGCTAAAAGATTGGCATGTTATACAGTGAAAATGAAACTACATTTCATGAAACCAAGCATCAATTTATCAGAAAGCAGTCAAAGAGAAAATTATATATATATATACATACATATTTTTATATACATAGGGAAGAATTAGTTTTCATTCATTTTCACTTAATAAATTACTTCATCAGAAAATGGCCGACTAATTAACATTAAAATATAAATAATGTTATTAACAAGTAGAAAGTAGTGATAATTTTTGAATAGCAGCAGTGGTAGTTGTAGTAATAATGCACACTACAATAAAATTTCCATGAGTAACAGGTAATCGATTAGGTTAAATCAAAATTACTCCCTTTCCTTAATGCAAACTAATCATGGTCTTACAAAGAGTACCGTATAGTAGTAGCATAATAACTGAATGTAATAGATTTGATCAAAAAATTCTTAAAATGCAAAAATCATCTGTACTGAATACCCACTAATTAGCATGTTAACCCTCATCATGAATATTTTGAATGGTCGAATTTCTATATTTTTTCAGGAATCAAAACACATTTAGTGCATGTTTCCATTGCTTGTACAATAAGTGCGAGAATGTATAAAGTGTTAGCTTGTAGATTGTTCTCATACATTTCGTAGGCATTTCATAGTATATAATTTCCTTCTAGTGATTAGAGTCAATTCTTGTTTGTCACATTCAAAAACTATTTTTTCTTACTGAATATCGGTAATACAATATTTTTGTTGTATAATAATAGTATTGATAATCAGATTTCAATTTTATTTCATTAAAGGTCAATTATATACTAGAAAAAAAGAGTTGAAAAGACAAGAAGAAGAATATGAAAAATATAAATGTATGTTCAACGAAAAGTCTTTCAATCAATAATCTCACATGACAAACCAAAAGACTGCTGAAATTTATAGACCTCTCTTTGTATAACTAACCTTATAAGCTGAGATTTGAAATTATCCGGGGAGTAGATTTGTTTTTCGTGGTAAATTAATTTACAAAGTATTTTGACTAAAACCTTTTGGTTTGATCGGCTAAAACCCAAAGTTTACCATAATATACATTTCCAATAGTTCCTTTTCAAAGAAAAGCAGTTTTCTTTTTTCATGGTCTTTTGGCATATTTAAGCGAAAATTCAACAGTTCAATACATCGATTTATATAAATCACTTGTTAGATAAAGTTTTCCAGACATATATAGTAGTCTATTCTGTATCACTGAATTAAAAAAATGAATAACTTTACGTAGGATGAATATCTCAGTCTAAATAATAAATACATACAATACTTGGTAACTCAATTATCTCTTTTGTTGAGTGCTTTTCATAATGGAGAAGATAAAGCTTGCTGTCCAACTAAACATGTCAAATCACAAGTTTGTAAATAATGTCTCAATCTTGACTGACTGTTCTCTTTCAAGTACCTAATATGAAATGTCATTTTCGCTACATCTAGGCAGGATGGAGTTAACAAACTAAAATGAATTCTTAACGGCATTCTCCAAGAAATAATAACTTTCATTTACAATATCGGAAACTGATAATGTTTAAGGATTAGAAAAATGTACAGAATAATACCGAATACAATTTACGTGATGCGAAAAAAAGCAGTCATGCAAAAGACTAAACAAGAAGAAAGTTCAGAAATAAAGTAGGATTTAGAACAACAGTGTTTATATATATATATATATATATATATATATATATATATATATATTTTCTTTCTTACTTTTTAAAACTGAAGCAAATATGAAGGAACTTTATAGGCAAGCTATTGAAGACAGTTTCACCATGACGAAAATTTGGGGTGAGCTATATAAATATATATATATACATATACAGATATACAGATATATTTAGCTTTCAGTGGATATAAAAATTTCTTTATTTTATTTGGATAGTAGAAAGTGATTATGCTTTTAAGACACGAACTGAGAGTAAAAGGAATAACCAAAAACACAAATTTTTGATTCAACGTGTAACCAAGTTGGTTTCATGAAAGTTACAGTTTGTTGTCAAACAAGTCAGTTACAGACACAGCAGAACAGATTGATAAATTTTACTAAAGCTATAAAGTATGTCCACTGAACAATAGTGATCAATAAAACTATATTTAAATGAAACGAAGTTGATGTGAATCCACGGAATAAACTGAATTTACTTCATAGTGATTCTTTAATTCTTCTGGCTCTAATTCAAATTTTTAATGCGAACGAACAAAATGATTCGTTTAGACATTACTAGTTGACCTGTTCCAACTAAATTCGTTGACGGATATTTGAGAGCTACAAATCGTACACGACCTAACATCATGTTGATTTGTGCTGAGTAATTGTCAGTTGAGAAGATTGTATTATGAATGGATGATACAAGTCTCTTCAACGTCTCGTAAGCGTGCTCGAAATGCGACAAACCTGAGCGTGGATAGTGTACACAAATGATTATGTGCTCCCGAAATCTGAAGTTACACAAGCCATCCATCTAAGAAATGCCTATGGACATCTCACATTATTCATGTCAAATTCAGTGTAAGTGATCTTAACATTTATTTTTAATTATTTATAATTACTAAAATATAATTTTATTTACTACGATAAAAGAAACGGTAGAAAAAAATATAAGGGAGTCAAATGAGAAAAATAGTAAGCTTCATAAAGCATGTTAATGATATTCTGATACTCATTTCCTTAAGAAAACTTTACATTTTATCAACTGAATGATTGACTATATTGAGGTTTATTCAGTTTAACTATTATTCTGTTCATTTTCATTTTAAATACAACAAAATCTGACAATATTTAAATTGTATTTTTCTGTTTTTATAAAATAACTGCATTGTAGATGATAATTATTCTTCATAAAATTATCCAATCACTCAGTATACATTTCATGTTTATAATGACTGTGAATTTATATTAATTTTTGCGTAAATCTACCACTTGGATGGAATTTTCTGATTATTGTAAATCATAATCTGTTATTAAAGTGGCCAAACATAATGAAAAACTCTTAAAAAATAATAATTTCTTAACATATAAACTGAATAGGAAATTTCAGTTTACTAAGGTTGCTTGCTTTCTATCAGTCGTTGAACAGATGGCAAAATTCACATTAAACATTTTCGTTGTACTTAAATTTCTCTTGACTAGTGAAAGCACTTATTTGACGACTTGTTACATGAAATATGGAATTTTTATGTAGCTAGAGAAAAATACTCATAACATGACAAGCACAGTTTTTAAACTTTTATTGGAATTAAATATTTATATGAATTTGAATCATTCTTGACAATATGATATGAAATATTTTGACATGAGTTAATGTGAAATAATTTTGCATTTTTATACTTTCGTTTCAGTTGCAGAACTGAATCAAAATATCTCTATTACAATTGAAATCATTGAAGATTATACATGTGAGCTATCAAGTCATCAATTGTAATCATTTTGAAATAATGTAGAAGTAAAAAATGACATGGAAAAAAATCAAGAAATAATTCTTGAACTAAGGATCTTTTATAAAATGGAAGCAAATAACATATACATTGTTTAGGATTTCAATGAAATCGTCTTGTTTTTCTGTATAAGTAACAAATTTAACAAAATTTGAATTCTTGATAACTAGAGATGTTGTACCTTGATTATCGATTATCATGATTTCAGATGATGTAGATCAGACTAAAAATAAAACAAAATACACAAAAGGTAAATTGTTAATTTGATAAATAATATTACACAAGACAAAATTAATCAAAATAACTCTTTGTGTATGGTTGAATATCACTAATACTTATCAGATCATATCGATTGTTTACATTTACTCTTCGGTATTTAGATCTAAATGAAATATCTCGACTACAAAAAGCTGAAAAATATTTTGATGAACAAAGAAAATATTATGAAGGTGAATGATAATTTCAATAAATCATCAACTATCAAATAAATTTACCGATAATTTATTTATCAAACAAACATAATGAATAACTTTTTTTTATATTACCCATAATATCTGCAATCTCTGTACTTTTATTCATTAAAAAAAAAATATCACATCAGCGATACTTCAAAGACATACTGAAGAGCTTGAGATATTTGTGAACAAATTAGTTTCAGGTAAGTAGTATGTTTATAAATATATATATTTAGATATTGACTAAACATGATTATCTTTACAAAATACATTACAATAAACGAAAATAGGATTGCATTATTTCATTAACATGTTTGCATACTTGATCTGTGTGTATCAATTAATGAGACGTGTAATTTAGCATAAAAATAAAACATTAAAATGTAGAAATTTGAAAACATAAAAGATTAGAATACTATAATACATAAATTAAATTTTAAAATATCTTATTTATGAAGTTCAGAAGTATTATTTAAAAAAAGTGACTATTGAACTTTATTTTTTATCTAAAATATTTAAATAATCAATGCCTAAATGTAATTACAATTCAAAGGAAATCCGGAAGTAAACATCAGTACCGACAGAAGAGAAAAATCTGTCAGCAAATATTTCAGCATGTTCAGTAAGTTGCTACAATTAATATGAATGAAATAATTTTCTTTTTTTCAATTATATAATTAATGCAATGCAAAATATTTTCACTAAAGCATTTCAAGTTAACATTGTCAAGATACGTCAAATATTGTATTATGCACACGATTCAACAAATTTGCTTATCTTCGATCTATGCACATTCTACATAAAATATCAATAAAATGCGATCATACGGTTTTACATATAAACACAACTTGTTCACACAATTACGGAGTGAAATGAGTTGACAATTTATAAGTTATACATTCAGGTGCTACTTGTGTATTCACCCAAGTAGGGCACAGACACAATTTGCCACATCACTGAAATGCAAATCGTTCAGTCACCAGTGTCAAGTGTTATGCTAGTAGGATAACGGCATGTTCGTGAAATCAATATCTGTGGTCATCATTTTCCGCATAAACACTTTTGAATAGAATCGAAAAGACCCTGCATTACGCGTTCACTAATGATACGTAACTTGGTATACATAAGCCACATTGTTACAACTACTACAGCAAAAAATGGTCTATTTTCTTATTTTTCTATAAAAATCGTTTCATCTGAATACATTGAGAAATAGCAAATTGGCTAGTCTAATAAATATGATTGATAATATGAACTAAACATGGCTTTTAATAAACATAATTGACAATGCAATTCACATATTTCTTTGAATAATCATTTCTGAAAGTTATTTATAGCATTATTTTATTGATGATTTATTCTTGAACATTATTTCACTGAATATCTTTCGGTTAGGGTTTGATGTGCTGTTAATTTTGGGATAATGAATCTATGAATAAGATCTATATATAAATATTTTAATATTGTACAAAAAATATAGTTCAATTTTAACATGATTTACAGATAAACATCTGGAAAATTTGAAACTTTTAGAACTTAAAAGGATAGAGGTCTTTAAATGCAAGTTCATTTTACTGTTTCATATAATTGACTAACTTATAAAGTAGTTACTTTAACAGAAAGAATAGAGATGATTGACGAAGCAATGAAAAAGGAAAGTATGTACATATGTTTGCGATAGCATTAAGTATTTATTATTGAAAGTGCGATTTTGATTAAATAAAAACAAAAGACTACTGCTGAAATTTAATTTATTTCTGTTTATGTATATATTTTATAAAATGATGCTGATTTTCTAGTAAAATCAACATAAAATGTGAGTGAGCAGTTTGTAAATATTTTTGCATTTTCATGATTCAGTTCAATCATTAAACAGAGTGTGTAATGTGTGACGATATTCTCGACCTAAATCATGATGATGACATCAAAGTGAAAGTATTCATTCATTACAATTTACGAGATTTTTACTTTCCTCCATAGGTAAGGTCGTTCAAATCATCGGTGAGTAGATCCAATAGCTACTTCAATCAATGAGCTTTTTTCAAATTCGCACATGTGAATATCGTGTATCTAACACTTTTTTTGACTAGCTAGTGAAAGTGAATGATGTTTGCATTCATTTCTTATTATTACGGTATGGTTTCAGGTTAATGAATTAGACAGTTTTTTTAGGAGTTCCCATATCTCTTGAAACAATTGAACAAAAAACGTTTTCTGAATTCTTTAGATCTCATATCATCAGTCAGATGATAAATCAATTGAAATGATAAAATAAACTAAATTGTAGTAAGACTAAGGAGAAAACCGTACAAAATGAAAGAATTACACATAGGTGGATAGGACAAGTTGGCTATTCAGTAGAATGCATCGAACAAAATTAATGATATTCATGCTAATTACTTACTTACGCCTATTACCTCCAGTGGAGCATAGGTCGCCCACCAGCTTTCTCCAACCGAATCTCTCCTGAGCTTCGCTTTTCAGTTCTCTCCAATATTTGTTCATTTTTCTCATGTCCTTCTTTATTCCTCGGCGTAATATGTTCCTTACCCTTCCTATTTTCGTTTGACCCTGAGGGTTCCAGGTGAGGGCTTTTCTTGTGACTGAGTTAGGTGCTTTCCTTAGTGTGTGTCCTATCTACTTCCCCCGCTCCTTCCTGATTTCCTCCTCCACTGGAATCTGGTTTGTTCTCTCCCACAGTAGGTTGTTGCTGATGGTCTCTGGCCAACGACTCGAAGTATTTTGCGTAGAAATCTGTTAATAAACACTTGTATCTTCTGGAAGATGGCTTTCGTAGTTCTCCAATTTTCCGATCCATACAGTACAACTGTCTTGACATTTGTATTGAAAATTCTGATGTTGGTTTTGGTCGAAATTTATTTGGAGTTCCAGATATTTTCCATCTGTAGAAACGCAGCCCTTGCTTTGTCAATCCGCACCCTCACATCTGCATCGGATCCACCTTGATTGTCGATGATGCTCCCCAGATATGTAAAGGTGGTAACGTCCTCCAAGTCATCTCCATCAAGAGTGATTTGGTTGATGTATGTTGTGTTGCATCGGAGAATTGTGCTGTTTCCTTTATGTATATTGAGACCTACTGCTGCAGAGGCTGTTGCTACATTGATCGTCCTCTATTGCATTTGTTGTTGCGTGTGCGATAGAAGAGCCGGGTCATCTGTGAAGTCCAGATCGTCCATCTACGTCCTAACTGTCAAGTCGATACCGTGGTTCCCTCCAGATGTCGACGTCTTCATAATCCAGTAGACAACCAGGAGAAAAAGAAAAAGTGAGAGTAAGCAACCTTGCCTGACATCGGTCTTCACCTCGAAAGAGTCTGTCAGCTGTCCTTCGTGTATGATTTTGCAGTTGAATCCATCATAAGAATTCCGTATGATGTTAATCATTTTCTCAGGCACACCGTAGTGTCGAAGAAGCCTCCACAGTGTTTTCCTATCCACACTATCGAACGCTTTCTCGTAGTCGATGAAGGTGATGTAGAGTGGTGAGTTCCATTCAATTGATTGTTCCACAATGATCCGTAGTGTTGCAATTTGGTCGGTACATGATCGATCCTTACGAAATCCAGCCTGCTGGTCTCGAAGTTGGGCGTCTACGAAGTCCTTCATTCTGTTTAACAGTACCTTGTTGATGAATTTGCCTGGTATTGAGAGAAGAGTGATGCCTCTGTATTTGTCACACTTGCTGAGATCGCCTTCGTTTGGTATTTTGATCAAGTATTCTTCTTTCCAATCTGATGGTACTTGTTCCTTACTCCAACTCTGGAAGATGATGTGAAATATTTTCGCAGTTGCTTTCACGTCTGCTTTCATTTTTCATGCTGGCGTGTTTTCTGGTCCTGCTTATTTGCCACTATTGATTTGTCTGATGGCCATAGAGATCTACTCAATCGTAGGTGCGCCAATATTAATTGGGAGGTCCGTGGATGCCGCTTCGATGTTGGGTGTGTTCAGTGGAGCTGGTCGATTTAAGAGTTCCTTAAAACGCATTTTCGTTGTTCTTCAGTGTTGCAGATTACTTCGCTTTCCTTGCTTGTCACTGATCGTTCTGGTTTCCGGCGACCTTTTGGTTGGTTCGTACAATTGTCTCAAATTTCCTTCCCTTGCAGCCTTTTCCGCCGTCGTTGCTAGATCTTCCACATATTTTCGTTTGTCAGCTCTGATGCTCTTCTTCACTTCCCTGTTTGCTTCTGTGTATTCAGCTTGTGCCTTAACTTCCTCTGCTCTCGTTCGGCTGACATTGATTGCTGCCCTCTTGTTCCTCCTTTCTTCAATGTTTTCAAGAGTACCAACAGAGATCCAATCTTTGTGATGGTACTTCTTGTGACCGAGAAATTTGTGACATCTGGAAGTGATTGCCTCCTTGATCACTTTCCAATCGTTCTACAATGTTGCTTCCTCTCAACTGAGTATATCCTGAAAGGCCTGGAACCTATTGGTGAGGGTTATCTTGAATACGTTGAGTTTCACGGTATCCCGAAGAAAGGCTGTATTAAACCTCTGTGAGGTTTTCTGCCCCATTACGCAGTGTTTCTCGAGTTTCAGTTTTATTTTAGCGACCAGCAAGTTGTGATCTTAGGCTGTGTCAGCTCGTCTGTTGGTTCTCACAGAATGGTAAAATCTTTTGGTGAGCATCTGTCGACGATTGACTGCAGCTTTTCGTAGAATTGATCTTTAACGTGATCATAGTAATAATTAGTAGGTGCAAAGCATTGGATGGCATTCATTGTAATGTCCTGTTTCTTTGTTTTGAAGAATGCTTTAATGATCCTCGGTCCATGAGATTTCGATCCTATCAGTGCCTTTTATGCTTGTTTGGACAGCATCAGTGCAACTCCTTATGTATGTGAAGCATTTTCCTCTTCATGACCAGAGTATAACAGCCGTTCTCCTGAAGCTAGTCTCGGCTTTCATCACGAGACGTCATAATTCTTCTTACAACTCTCAGAGTAGATTTAAAATGGTTTGATTTATTTCTTCTGGTTTGTGTTTTTTTGGCAAGTTATTTTTTAGTTGGGATAGGCGTCAACTCCTTGTTCAACCCTCCTCCTTTCTCCGGGCTTGAGACCGGCAGTAGCTCCGAAGGGTCTACAGACGGAGTTATTCATGCTAATAATAAATAGAAAATACATAGCTAGATATATATTACCAATAAAATATCGCGTAAACCATAGTAAACCCAAAATATACACATCTTTTTGGAGCGTCTGATTGAAAAAATATCGAATAAAGAGACTGTGTGGTTAATTTATTCGAAGAAAAAGAATCTAGAAATTTTCTGTACGCTTATAATAATCATCCTTTGAATACGATCGCAAGTGTATTTGACATCTCAGTTTATGGCTAATTTATTTATAGGTTTCAACATTCAAACTAGGCATTCATACACTCCAAAAATAGATGTTTGGTCTACTTTTTACTAGCTCAGTGATTGACACAACACTTCTCACCTAACTTAATTGTTCGATTATATATTGCAGTTTAGTAATTGATAAATTGTTGCTTTTAAATAATGATCATTTTATTCATCCGCTTATCCTTCATATTATCGGAATATTTGCATAGAATATTCTAAATTATGAGACTAAATTATTAATTATTTACAACTACATTATATACACCACAGCTGGAAAAATTATTAGTTCACTGTCATAGATAAATGTAAAAATCTAAGTGCAGAGTCATGATGACAAACTAATTGAAATGTAATTACTATTTATTCTATTCAAGTCTTAAAAATATGTCTTCTAGAGAAATGCCTTAAATTATTTATGTCGAAAATTTAAGAAAACAGGCAATTCTCATATGTATTATTCTGTAATATCTTGATTAAATTTTCAAAGAAAAATAATACATAACTAGTCATTAATGAAGTTATGATTTTATATGACTAATTATATTTACGTTTGGAAAGATAGCTAAAAATAATCGATAAATTATATTATTATACAGAAGGTAATACATAATTTGTTCAATATTAATTAATTGAACGTGAAATTAGAGACAATTTGTCATTCACTAGAGTTTCTAATACCTTCTAGCTTAGAAAGTTTTTACCTTGATATTGAATGTAAAACATTTTTATCATCATGACTTATCACTTGAAATACAAATTTTCTATTTTCAAATAGGAAATCCGAAGAATAAACAAAACGATTCTCAAATTAAATATTTTTCCTAATAGAATATTAACTTCCGAATAAAGAGAAGACTTTGACTGTGTCAGACAGTACTCAGTTTTTGTTATAGTCTTTTTTTGGTCACAATACCTCATTTATATTTTCATATAATTTGTAACAGCTTAAATCATTGTTTTTACCTGCGCGTCACTTTGAAATAAAGTTTTTTGTCAATAAGTAGATCTGTTTTTGGGAGTTTTATTTTGAAGCTGCACAGACGCCTAGATTTTTGTTGGTCAAAACGATAAATTGTAAATTTTTTCCAAACTAAAAAAACTACTAATCATTTTACCATTTAAAAGATTTCAGCGAAACGAAAGCAAATAGTATGAACAAGTATACATGACATTTGTCAATCTCCAGTGGCTGATAAATTAAAGAAAAATTTTAGTCGGTCGTGGTGTAGATAACCTAGTTGTGACGTCTCTGATGGCAGCAAACGAACATGACAATTACTCCGCTTGTGAAAGCGAATTCTTTCACGAAAACGAGTAAACCCTTATAGTATGTGCTGAATAACATGAAACATAGTTTCATTGTTCTATGTCATCAACTTGAAATATACATATAATACTAAATGCAGGATCCAAACTGAGATTTCGAAGAACTACCTAGGTAGTTCAGATACGTGTTTTGCCTAGTTTAGGTCAAAACAACTAATTCGGGTAAATGACGGTTCCAATATTCATCATAAATAAACATGTACATCATTACCTACAGAAATATTACCAATCAGTTATTCCTTCAACAATTGTTCAATTGACCAAATCAACAGCAACAAATAACTGATATTCTATTGCTCCTGTACAGATCATATTCGTTCGACAGATGATATTTGTTGCTTCATAACACAGAGTGTTTCCTATTCCGGAAGAGTGCTTCAATTCACAATTAAAACTCACAATTCCAGTCAAAGCAAACAACATAACCAAAAGACGAACAAACCAATATGGCTGTCGCCTTGACTAAGTATCAGCTTAAACAACATAATGCAGTTCGGAAAGAAACATAGAAACTCGGTAAAGGCGAAAGAAACGGAAACCATAATAAAATACAAATTTTGTCATCGCAAACGGAATCAAACACACTAACAAAACATACAACTGAAGGGATCAATAATAACGAATTACAAATACATACATAGAGAGATTTTGACAAAGAAGGCCTTCAGAAATGGATCTGACATTAATTGTGTTATACAGACATTCAAAAAATTATCCGGTGATTTATTATCATTTAAAAACATATAGGAGCCACTCGATTTTTTCGACAATTTTAGTAGTTATTTGAGTTATTCACTTATACTTCATCATATTACTATCTAATATTTGCATTACGGGGTTGTGAAGATTGTTAAGTTACACAATTTGAAACCATGAATCGGTCAATGTTAGACCACCATTAGAAACCTGGAAGCACTGGACGGCCGTTTCGTCCTGATATGGGACTCCTCAGCAGTGCGCATCCACGACTCCTACACCCCGCAGGATTCGAGCCCAGGACCTTCGGTATTGTGCGCGAACGACCTAACCGATAGACCACTGAGCCGGTATCTAACGGTGCTAATGTCTAACTGCTGAGGAGTCCCACACCAGGACGAAACGGCCGTCCAGTGCTTCCAGGTTTCTAATGGTGGTCTAACATCGATCGGTTCATGGTTTCAAAAATATCTAATATTTGTTGATTTTTGTGTTTTAACTTGTTATTATTCATTGCTATCCCGCATGGGGTACAGTCAAACTTCATGGGAATACCAAGTGTTTTAGTAATCTTGACCACCAACTTATCACAATGATTAAGGTGTATTAATCAGTTTATAAAGGTCATATGTTGTTCATGTGTCATACATGTTAACTTTTTCGACTAATGTTTGATAAATTATTCGAATTCATAATATAAAAGGTGATCAACTTTTATTCATTATGCGATGAAACTTGCTTAACGAATAAGGTGACTGTTCGAAAATTCGGCTTCGTATGATATACAGTTCAGTCTGCTAGATCCAATTTTTCTGGCAAAAACCGAGGACAAATAAACTCATGGTATTCATATAGGCTTTTTCACTAGGATTTCGATCTTGTATTTGTCACCATGATGCAGAGGATCTTGACATATCGTTCTCATAGATCAATTAAAATTAAATTATTACGGATCATTTCACTAGACATACAATAACACTTACAATACAAATGTATTATGTGTCGATTTATTTAAGAATCGACCAAACAATTCATTTTTTGCTCACAGTTTTCAAAACACAAGTAAATTTTATGTATAAAGAAATTTCCTTATTTCAAATGATTGTCATCTTTTACGTAGTACATCAGCATTTTTGGGTTAACAAGTAGCAAAATTGACTCTCCATGTTATTGCTTCTGCCAGAAGTCCTGAGGTAAGTGATCTCAATGATGTTCCTTTCGTTTGTTCAAACATTTTGTTGTTGATTTAGAAAAGCAGTGCTCAGCATAAATCCATAAGTCTTGGTGGAAATTGACTATGATGTTTCGTATACTTTGTGAGATGTGTGTCATTGATGAGGAGCAGGTTAAGAGTTTATTTAGCTAAGCATGGTCCTATTAAGTTTAATTAGGCTGTGAAGTTGAAGCATATTATTGATTCATCGGCGTCAGTTTTATTCTCCATACCTTTATTATTTACTTTTCATTTACATTTACTTTGTTTTATTGTGCGCTACTAAGAGAATCGAATAATCGCAGTGATCAAGGATTGTGGTATGACAGTTATATATGAAGTGAAGATAGTCATACAATTTTAGGATGTAAAGCATTATCTCTGTATATTTAAACAGCGAGTAGTAAATTATTGAACTGGAATCTGTTTTTTTCTAATCGTGTCTGATATATGAATGTGACTTCGGAAGGATTCAAGTATACATTATAATGCAATGTGTCCAGTGTGTGATAACAAGTAAGTTGATGAATTATTACTAGTCAATGCTAATCAGTAGCATTTCTTGATGTGTGACTGTTGACCTAACCATGAATATATCATATCGAAATTTCAGTCTTCCTAAAATATATTTAGTTTATTTTTGGTTTTAAACAAATCTCTATCAAGAGTCTTTGGTGGTAGCCAAGTTGAGATTGACTATGGTCACCACGAAATCCAGGATAAAGAATATGGTTGAAGAAGAAATTGGGCGATACAGTAAGCAGCAAGATATGAAGCATGGCAGCAACGCAAAAAATGCATATTTCGTGTAAGTAAGAGTTTTTGTTACAGACTGAAATTTTGATATGATATATTCATGGTTAGGTCAACAGTCACACATCAAGAAATGCTACTGATTAGCATTGACTAGTAATAATTCATCAACTTACTTGTTATCACACACTGGACACATTGCATTATAATGTATACTTGAATCCTTCCGAAGTCACATTCATATATCAGACACGATTAGAAAAAAACAGATTCCAGTTCAATAATTTACTACTCGCTGTTTAAATATACAGAGATAATGCTTTACATCCTAAAATTGTATGACTATCTTCACTTCATATATAACTGTCATACCACAATCCTTGATCACTGCGATTATTCGATTCTCTTAGTAGCGCACAATAAAACAAAGTAAATGTAAATGAAAAGTAAATAATAAAGGTATGGAGAATAAAACTGACGCCGATGAATCAATAATATGCTTCAACTTCACAGCCTAATTAAACTTAATAGGACCATGCTTAGCTAAATAAACTCTTAACCTGCTCCTCATCAATGACACACATCTCACAAAGTATACGAAACATCATAGTCAATTTCCACCAAGACTTATGGATTTATGCTGAGCACTGCTTTTCTAAATCAACAACAAAATGTTTGAACAAACGAAAGGAACATCATTGAGATCACTTACCTCAGGACTTCTGGCAGAAGCAATAACATGGAGAGTCAATTTTGCTACTTGTTAACCCAAAAATGCTGATGTACTACGTAAAAGATGACAATCATTTGAAATAAGGAAATTTCTTTATACATAAAATTTACTTGTGTTTTGAAAACTGTGAGCAAAAAATGAATTGTTTGGTCGATTCTTAAATAAATCGACACATAATACATTTGTATTGTAAGTGTTATTGTATGTCTAGTGAAATGATCCGTAATAATTTAATTTTAATTGATCTATGAGAACGATATGTCAAGATCCTCTGCATCATGGTGACAAATACAAGATCGAAATCCTAGTGAAAAAGCCTATATGAATACCATGAGTTTATTTGTCCTCGGTTTTTGCCAGAAAAATTGGATCTAGCAGACTGAACTGTATATCATACGAAGCCGAATTTTCGAACAGTCACCTTATTCGTTAAGCAAGTTTCATCGCATAATGAATAGAAGTGGATCACCTTTTATATTAGCATTAGCATTAGCACCGTTAGATACCGGCTCAGTGGTCTATCGGTTAAGGCGTTCGCGCACAATACCGAAGGTCCTGGGCTCGAATCCTGCGGGGTGTAGGAGTCGTGGATGCGCACTGCTGAGGAGTCCCATATCAGGACGAAACGGCCGTCCAGTGCTTCCAGGTTTCTAATGGTGGTCTAACATTGACCGATTCATGGTTTCAAATTGTGTAACTTAACAATCTTCACAACCCCGTAATGCAAATATTAGATAGTAATATGATGAAGTATAAGTGAATAACTCAAATAACTACTAAAATTGTCGAAAAAATCGAGTGGCTCCTATATGTTTTTAAATGATAATAAATCACCGGATAATTTTTTGAATGTCTGTATAACACAATTAATGTCAGATCCATTTCTGAAGGCCTTCTTTGTCAAAATTTCTCTATGTATGTATTTGTAATTCGTTATTATTGATCCCTTCAGTTGTATGTTTTGTTAGTGTGCTTGATTCCGTTTGCAATGACAAAATTTGTATTTTATTATGGTTTCCGTTTCTTTCGCCTTTACCGAGTTTCTATGTTTCTTTCCGAACTGCATTATGTTGTTTAAGCTGATACTTAGTCAAGGCGACAGCCATATTGGTTTGTTCGTCTTTTGGTTATGTTGTTTGCTTTGACTGGAATTGTGAGTTTTAATTGTGAATTGAAGCACTCTTCCGGAATAGGAAACACTCTGTGTTATGAAGCAACAAATATCATCTGTCGAACGAATATGATCTGTACAGGAGCAATAGAATATCAGTTATTTGTTGCTGTTGATTTGGTCAATTGAACAATTGTTGAAGGAATAACTGATTGGTAATATTTCTGTAGGTAATGATGTACATGTTTATTTATGATGAATATTGGAACCGTCATTTACCCGAATTAGTTGTTTTGACCTAAACTAGGCAAAACACGTATCTAAACTACGTAGATATTTTTTCTCTGGTCTAAACCTCAGTTTGTTCCTATATGAGCACCAGCTTTGAAAATTGTTTCCAATTTAGGAGCTTAGAGAAGAAATGATTTTTTCACGATTATATACACGAACGGAAAAATGACTTTGGTAACGATTTATTTTACAAATACAAAAATAGATTCGCCTTTGCACACCTGCAAGTGTACACCTTAACTCGTATAGTGAATGAATAACGGTAAATATATTCTTCGTAGGTATATTATATAATAATAGTTTACTTTGCAGAATTCGGAACTAGACATTCACCTGCCAACAGCTTATTGATGGACAAACATAGTTTATTTTATCCCGATCATCATCCTACCCAGACAATTTCATAATATGATGCGAAGATTCTTTTATATAAGAATAACGCCTAATGACAATAATGCTTGATTATGCTCGTTGCTTTTGTATTTAATGTGAATGTGTTTTTCATGAAACGGTTACCACCAACAATTTCATAGTATTATGTGCTTAATGGGATCCTCTGAGCTCGTATTGATACGTTTACTTAGAATAATTTACGTTGATCATGTTATTTAGACACGCAGACGGTTATTCTTCTTTAACTGCTAATCAAGCATAATAATGTTACCCGGTTGTGTTTCGTCTCAATAAGAAATCATCAACATAAATGCTGTGTGAAATGTGTTATGCCTAATCAAATAAGAAAGATAACAGTCTGTTTTGAGTGAGACGTCAGATTTTGGTCGTTGATTGTTGAGTAGTGAGACTGTTAGTTTTCAAAAAAATATTTTGATTGAGGGACTTATGATAGAAGACTTGCGTTATTAGATGTGGCTTCTGATAAATCCGAAAAATCAGCCTAAACTTAATCGCCACTGGCTAATATTGACAATTTCGCTTGATTTACAGTTAGCTGGTGATATTGAATGTCTTAGCAAAAGCCTCATAAATACACCTTTCTTTTATAATAACTGAATATATTTTCTGCTACATTATCTGACATAATGGTGATAAAACGTGCATTTTAGAAAAGAAACGCGAATAAATGCTCAAAAAGCATTCAATCGGTACGATTGGAGTACTGTGTTTGTCTTGTCTATTCATATATTCCTAAACTACACTGCAGTTTACACGTGTATTCATTGCTCGCAATGAATACTATTTTGATGACCGGGTATGAAGCGCGGCTAAATTTTATTTTAACGATTATTGAATAATACTCTTCAAAACTTGAACATCAATAACAATTTTAATGATAAAATGAGTTATATTTAGAGCAAAACCCGTCTCCACAGAAATCAGAAAGCCAGAGCGATTAAATTCGAAGTATCAGATGAAGGTTTGTTCAGTTAATTATGAATAGTTGTGCATAAAATAAAAACTGGATTCACTGAAAACACGTTTTGTAGTGAATAAACATTACACGCAAATGACGTTCTGCAGACTAGTTTCAGGACAGCGTAGAAAGATGATCACGTTTTTTGTCTTTGACAATGAACTGGCTGAAGATTTATTATAAATTCAGCATTTTGAAGCGACCTTAGTGTGCTTAATTTCATGAAAGTCCTAGACTTCGTATGAATTATATAATCTTTTTTAGAGCAATTCTAAAGTGCGGGTAGCTAAACTGTTTCTATTTATCTGTAGATGAGCATGCTTACTTTGCTAACCTCATGTCTTGTGTTACAGTGACTCGCATTTAAAACTTGTTCATGAGTCAAATAATTGAGTTTGCTTGCTCATCAAATACGGGTTTTTCTTGTCCGATAGTCTTGAATGTTTTGCGTCAATACCATTCGGTGATAAAGACTTCTTTCAGCATCAGCATCATCATCAACCGTATCAAACACGAATCAGCAAAACAATGAACTAAGTATTTCTTAACTCATTTTTGAAATATATGCATGTAACTTATAAACGTATTCGAAAAAATGTAAAAATTTGATGAAAATAGACTTTTATCTGTTTTTTTGAGTAATTAAACTTTCATCGCTTTATACCTTAGTTTAGGGTCAAATGTACACAGAGCATTTTAAATGGATGTTGTATCGGACATGGGATTTCAAATTCATGATCACCTGTTCCGTTTGTTATTGTCAAACATAAATGATTCTGGCATTCTGTATTAGTGATAAAATTAAAATTATTAGATAAGATTTAGTGAAATAATCGTTTAACATTAGGTTGTTGCAATGCATAAGTACTGATATAGCATAAATTGTTACAATTACATATTAGGCTAAAAGAGTACATCGACACAATACGTGAATCCTAAAATTGTTTGCTCCTGTATGTAGATGGCACTGAAAGAAAAATACCATGATATCAATGTATGAATCTGTTGAAGTGAAGAAACAATGCGGCCGATGTTTACGAAGTGAAACGTGTCGAAGTCTGTATTTCAATTACTTCTGCATCTGTCGATCATTATACATTAAACATGTAATGTACCATAATGCTTATGATACCGAATAATGATATCACTGAATTCAAAAATAAAGCACCTTCTACACCAACTCTACGCTTTTATTCATTTGAAGTTATCTCAGTTCAACCGACTGAGATGAATGTAAATAAGCTCTTGTGCCGAATCATATGATCTAATGCTCAATTTGTCGATCATACATATCCAGTGTGTTCGTTTATTTATCTACTGGTAGTTTTAGACTAAATATGTAGGAACTGTTTCATATTAAATGACAAACCAACGAACAACGTTCATCTAATCAATGAATGTAGATCACACTGATTAGTGCTGAGCTACTTGATTGACTTCTATTATTTATCTACATATTATCGGTGAAATCAATGTGTTACAGTATGTGTTACTATATTTTTCTGCTAATTTTCTAATCTATGCACAACAGACTCGCTTGAAGGATTATATCAGATTACGTCTATGCATCACATCTCTGAATTGTCTTAAGATGATGTTGTTCCCAACTAAATGCACCAATTTTATCTTATTTTTTAATTTCAAATGAAACAGTATTACGAACAGTTGAGATACTACAGGTTATTCAAAATAAATTAACGTGTTGAAAACAATAATTTGTTTTGTGGAAGACTAATTTTCCTATCAGTATTAGCTAACGAGCCTAAATGTGCATTTACAAGCATATGCACGCAGGATTTTATTTTACTGATGTTACGAAATTGACAGGGAACGTTCTGTTTCGCTTATAAATCACTATGTTGAAAAGGAATAAATGGTGACCACGTTTAGCATAGAGAACACGTGGAGGAGTAATACGAAACGAGAATTTTAAAAATTACCTAATGGGTAAATTTTGGTGTCCATTTTCCAATGAGAAATAAAATTAGTTTCAATTTTCATCCGGGCTACTGAAATATTACACAACTACTGTAGCAATAAATGTAAACACAAGCATCCTTCTCAATCTGTGAATAACAAGGGAACAGATTTGAAAGAGGAGACAATTTCTACATTCAGAAAATGTGCAATACTACCTCTGCAGTGCCGATTATTTTTGAAACAGGATGATATTGAAAAAGGGTAAATCCCTTAGGTTGATCTCTTCATTATCTTAGGAAGGTTTGAAGGAATCTACAAACCCAACATTAATAAAAGCCAATCGTACATATTTAAATGCTTAACAATTTCTCAGCTTTGTCTACCGGAAGGTTTTATTATTTTATCACTTGAAATGAACCATCGTAGGTTGATTGTAATAGACGCTGCATAATACACCTGAGAAACACATGGATGCTATCACTCAGTCGCTTTTGTATGTACACGCAGGGTTGGTATTCCCTCGTAAGCGTTATTTGTAAATCAATTATATTCTGCTTAAGATACTTTATTTTAAATTTCTGACATTTTATACAAGATTGCGTCCAATAACATACATATTGGCTCACACCTGACCATACTGAACGGTACCGGGTTCTTTAGAACATGGCCCTCATTCCAAGATGAGATATATATAACATAGTCTCAAAAATGCTTCGTCTCTGTAGCTTTAAAATAAATAGTCGTGCTCGGACAGCAAGGATACCACACTTATTAGCTACAATTTTTCAACCGAATTTCTTCGAGTACTGAAAAGTTTGTGTTGGAAGACCTTAGCCTGTTAAGCTTAAACTCCGTATTTCACTATGCCACCATCGATTTTATAAGTGATAGGAAGGTTTATCATCAACTTTTGGTCCACTGTCTACTACCTCATTAGTAAGAAATGAGCATGCATAGCCGGATTTGTGACTTCTGAATGATTGTGCTCTGGTGGAACGTGAATTTTAAGTCTAATTAAACATATCTGTGTTTCTGTAAGTCTAACCGAAGCAAAAGTAATGAACCTCATGTTTGGCGTTTGCAGAAGGACTGTGTCGTTATCTGAGTAAATTTTTATATACCAGGAGTAGTACATAGATAAGTAGACTTATATGTAATAGAAGGAAGTTAGATAGAGAATAATAATTCTAATAACGAATGATAAAACGATATAACACAGAAAGGACGTGATTAACCACAGCAGTAAAAATTTTCTATGCTTAGTGTCGTTACTTATGATTGGTATTATTGTCGAACTATGTTCAACAATGTTGATGAAATATTTAAATTTTTGTGAAAATAGATCAAAGACGTTGTAAAGTTAACTGTTTAAGATAACTTGAAAATCCGGAAGAAGAGATGAATTTCGTATAAGTAGCCAGTATATCATTCTTAATTTCGGTTTCAAATAAAATTTCGTAGCAGTTTCTAGTTTTAACTGAGTAATTGCGCCTCACCAATAATTATTCCTTTAAATTATTGGATATTGATGTTCAGAAAACATTTTGATTTTGTATTAATTTGTAGCAATATCTACAGTTTGATATTTGACTGTGAGCACATATTCACTAGCTTATCACATGCTGAGCTTACAATAGCCTGACTTTATAGACTAATTAGTGATCGTTCGCGTTACTCGCTGCACTTAAGTTTGCCTGTTAGCTTCGCGTTCTTATGACTGCCAAAATCAATTAATATATTGAATCATCCCCAAAATGTATATAGCTTACTAATACTATTAAACCAACGGTATTCGCCATAGACTATAATGAGGAAATGGAGGGAAATAATCATTCCATCACATACTCGAACATCAATCCAAAATCTAGTCAAATCTGAGTCAATAAATTGATGAACCCTACTTTGACTAAAAGCAGCCACCAAAGAGTAGCCATTTTCGCGGTATTAGAAACATATAATAGTCAATTAGACAAAACAAATGAAAATCGGTTGTCACGTTTTGACAACCAAGGTCGTCAAATATATCTGTGTAATAAAATTTTATGAAGATCGCTGAAATTAAATACATCGGTCATACGGAGTCTGTCATATCGGTGATGCGGAAGGATTACACAGATTGTTCATTCTAAAGTTTTTGACAAGCATAATAATTCTTCAATACTCTGGTCAAAATCCTACTCAACAACAAATTCTGCGAACAACACTGATGTGATCACTAGTGTGTCACTAATTTATCGCAGAAGAATTGACGCAGAGACTTTAAACCTCAATTTTACCATTATTGAAACAAAAAATGTCAGTTCGTTATGTAGACGTTAAAATCATCTTCAATAAAAGGAACAAATTAACGAAAACCTGAAATGGAGCCGACAACGCCTTAGATGACAAAAAAATTACAATAAAAAACAAATAAAAAAGTATAGTAAATAGTAAATAGTAAAATAGTATATCATTCCTTAATGAACCGATCACCAGAACAGACACAGTGAAACTAGAGTCTCAAGTTTTTAGGAAGCTAACACACATAGACCTAATTCTCAACTACACTAGCAACCATCTGACTATTCCAAATGTTGTTAAAGAGAGTAAAGATAAATCGCAGCACAAGTGAGGCAGAAATAAACAAAAGAGAATATCCAATAATAACGGCTGCTCACGAAACTTCATCAAAAACTGTCAGTGGTAATTATCAGCAGGGGCAAAAATCAAGAGCAGGAACCTAACGATTGGTCATTCCACAGTCCAAAACGACATACCATAACTAACAGCAAGACTACGTCGACCATTTGGAATAGGTATAGCACAAACCAACTGAATAACTACAATCAATCCTACGTAAAACAAAGGACAAAATGAAGAAAAAAAAATAAAAACAAAATATAATGCTCAAATTGTGAAAAAACAATCAGAGTTAGACATTAACACCGTTGGATGCCGGCCCAGTGGTCCGATGGTAAGGCGTTCGCCTACAATGCCAAAGGTCCCGGGTTCGAATCCTGCGAGGAGCAGGAGTCGTGGATGCGCACTGCTGAGGAGTCCCATACTAGGACGAAACGGCCGTCCAGTGCTTCCAGGTTTCTAATGGTGGTCTAACAATGATGATTGATTAATGATTTCAAATGTGTAAATCCATATAACAAAATGGATAACTTCTTTAGCATAGTTTGCATGAACATCAATGATCATAAAAACGCCATAACAAATCTTCCTTTTGTAATTACATACGAACAGCTATAAACATACATTTGACTGGAACAATGTTGAAATACTGAGCTCAAAAAACACGACGGTGAATCAGCAATTAGCAAACACATCGACATTGACCCAATTTATCAATTAATTAGAAAAATTAAAGGCAAACATAAAATCAAGAAAAATATCAAATGCAATGCAATAAAAATACGGGCGTAAATATACACACGTTTAATATCAATAACAAATATTTATGATCAGGGTTCCTAGAACAAGCCCTCAGTCATGTTTGGGTAATTGCAAATACTTCACTTCTATCTGAAGTATGCGCCGGTGATGTTGTTCAGACGAACAATAAAAGCTTCACAACCAAGACATGAAGCTCATCTTGTATACAAATTTTTGCCACCGTCTCTATTAAATTATTCGACGTCAGTATTTTCTGTCAAAATCATCCATTATCATCATTTTTATCATGTACACTTTTCACGTAGAACCATGCGTTTATCTGTATTGTGTTCATATGTAACGAGTAATGTAAAGTCTCAGATGAGAATTTTTTTAAACAGCGAAAAAATTACTTACAAACAAGCGCAATGTTTTATTAAATGTGAAATAGTTAATTTATCTAGCATTGCGTTGATCAAATTCAGGGAACGGAACTCTAATACATTAAGTGATTTTTATCACTGAAAATAAAGTTTTGCTCTTCTAATAGTTTATGTTTTTCAAATTGTGAGCACAAAATAAATTTTTTTGCTGGTTGTTTGATAACTGGACACATTTTCACTTCT
The DNA here is from genome assembly GCA_944470395.2 of Schistosoma turkestanicum. NCBI lineage: Eukaryota > Metazoa > Platyhelminthes > Trematoda > Strigeidida > Schistosomatidae > Schistosoma > Schistosoma turkestanicum. The sequence continues at coordinate 1,528,250 of OX103971.1, read as the reverse complement.
TTATATCCATTGTAATGAAAAACGAAACATGGAAATCTCAATGAAAAACTCATTATGAATACAGTAAGTTTATCAGGGTCTAGATTGGTCAAAAAGACCGAACATGGTGGATTGATCAGTGCTCCATAAAGTAGTGATCAGTAAACTCATTTGTTTACCATGTTTCGTTGAACAAACAACTGACGTTGATCATCATTATGTGTAATACAAATTCTATTCATTGATCAAACATAGGTCGAAAACATTTCCACGTATAATGAATGGATAATGCATGACGTTTAGAAACTGACATTTATACCACAAGCATTGCAATGAGATGCTGGTCAAATCGATGAAAATACGTATTAGTCTTACTATTGTAACGCTTGCTTGAATAATTTCCAGCTAAATCCTATTGCTTAGTATTCTCTGACTACAAAACACTGGACAAGTGCCAAAGAATCAAAAACACAGTTGAACTGGAAAAGATTATATTCCCAATAGCAGGGTTAAATGGAAATAAGAAGCCGAAGGCGAATGCAAAAATAGATATAACGTTTGTTTCTTTATAGCATTTACATGAGAAGCTTCTGGAAAGAAATTCGCGTGATCGACTGGATTAGATTTATCCAATCAGCATGCAGCTAACAATACGAGAATTTTCTACCCTGTTCTCCAAAAATTGACCAGACGCTGGTTGTATAGGAAATTAGATAATCAGCCCGTAGTTCGACTCTACTCCACATTTCGGATTTTAGTGAATGCTTACAGGCTGAAACGTTTTGTTCTAAGGATATATGACAAATTATATAATTTTTATGTTCGTCACTTGGTACACTCGAAGCTATTACTAGTTCACCTTAGTCGATAAACGCGAACGAGACAATTACCAGCGTCCAGGTAGGCTACCTTGATTCCTAAACTGCAAAACTGAAGACTTACATCGAGACTGTCGTTCGCCGCTGTCTAAGAGGATATCTTCTTGCACGAAGATCAGCCTGCTGCTGAGTTTCTTCTAGCGACGAGGCTGTCGGTAGGTTGAATATATCAAGCAGGATGTAAAGGGTAAGGTTTTCTGCATTTGATGGGCGATCTGGGGATAGCCGTTTGCGTATCTGATTTCGATGACGTGACCATTTATCACCTCCTTCCACTTCTCGTACATAACTCGTCCAACTCTTCTGATTACTCGCGCTTTTACCCAAGGATCATGGTCCGTTCTGTAGTCGGATGCAAACACAGGACTTCACACTTCTCAAAAAGGATTATCTTTGCTGCTTTGTCTCAACTAAAGTTGGTGCATTAGTCGGATGTATCAGGCTGTGGATTGTTTTCAATCTTCTCTTCTCATCGGGATTTCTGCTAGGGACTTCTCTCCGCTAACGAATCATTTGGTGTTGTTCGATAGACGTACAGGAAATTTCGTAACGCGTCAGCTGGTGTCCCCTCCCCTTTTAACTTAACCAATGCTATTTCAAACGTAGTCACAAAACTTTCCGCTTGACGATTCGATTGCGGGTGGTATGGTGGAGAGCGTTATTGTTTAATAGCTAGTCGTTGGAAAAATGTTTGGAATTGTTTGGAGGTAAATTGAGAGCCATGGACGGATAGGATCAGATCAGGTATGCTATTTTGCGATAAAATTTCGGTGAAGAGCTCTATTGTCTTATTTGCCGTGAACGGCATAAGGAGGTTGATTTCTGACCATTTTGATAGGGCGTCGATCACAAAATAAAAATAAATTTCCATTGATTGGACCAGTGAAGTCAGCGTGTATTCTGGACCAAGGATTATTAGGTTCGGGCCATAAAACTGGCGGAACTTTGACATTCATATTTGCCACTTGCTGAAACCGCATGTATTTTTCAACCAACGCTGTGACATGTTGATCTATGTGAGCTCAGTATGCATAACTTCTGGCCATGGATTTCATTCGTGTAAACGTTGGATGACAAAGATGGAGCTGTCTCAGCACATTTACACGAAGGGAATCTGGCACCACTACTCTTTCAACAAATTTTAAACAATCGTTCACGATGCATAGTAAATCCCGCTACATGTTACCTTCAAACGTCTTTGACGGTCAACCGTTCGTGACATATTTCATTTCCCGCTTGATGATGGGGTCGTTTCTAGAATCATTTGGTACGTCTTTTGCAGACACCGATAATACGTGAATTGCGGTTGTCAGATAGCATTCTGCGTGGTCTTCCAGTGACAGAGATGCGTCACACTCTTTAGTCCAGTTCCATGTGTTATGCTTTTGCATTAGACAATTCATTTGAGCGCGAATATCATACATTGAGGGGACAAGTGCTGAATAATAACTGATTAGTCAGAGAAAAGATCAGAATTCCGAGACATTAGTGGAAGTGGGCATCAGTTTGATAGTTCGGATATTCCCAGGATCCGATCTGCGACTGTCGGAATCGGAGATGAACCCGAAATACTTAATCGACTGCAATAGAAGCTGGTGTGTCAATGGGCGTAACCGTAACCCGTTTCCACTAATGCGTGCGTCCCAGTAGCTGTTCTAATGTCTTCGTAGAAAGTATATTCTACAAACACCCAGCAATCCAGTACAATCAAGCATACAACTCTCGTTTATTTATACAACATAACAACGTCCTTGAGACAGTTAAGAAGATAGCATACTAAAATACACTGCAGCCAATCACAGCCATTGATTTTGCTGGTGGGAATTGAAATCTCAAGGTCATCTGATCAGCCCATGCTGGTGAAACGTGAAAACTAAAATACGGCATTATCAAGCGAATTTTGGGGATCTAACATCCCCAACACTCCTCCCCTTTTTAATAGCTTGTTCTCCTGGGGTCGACTTGCATCTTGACTATTGTTCGCCGCCGTCTGGGGGGATACCTTCGGGAACGAAGAACAGCTTGCTGCTGAGTTTCTTCTCGTGGCGGGGCTCTCGGTAGGTTGAAGGTATCAAGCAAGATGTCAAGGGGAAGGCTTTCTGCTCTTGATGGACGATCTGGGGCTAGCCGTCTGCGTATCTGATTCCGATGACGTGACCATTTATCACCTCCTACCTCTACTTCGTACATAACTCGACCAACCCTTCTGACCACTCTCGCTTCTACCCAAGGACCATGGTTCGTTCTGTAGTCGCGGGCAAACACAGGGCATCCCACCTCGTAAGCGGATTGTCTTTGCTGCTTTGTCTCTACTGATGAGGGTGCATTGGTCGGATGCATCAGGCTGTGAATCGTTTTCAATCTTCTTCCCATCAGGATTTCAGCTGGGGACTTTTGCTCCGGTAACAATTCATTTGGTGTTGTCCGATAGACGTACAAGAAATTTTGTAACGTTTCGGCTGGCGTCCCCTCCCCTTTTGACTTGAGCAGTGCTCTTTTAAACGTATCCACAAACCTTTCCGCCTGCCCATTCGATTGCGGGTGGTATGGTGGCGAGCGTAAGTGTTTAATAGCTAGCCGTTGACAGAAATTCTGGAATTGGGAAGAGGTGAATTGAGAGCCATTGTCGGATACGATCACATCTGGTATGCCATTTCGTGAGAAAATTTCAGTTAGGAGCTGTATAGTCTTAGTTAGAGTGGGGGGGCATAACGGGGCTGATTTCCGGCCATTTAGAAAAGGCGTCGACGACAATTAAATACATAGTTCCATTTATTGGGCCAGCGAAGTCGACATGTATCCTGGACCAAGGATTCTCAGGTTTGGGCCATGAAACCGGCGGAATTTTGGCATTTATCTTTGCCGCCTGCTGACACCGCATGCATTTTTCAACCAACGCTGTGACATGTTGATCCATGTGAGGCCAGTATGCATAACTCCTGGCTATGGACTTCATTCGTTTAATCCCAGGATGACCAAGATGGAACTGTCTCAGCACTTTTGCACGAAGGGATTCTGGCACCACTACTCTTTCACCAAACATCAGACAATCGTTTACGATGCATAGTGACTCCCGCCGCTGATACAGTTGCTTCATGTCACCTTCAAACGTTTTCGACGGCCAACCGTTAGTGACATATTTCATCGTCATCTTGATGATGGGGTCGTTTCCAGAAGCATTTTGTATGTCTGTTGCAGACACCGGTAATGCGCGAACTGCGGTTGTCAGATCACATTCTGCGTGGTCTTCTACTGACAGGGATGCGATCACCATGTTTTCCTCAGCCGCCACTTGATCATTAATGAGTCGTGACAAAGCGTCTGCTTGACCGAATTGTAGAGTACGTCGATATTGGATTTTGAAATCATACCCCACAAGTACCAAGGCCTATCGCTGAAGACGATTTGCAGAATGGGCTGGAATGCCGGACTTTGAACCAAATATTGCTAACAGAGGCTTGTGATCTGTGAGGAGCGTGAATCTCCGACCGTACAGAACTTATGAAAACGGCGAACAGCAAACACAAGGGCAAGAGCTTCTTTCTCTATCTGGCTATACTTCTTTTCTGCTGGGGTCAGTGTACGGGATGCATGCATAACGGCTTTTTCCGACGCGTCTGGAAATTGATGTGAAATAACAGCACCTAGGCCATATGCTGAAGCGTCTGCTGCTACGATGATCGGCATGGATGGATCGTAGTGTGTTAATAACAATTCCGAGCTAATTATAGACTTGAGTTTACCAAAAGCCGCGTCACACTCTTTAGTCCAGTTCCATGTGCTATGCTTCTGCAATAGACAATTCAATGGAGCGCGAATATCATGCATCGAGGGAACAAAAGCTGAATAATAACTGATCAAACCGAGAAAAGATCGTAATTCGGAAACATTAGTGGGAGTGGGCATCAGTTTGATAGCTCGGATGTTGTTGTGTGCTGCAGGCTTGGGCTGCCCAATTTGGTCCAATTTTTGCGTGAGAGGATAGTGACATCAGATGCAGTATCTATTTGCATTCTACACAAATAACCGTTAATATTAAGAGTAATAAATTTCCTCTCACCTGGTGATGAACTTTGGCAGGAAGATATTAGGCTCAATGCATTGGTACTGGATCTAGGAACAGGCTTCTTAGCACTTCTGGATCGCTTTGGCTTTTTCTGTAGGCAAAAGCCATCTTTATGACCGATGACTTTACACTTCCTGCATCTATGCTGCCTAAATGGGCAGTTCCGTACATAGTGCCATGAACCGCAGTGCCAGCAAGCAGAAGGTGGATTCATTTTGGGTTTTTGGGCCGAATTGGAATTTTTCTTTTCACTAATGGAATGCACGTATGATGAGAGGCCATTGTTTTCGACCATGGAGGTATCATGCTTCAAGTTTACTAATCTCTGGCACTCTGCAGTTATTTCTTGAAGCGAGATGTTTGGGCACTGTTCAATTTTACTTAGGATTCTGGTTCTTATATCAGCATCGTCGGGAGATTGTAAGCTGCACACAAACACAAGGCACTTAAACTGATCTTCCGTCATTGATGATAATTTAAATCGTTCGCATTCACGATTTACTAAGCCACCATGCTTTACCCAGTCATCTTCATTTGACTTGATCATTTTGAGGCATTGATAACGAATATTAAAGAGAGATGACTGTTCAGAGAAGATTTGCGACAGCGTATCAATTGTAGCATCAAAAGAGAAATCTCGTGGGTTCTTTGGGAGGATGAAATTACTATAACGTTCGTGTTCGATTGTGCCGAGCTTTCTCAAAAGGATTCTGACTTTGGTGGCGTCATCAAGATTGTTGAGGTCGACCTTGAACAAATCCTCATACTTCTTAAACCGAGACTCGAAAGTCACACCAGCAAGGCCATCAAAATGAAATTCATGAATGGAATTAACTATCGAGTCTGTATGCGGATTATATGAATCATCGGCAAAACCTCTGTGATTCAAATTCATTTGTTTCATTAACAGCTCCGACATACGTTCCTGGAACTGTTCATATCGTTTACCTTGACGTTCCAGTAAAGATTCTAACTGTTCAAGATTAATTGACATTGTGAATTGTGAGCCCCGTCGCCACTGATAAGTTCGTCACCTAGTATGCTTGAGGCTATTACGAGTTTACCTTAGTCGATAAACGCGAACGAGACTTTTACCAGCTTCCAGGAAGGCTACCTTGAATCCAAACGGTAAAACAGAAGTCTTGGTAAGCGTAGAAAGTATATTCTACAAACACCCAGCAATCCAGTACAATCAAGCATACAACTCTCGTTTATTTATACAACATAACAACGTCCTTGAGACAGTTAAGAAGATAGCATACTAAAATACACTGCAGTCAATCACAGCCATTGATTTTGCTGGTGGGAATTGAAATCTCAAGGTCATCTGATCAGCCCATGCTGGTGAAACGTGAAAACCAAAATACGGCATTATCAAGCGAATTTTGGGGATCTAACATCCCCAACAGATAGATGGGGCAGTCATAACTCCAAAAGGCAGACGGTTGTACTGGAACAAGCCACGATGGGTATTGATAGTAAGCAGCGCGTTTGATGCTCCATCTACTTTCACTTGCAAATAAGCATCAGCTAGATCGAGCTTTGCGAAAAACTTTCCCACATTCAGCATAGTAAACAGATCTGAGGATAATGATTCTGTTCTAGAGCTGCGTTTAGACCTGTATGGAAGTCAGAACATATACGTATCGTACCGTTGGCCTTCTTGATAACGACTATAGGTGCTACACAAGCACAGTAAGAAACGGGATTAATAACTCCTTTCGGTTGAAGGGGTAACAACTCTTCATCCATTGTTACGAATGTGGCACTAGTTACGGTTCTCTTTGGACGGAAAGCAATCTTAGCCCCATGTTTCAACCGAAGTGTTGCTTTCATGGCAGTGCACCGACCCAATCCAGGTTGAAAACTGGTTGCAAACTGCGTCCTAGATTCAGGGTCATGTGATTGTAATACCTTATGGTATATGGTGTTTAACGGGACATCAGCCAATTTTAGCTGGTCGAACCAATCTAAACCAAGTACATTTAGATCGTTTGGCGTAATATAACATACCCTAGTAAGTGACGAGTCTCGAAAGGCAACTTTACATTCCAATTGTCCTAACAGTCGAAAGGTAATTACCACATGCTTTTTGAGGCTTCTCTGTTGTGTGATGCCCAACTTGGTCGAATTTTTGCATGAGAGGATAGTGACGTCAGATGTGGTATCTATTCGCAATCTAAACAAATGCCCGTTAACATTAGGAGTATTAAATTATCTCTGACCTGGTGATGAGCTTTGGAAGCAAGATATTAGTCTCAGTGCATTGGTACCGGATCTAGGAACAGACTTCTTAGCACTTCTGGATCAGTTTTGCTTTTTCTTTAGGCAAAGGCTATCTTTGTGACCGATGACCTTACACTACATGTATCGAGGTTGCCTAAATAGGCAGTTCCGTACATAGTGCAAACACGCAGCCGGGGGAGTAATTTTTGACTTTTGGGCAGAGCTAGAATGAGATAAGCTGTGTGTAGCGTTGGCAGATTTATTCTGACTAATTACCTGCTGTACCAAATATACTTCATATCGGTTTGAACTACCACTCTGCACTATGGTTGTCTCGTTGTAAGTTAGTGAGACGTCGGTACTCAATAGCCATATCGCTAAAGATGAGCTTCCGATTTTGTTCTAACCGACATAGTAGACTTGTTCTAATGTCACTGAACTTATGAGATTGGAGGCTAGAAATGAGTATGACGGCTTGAAAATGATCTTAAGACAAAGAATTCAACCGAAAGCGTTTGCATTCATGAAAGACATTGCACATTTGCGCAAGAAAATCATCGTCTTTGTTCGTAATTAGCTTCAGACATCGACAACGAGTATTAAACAGAGACTGGTTGTCGCCAAAGTGTTGGCTCAGTTTCCGAAATGTTTCAGAAAATGAACCATCCAGTGGGTTCAAGTGCAGGATCAAATTGCAGTGCTTCTCGAACTCACTTGCACCCAACTTTCGAATTAGCAGCCAAACATTCCAAGCCTCATCTTGGTTGGAGAAATGAAATTTAAATAATTCTTTATAACGCCGGAACCAAAAGTAACATTGGCGTCACGATCACAATGAAATTCAGCTATACTATTTGTCAACATCTAGATCAAATTCAGCTGCTGCTTAAGTAATAATTCAGGTTTGGCAGGATCCATGTTTCCAAAACCACCGTCGCCAGTTGTTATGTTCGTCACTTGGTACGCTTGAAGCTATAACGAGTTCACCTCAGTCGATAAACGCGAACGAGACAATTACCAGCGTCCAAGTAGGCTACCTTGATTCCTAAACCGCAAAACAGAAGACTTTTTAAGCGTAGAAAGTAAATTCTACAACACACAGCAATCACAATACAATCAAGCACACAACTGTCATTCATTTATACATCATATAAACGTCCTTGAGACCGTTAAGAAAATAGCACACTAAAATACACATCGGCCAATCATAGCCCAGGACTTTCCTGGGGGGAAATAAAATCTCAGGGTCAAATGATCATCTTATGCTCGCAAACGTGAAATCCAAAGTAAGGCATTATTCAAGCGAGTTCTGGGGATATGACATCCCCTACAATAATTTCATAAATATTCATGCTGCTGATAAACACGAAATTGGTCAATAAATAAAATTACTTACTAATTCAATGATGAGTAAATCACTTATCCGCAAGTGCATTTCACAGATTACAGATTCTGTGTTCTGGACACGTTTCCGAATATCAATCGAGTTGCAGCACGATTCAAGGTAGCTGTTTGTCAGGTTTTCATATTTATGAAAGTGAATATAGTCAGAGTCAATTTGCAGTGTTACATTTTTATTTCAACAAATACTTTCGTCAAGACATCCTGGACAATATTCGCATCAAAACTGTTAACAGTCATATATTATGAGTGCTTATGGATACTGATTAATAATGCGAAGATAGTTTACAAGTCACAGTGTGGTGCAAGCTACTTATAAGTAGTATATGACGTGAGTGTCAACGTAATGTCTGGCAGCAGAAGATGAGGGAAGATGAAGAAAGGAAGAGTTAGAACACAATGGAATAGTGACAATGGATTGATGTTTTGCAACTGGAACAGTCCAGTTCGATACGATGAACTGATATTTTGCAAATTAACGATTTACGATATGGTTTTCCGATTTTACTGAGTAACTCTGTAATTTTCCCTAGATACAATTCGGTTGGCCCATCTGTGTTCTCGTTCACTACAACAGTACTAAATGATAATCTATTAGGCATTCTAAGCATACATAAACACTGGAATGATATTTGATGTTTGCTTCATTAAAATTATCATGCGAAATAGGACTGACCTCTAGTAAGGATGAACTGTTCCTTTAATTGATCGAACTGTTGGTCATACATGTTTAGTCATTTTATTCGTTACCGTTGAAAACTTTTATATACAAAGATTGAGTGATTTATTATAATTGATAAATACTTTATAAATTGTCAACTTCAAAATGAAATTTACCAAAAAGGAGATCTATTATTTGAAAATCAATTTTATTTTAACGTTGCGAGCAAACAAAATTATTAAAGCTGTTAGATATTCGCAAAATATACACCACGTAATATGACAAAAAAATACTTGAACATAATGAAAACTGTCTCAAAGATTTACAAACTCGTCTCATTATTTAAAAGTTAACACTTTATTTTCTGCCAGTTTTTCATCAAAACGATTTAAAAAAGGATTTTATTTGGAAATCATTTCGTATATTCTTCAGCGTTCCTGTTTGAATATAGAAAATTTGTATTACAAGTGATGTCTCATGATAATCAAAATGTTTTACATCCAATAACAAGATGAAAATTTTTAAGCTATAAGGTATTTGAAACTCTAGTGAATGATTTATCGTCAGGAAGAAGACTATTTCTCTAATTTCGTTCCAATCATGTACAGTTAGTAAACGTTTCACAAATCCTATATATCTTTTTGTATATTAGTATAGTTTATTGATTATCGCCCGAACGCAGCTGCTACTATGACGTGCTACATTGGCTGGAACCTAAGTTCCTGTAGGTTCTACCATGCCGGGCAGGCCGATTTGAGAACGATGAGACTAATGTTCGGACTTTGAGTCGAATAGGACAACAGGTTCACCTATCTGGGACTTTAAAATCTCGCGACGTTGATGTATGCTGCGTATTCGAAACGCGCTTACAGGATCCAAGCAGCGTCACTCATTTGACTTCACCATGTTAAAATAAGGAAGTCCTGCCACAGCTTTTCGGGACCTTGCTAATGTAGTCATAGTATGGAGTCCCAGAGCAGAACTAACTCTCCTAGATTTAATCTTAGTAGATAGTCGCTTGCGCGCTGTTCGACCAAAGGGGACAGTAAGGAGTCTGAGAGACAGTGACACTCGCAATTGCCTTTTCGTCATTTCTGCCTACACTCCCACTGACTGCAGTTCTGACGAGGTGAAAGATCAGTTTTACAGAAAGCTTTTGAACCCTCTCCAAAAGGTTAAACGTTTTCATATGGTAATAATAGTTGGTCAATTTATTGCTCAAGTAGTTAGACTAATTAAAAAGGGCTGACCCTCAAGGTATATTTTAGGATGCTTGTCCAGTTTTAGCGGTAAGTTTGACTGAGAATGCAGACAGAATATGAGGAATGCCCTTATATCTATTCAGAGCCCGTGGAGGGGAGACTAGAGAAAAAGAGCCTAGTTTTCGGCCCAGACTTCGACCAATGAGAAAAATCATAGGAAACATTGGATCAAGAAACAGTTCAAAAAGGGTATGCAATCAAAACAAAGGTGTGAACAACGACAGGCTAAAGGTCAACAGCAACCTATCAGGATCGAGGTTTGCAGCACAAGCTACAGGTCAAACGTGGAGAACTTCGAATGCTTCACTTCTGTCTGAAGTTTGTGCTGATGATGTTGTTCGGATGAACAATAAAAGATCCTCAACCAAAACAACCAGCTCAGAGAACGAAACACCACCACATCTAGACTTCGATGTTTTGATCAGATCTTCATACTACGACAGGTACTAGAACAAAGCACACGTTCAGACGCTCCAAAATAGTATAATCAGTCGACCTTAAAGTGTCTTTTGACAGTGTCCATCGTGAGGTTCTGTGGCAGTGTCTGTTATTGAAAGACGCACCAATGAATTGCTTTTACCGTATACAAGCTGTGAATTCGAACATAATTGGTCGAGTGAGAGCTTAGGACAAACTCTAATCGGAATCGATTAATTTAAGTGATATCCGTCAGGGCTGTTCACTCTCTCCATTCCTGTTTTGCATTGTCGAAGAAATGCTTTTAAAGTTAACTTTATCCTTTTGAAGAATGCATCTTCAACCAGAACACCCGCTTCTAGACTTAGAATAAACCGATAACATAGTTCTACTTGGTGAATACGCCGGCATGATGCAAAGTCTTCTGACTTTCTCGGAGAGCAATACAAGAATATTTAGGGTGTGTTTTTCTCCCTCGAAATGCAAAATGTGACTTCAGGGTTCACTTGCGCCGGCACCTGAACTAGTGATAGGGAGTGGATCAGTTAATTACGGATTCAGAAGGCTCGATTGGCTTTAGCCAACGTGCGTCACTCATGGTATAGGCGAGATATCCGTTCGCAAACGAAAAGACAAGTCTAGCACGCAAAAGTTCGATCAATTCTAATATATGTATGCAAAACATGGCCATTAGGTGTAGAGGATATTTGAAGTTTACTGGTGTTAGATCATAGACGTCTTTTAAGCATTGCTCGTGTATCCTAGTAAAACCAAGTAAGCAATGCTGTCATAAGGAAACGAGTACTAAGTAGGGTTAGCAAACCAAAAGATTAAATGTTGAAGCTTCATCAGTTGAGGTTGTTGGGACACGTCACGAATACGTTCCCACCGACTGTCCATACGAGCGATGTTTTGCAGTGTGGTAATAGGTTGGAAGAAAGCTAGGGGCGGCCAAACCAAAACATGGCACAAATCCATGAAGTCGCTGACAACTCGATTGACTTATGTTCGTAAATGTACAATAACTGGTTTGGATTTGGGAGATGACTGTACCCGATAATTTGAGACCATGGAGTACATTGCTCAAAGTAGTTTGCAGTGGTGCATATACATTCACGATTTATGTTATCTTAAACTTTAAATTTCTGAATCACTCATCATCTCTTTATTTCTTTTTCTAAAGTTATCTCAATGAATTATATTTCTGGAATCCTATCTACAAACCATAATCTCCTACGTTCCTGCTAATACTTCTACTATTTCTACCACTATGAGATTGGGAATGACACTTCAGTTTTTGTACTAAAGCAGTGTGTAAAGCTGAACCTATGTACTCACGTATCAAGATCTATGTTGTATCTGATTGATGAATTTATTGATTATCACTATCTAGGACTCGAAACGTAAATTTAATTATGCTAATAAAATAATAGGTTTAATACGGGCTTATCCTTGTCATGTAGTAGTATTATTTAACGTACTACAATTTAACTTTATAAACGTAATGAAGATGTAACAGAACAATACCTAATCAATCATAAATTAGGTGGTTTTAATATACTGTTTGAAGAACATGTTGTCATAGATGGTTTAATATCTACGGCATGCCGTTTTATCGCTCGATCATGTCTGGCAACTTATCTGTCATTTATCATCAACATCAATAACATTATGATTGATTCTCTTATTGACTATGTCATTCGTCATGAAAAAGAAATTTTTAAAAGCTTTGATGCCAATAATAAGATAGCTTTACTGAAATGTCATCATATTAAATTCGTGCACTTTAATTTATTTGCTGAAAGACTATATCAATAGAACGATCTATAAACTGACTGAACTAAGTGGATTTAACAGCGAAAATATTTACAAAGAGATCACTTACACTTACACTTATGCTGAATTTACTGTAATTTTGTAAATGAAAATAAATGTAAAAAAATTAGGTGCTATTACTCGTTTATCTTCTATCATTTCATCAAAATAATGCATGATAATGTACTTACCATCATTATTCATTGCTTCATCGATTTTATCAAGCCAATCTTGTTTTGATAATACTAAATAAAATAGACGATTATATGAGGAAATAAAATGAACTTGCGTTTAGTGTACTTGATCCGCTGAATTTCCAAATTCCTCTGATTCGTTTCAACTTTAACTACAAATTACATTTTAAATAAACTATATGATTATAAAAATAATAGAATGTACTTATAAAAAATGCACGTGAACGCCTGAACTAAGTCACATAACCAAATCATAAAGAAATTCAAAGAAGGGATGATTACAATTAACGAAACTCTTTGTTAGAATTAACGTCAGATAAGAGGTTATCAGGAAAGTCTCAAATACTTCATATAGCTTGGCAGAGATGTTTCAAATAAAATATGGCAAATAATATTATCATGAACAAAATATACAACGGTGATCTAATGATTTGTATTCAGTATGAGAAGTTACACCTAAAAGAACTGTTGTGATAAGTATTTTAGTGATGCTGTAAGTTATATTATTAGATAACAATGTATCATTTTGTCGAACAGAATATCAAGTAAATTTCAAGTCTTCGAAAAACTAAGCCTCCTTACAATGTCATTTATTGTGTAATGGCACTCAAATAGCTTTTTGAACGCTAGTTTGAAACAAACGTTCAGGTATTCGATCAGAAAAATTTCACATAAATTGGAATGGAAAAATTGGCATATTGGGCCGTGTTAAGACATGGTAGAATATATTTCCTAAATAATTCGTTATTGATATGAAACCAAATAACTAAATGAATATCGCGAGAAATTACATAAAGCGTTATTGAACTCGTTCACGATATCGGATATTCCATGATTGATATTAGAAGCAACGGAATTGCCTGTGAATTATTGAAAAAAAATGCAATAAAAATTAAAAACATGTGGAGGCTATTATTAGAATGCCACAACAAAAACAGAAATTCCTATCAAAATTCAAACGAAAAAATTACATCCACTTCGATTAATAAGACCAAATAAAAAGAATCGGAGAAAGTAAAATGAAATACTGTGTTTCTGTGAAAAAACCGCAACTGCAGAACCAAATGAAGCTAAATTATTTTTGACACTTACCTGAAGGATAGTTTCCATGTCCACGGCTGTTGTAACCACTCCCTCCATTATTCCCTGTTAATTATCAACACAATCAGGCATATTTTATTTAGATAATCGTTCAGTTGCATATTATTACTGGATATTCGAAAATTTCAAATTCGAAGAAACATCCAACTGTGGATTTCAACATGAAATCTGATATGTGTAAAAGTGATTTCAGAATCAAAGCAAATGAAATGAAACTGTGCACATCTGTACACTGAACCTATGTTAACGAAGTCACATATCCGACTTCAAAATATCAATGGGATCACTTTGAATATTCATCTGTAGAGATTATCATGTTTGCAGATTGTTAATCAATTGTGCATTCCGATGTATGTTTATTATATCTTCAATTGGCCACCCTATTGGACATGAAACATTTTAGCGTCGTAGGTTTTGTTCAGATTGCAAGTCGGTCGATGTGTAAAGTACACCAGCCTAGAATGCTACACACAAAACACTAGAAGATGTATGGACTAGTTAGTTCGAACAATGATCTCTTGTTTCCAGTTGACTAGGAAGTGTTTCACTGATCGAGTCTCAAATTAGACTGTCAACATCAAAACCACACCACATTACTCGCGTCATTCCGTGTCAGCGATCTCATTGCAAATTACAAAAACTGTAACGCGAATCACACGTGAGAATGGTGATAGGTGAAATTTGAAATAATCCAGACGACCTGAATATTCATCAGTATTCGGAGCAGTATCTGATCGAATAATCAAAGAAATGGTCATAGATGCTCCTTATACAAAATCTAAGTCACTTAATCATGATGACTAAAATGTATTTTTTGCACATGAATCACTGCTACCAGCCTTATATCGGACACCAATGACTGAACAATTTGCTTGTCAGTGATGTGGCAAATTGTGAATTGTTGTATTGCATAATTTCTGAATACGAAAAGAAATTTTGTACAAAATTGATTCACGAAATGTTACTTAATAAGACAGAATATACGAACTTGTTCCTGGATAACGAAAGTATGTTTTTGCTTGTCTTTTATTAAACGAACCACTATATATTTTGAATCCTGCAAATATTATAAACAATCGAAAAAAATGGATGAAATTCATTCATCCAATTATGAATAAATTGAAGTACGATATTCAAATAAGAACAAATAAAACGAAAGAATATACAGTTTAAAAAACTTAATCCCAGCATATTGAGATGCCAACATTCTGAGATAAAATTATACAAAATATGTACACTGAACCTATGTTAACGAAGTCACATATCCGACTTCAAAATATCAATGGGATCACTTTGAATATTCATCTGTAGAGATTATCATGTTTGCAGATTGTTAATCAATTGTGCATTCCGATGTATGTTTATTATATCTTCAATTGGCCACCCTATTGGACATGAAACATTTTAGCGTCGTAGGTTTTGTTCAGATTGCAAGTCGGTCGATGTGTAAAGTACACCAGCCTAGAATGCTACACACAAAACACTAGAAGATGTATGGACTAGTTAGTTCGAACAATGATCTCTTGTTTCCAGTTGACTAGGAAGTGTTTCACTGATCGAGTCTCAAATTAGACTGTCAACATCAAAACCACACCACATTACTCGCGTCATTCCGTGTCAGCGATCTCAGTGCAAATTACAAAAACTGTAACGCGAATCACACGTGAGAATGGTGATAGGTGAAATTTGAAATAATCCAGACGACCTGAATATTCATCAGTATTCGGAGCAGTATCTGATCGAATGATCAATGTAATGGTCATGGAAGCTCTCTATACGAAATCTAAGTCACTTAATCATGATGACTAAAATGTATTTTCTGCACATGAATCACTGCTACCAGCCTTATATCGGACACCAATGACTGAACAATTTGCTTGTCAGTGATGTAGCAAATTGTGTCTATGAAGTAGTTGGGTGAGTACACAAGTAGCACGTTAATTTATAACCTATAAATTGTTTACCGGTTTCGCGTCGTAATTGTGTGAACTAGTTGTGTTTATATGGAAAACCCTTTTGATTGTATTCTATTGATATTTCCTGTAGAACGCAGAAATTTCGAGGATGGGATATTTCGTTGAATATCGTGCGTAATAAAATTTTTGACGTCTCTTGACAATGTTTGCTTGAAATACTATAGTGACATATTTTGCATACAGCTACGAACTGTTCATTAGGGGCGATTTATTGTTTGCTCTGGAAGGAAGTGCATCTGGTACTATGTATTCAGTGTGAGATGTTAATCTAGAAATAAATATTGTGAACTGTAGTTTGGTGATGCTGTACGTTGTATGACTAGATAACAGTGTTTTGTTCTTCTGAATAGCGATGAAAATGTCAAATGAGTTTCAAGTCTTCGGTAAATTAAACTTCATTTGTAAATCATTTCGTGTGTTAGTGCATTGAAATGGCTTCGGAACGCTGATTTTAAACAAATGTTCAGGTTTATAACAGTGTGATAATACGAAAGTTTTCAAATATTGAAGAGTGGAAAAATCGGTATATTGGGCGGTGGGAAATATCATGTTGTAAAGCGGTCACTGGCGTTGGTATCAATCAATTATATGATATGATTCTTCAAATGTTTAGATTATTTACGAAAATAAAATAATGAACCAAATCCAGCTAAATTATTTTTGACACTTACCTGAAGGATAGTTTCCATGTCCACGGCTGTTGTAACCACTCCCTCCATTATTCCCTGTTAATTATCAACACAATCAGGCATATTTTATTTAGATAATCGTTCAGTTGCATATTATTACTGGATATTCGAAAATTTCAAATTCGAAGAAACATCCAACTGTGGATTTCAACATGAAATCTGATATGTGTAAAAGTGATTTCAGAATCAAAGCAAATGAAATGAAACTGTGCACATCTGTACACTGAACCTATGTTGACGAAGTCACATATCCGACTTCAAAATATCAATGGGATCAGTTTGAATATTTATCTGTAGAGATTATCATGTTTGCAGATTGTTAATCAATTGTGCATTCCGATGTATGTTTATTATATCTGCAATTGGCCACCTTATTGGACATGAAACATTTTAGCGTCGTAGGTTTTGTTCAGATTGCAAGTCGGTCGATGTGAAAAGTACACCAGCCTAGAATGCTACACACAAAACACTAGAAGATGTATGGACTAGTTAGTTCGAACAATGATCTCTTGTTTCCAGTTGACTAGGAAGTGTTTCACTGATCGAGTCTCAAATTAGACTGTCAACATCAAAACCACACCACATTACTCGCGTCATTCCGTGTCAGCGATCTCAGTGCAAATTACAAAAACTGTAACGCGAATCACACGTGAGAATTGTGATAGGTGAAATTTGAAATAATCCAGACGATCTTAATATTCATCAGTATTCGGAGCAGTATCTGATCGAATGATCAATGTAATGGTCATGGAAGCTCTCTATACAAAATCTAAGTCACTTAATCATGATGACTAAAATGTATTTTCTGCACATGAATCACTGCTACCAGCCTTATATCGGACACCAATGACTGAACAATTTGCTTGTCAGTGATGTAGCAAATTGTGTCTATGAAGTAGTTGGGTGAATACACAAGTAGCACGTTAATTTATAACCTATAAATTGTTTACCGGTTTCACGCCGTAATTGTGTGAACTAGTTGTATTTATATGGAAAACCCTATGATTGTATTCTATTGATATTTCCTGTAGTACGCAGAAATTTCGAAGATTGGATATTTTGTTGAATATCTTCGGTAATATATTTTTTTACCTTTTACTGTACAGTATAATTTCTAACTATCGCCGTTAAATATTCTCGATGGTGTATTATTTGTTATTGTTTTTCTATTCATATCTCACAATTTTTTTTAGTTTTTTCTTTTTGTTACGTCTGTTTTTTTGCATTTATTTTTTAAATCTAATCTTACAATTATTTCTTGTGTCTATATTGCACTGGTTTTTTGTTTCGCCTACTTACCGTAATAGTTTGACGATCTTGTTTGCGAGCGCTTTTTTTGTAATTCCTTCTCTTTTTCTTTTATTTAAATGTAAACATTTTAAAATGAAACATTAAATTTAGGAACGTGAAGTATGTAATTTTTTTTAATTCAAAATTATCTAATTATCTTTGTTTTTGTTTTATTGATATATATATATATATATATATATATATATATATATTACTCCTCTTTCACTACTTGATCCGTTATTTTAACGTGGTAATTAAATTGTAGGTAAATTTATCCTATGTTTTTTTCATTTTGATAAAATTTTTATTCACCTCTATAGTGATTTATTTGATTTTGATAGTTTTTGATATTCTGCTGTGCGTTTGGATCTAATGAAATAAAAGTGAATGCTATTAAATAAGTGTGATATTTATTGGTCAAAATAGTATTTAAATATGAAACAATAAGCATGATAAATATTTTATTCTGTATTAACTTTTAATCAATTTATAACTTACCTCTTCCAAGACTTTGTTTGGCTTTGTTAAGATCATCTAAAATAATATCAATTGACAATTGATAGTAATCATTTTCATAATAATTACATTGAATAATTGTCAGGACTTTAGCTTTTCTTTAACTTGTTATTTAGTCCATTTTAATTAGATCAGTCAAAATCATAGTTTATAATATAAATCATACTTATTATTTTTTTTTTCATTTTATGAGAGATACATATTTCATACATGTATTTTCAAGTTAAATAAACACTTCTACATTATTACAAAAATGCATAAAATTTGATGAAATAATAACCCACATGTATAATCATCAATTTTTTCATTAATATCTCTAAGTTCTTTCTCTAACTTCTCAACTGTATATAAAATCAATAGATCATAATTAATTAAACACGTATAATAATTAAGAAAAAACAATGAAATATTTATCTAATGTGTTAAAATTTGTCCATTTTTAAATAGATAAAATAATGATAATTTATCAATGCGTAGACGTTTATATGATTGATAGAATTATTCAGAAGAATGATTCTCATTGATAAAATATTTCTCTTCAATAAATGTTTTAATACAGTGTTAGACATGCGGTTACAATTTTCGTTTCAAAATATAACGTTTTCATATACTAATTGATATGTGAATAAAGAGTATTAGTACTGTAAGCGTTTCACTAGTCAAAATAACATTTCATTCTCCAAACAATTTTTGTCTATCTGATCAAAGAGTGATAAACAGAAACTATAAAATACTTGAAATTCCCATTTATATAATGTGTATAGAGATGAATTATTAGAAAAATAGTTGAGAGTCTTTCATTATGACTGGAGACGTAATTATCAGATTATGATATACAATAATCAGAAATTAAAGTCCAAGCCGTACATTTAAGTAGTAATTAGCACACATTCACAGACAATATAAACATAAAAACATATACTGAATGATTGGATAGTTTAATGAAGATTATTTATGTCTAAAAAATGCAGTTAATTTATAAAAACTGAAAACTACAATTGACATATTGGCTAATTTTGAAATAATCAAAACCAGATAGAATCAAAAAATAGATAAACTGTATAAAAAGCAAACAGGGTCTATCATAAAGTAAATCAATTTAGTACATATATGAACGAATAAGTAACGAAATAAAATCACAATTCCATTTGAAACTTACAGTCTGACAACTTAGAAACGTCAATATCATCTATGATCACCAAAATAAAGAAAGTTCGTATAAAGATTTGAGAAAAAAATTACAGACCGGCGGATTGCATAACATCAGATTTCGGGAGAACATGATCATTCGTGTACACTATCCACGCTCAAGTTTGTCGCATTTCGAGCACGCTTACGAGACGTTGAAGAGACTTGTATCATTCAATCATAATACAATCTTCTCAACTGACAATTACTCAGCACAAATCAACATGATGTTAGGTCGTGTACGATTTGTAGCTCTCAAATATCCGTCATCGAACTCAGTTCGAACAGGTCAACTAGTAATGTCTAAACGAACAATTCTGTTCGATCTCAATGAAAATGCAATTTAGGCGAGAAGAATTAAAGTATCAGGATGGAAAGAACTCCAGTAGTCAAAAGCCCTCATCGTGCATTGATAATATTCCATAACATTCCATTTCAAGTTACTCATTGATACAACGACTCAAAAGTATCAACTTCAGTATCATGAAAATTCCTGTTTAGCTATCATGTAAGCAGATGAATGGAATGGAGATATTTGCTAATCATTGGTTTTGCAATACTATTTCACACAGTAACACAACAATTTGAGTTCCAACAATGGGATCATGTCAGTGATGCTGAAGGATTGGACAAAAATGCGGTCAAAGTTTAGGCTGGTGTGAAATGAAACATCAACATCTACAGATCAACCCATGCTCGCAAACGAGGAATCCAAAATAAGGCATCTGTCAAGCGAGTTGTGGGAATCCAACGTTGCAAACAGTTCACAGAAATGCCAGATGATAATTTAGACTAAGCAATGTAGTTATTTGCAACAAATAAGAAAGGAATTTTCTAAAATCATTTAAAAAACCTTATAGAAAATACCTTCAATTTTTTTTCGCGGCTTTTTTGGGGGATTTTCATCCACTATTTAATCAAAAGATGTAAGATGCAATGAATATGATCAAGAATAAGTGTTTAGGTCAGTTTCACTGATTTTGACATGCATAATATTAGTTGTCCATAGGCATTTCGTAGAGAGATTGCTGAGATTAGCATCGATAATAGTTACAGTTAAATATAACGTAAACACGTTAGTCGTTAAAAGCGGGTAAGATAACGAAACAGTTTCCAGTTGATCTAATTCGATCAGAAGTCAAGTATATATGAAGTCTTGTGATAAAATTATAATAATATCTAAATGAAAACTAGCAGCAAGAAATAAAGAATCCGAAACAGGATTTTGATTCAAGAAACCAAATATTGTCAATGTGAACGAACCCATTGTGGCTCGAATAAACAATGCATCGAAAGAAACCATTTTCGTAGTAAACAGAGAAATATGAACATAGAAAAATAGTACGATGCTCGAAAAAGATAGGTTTAAAGAAAACCATCAGTCAAGCGCGTTGTGGGAATCCAACGTCGCAAACAGTTCACAGCAATGCCAGATGATAATGTAAACTAGGCAAAGTAGTTATTCGCAACAAATAAGAAAGGAAGTTTCTGATATCGTCGAACATGCTTTACAAAACTTACGTATATTAATGCCAGGTGGAATGGAGTATTTATTACCATTATCTGTAATTGCAATGAAAAATAAAAGTAGCAAAGAATATGATCAAGAATAAATGTTCAGGTCAGTTTCACTAAATTCGACAAGCATAATGTGAGTCGTTCATAGGCATTTCCCAGACGGATGACTTCTGTAGCTACAGGTTTCTGCAGAAAATAATAATTTGTGTACGTGTAAAATGAAACAACAACATCCACAGATCAACACATGCTCGCAAACGAGGAATCCAAAATAAGGCATCTGTCAAGCGAGTTGTGGGAATCCAACGTCGCAAACAGTTCACAGCAATGCCAGATGATAATTTAGACCAGGCAAAGTAGTTATTCCCAACAAATAAGAAAGGAAGTTTCTGAAATCATTGAACATGCTTTACAAAACTTACGTGTATTTGTGCGAGGAGGTGTTGGAAAATTATTACCATTATCTGTAGTTGAAATGAAAAATGTATGTGGCTATGAATATGATCAAGAATAAATGTTCAGGTCAGTTTCACTAAATTCGACAAGCATAATGTGAGTCGTTCATAGGCATTTCCCAGACGGATGACTTCTGTAGCTACAGGTTTCTGCAGAATATAATCATATGTCTACGTGTAAAATGAAACATCAACATCTACAGATCAACCCATGCTCGCAAACGAGGAATCCAAAATAAGGCATCTGTCAAGCGAGTTGTGGGAATCCAACGTCGCAAACAGTTCACAGCAATGCCAGATGATAATTTAGACCAGGCAAAGTAGTTATTCCCAACAAATAAGAAAGGAAGTTTCTGAAATCATTGAACATGCTTTACAAAACTTACGTGTATTTGTGCGAGGAGGTGTTGGAAAATTATTACCATTATCTGTAGTTGAAATGAAAAATGTATGTGGCTATGAATATGATCAAGAATAAATGTTCAGGTCAGTTTCACTAAATTCGACAAATATAATGTGAGTCGTTCATAGGCATTTCCTAGACGAATGGCTTGTGTAGCTTCAGGTTTCTGCAGAACATAATAATTTGTGTACGTGTAAAATGAAACAACAACATCCACAGATCAACACATGCTCGCAAACGAGGAATCCAAAATAAGGCATCTGTCAAGCGAGTTGTGGGAATCCAACGTCGCAAACAGTTCACAGCAATGCCAGATGATAATTTAGACCAGGCAAAGTAGTTATTCCCAACAAATAAGAAAGGAAGTTTCTGAAATCATTGAACATGCTTTACAAAACTTACGTGTATTTGTGCGAGGAGGTGTTGGAAAATTATTACCATTATCTGTAGTTGAAATGAAAAATGTATGTGGCTATGAATATGATCAAGAATAAATGTTCAGGTCAGTTTCACTAAATTCGACAAATATAATGTGAGTCGTTCATAGGCATTTCCTAGACGGAATGGCTTCTGTAGCTTACAGGTTTCTGCAGAACATAATCATATGTCTACGTGTAAAATGAAACATCAACATCTACAGATCAACACATGCTCGCAAACGAGGAATCCAAAATAAGGCATCTGTCAAGCGAGTTGTGGGAATCCAACGTCGCAAACAGTTCACAGCAATGCCAGATGATAATTTAGACCAGGCAAAGTAGTTATTCCCAACAAATAAGAAAGGAAGTTTCTGAAATCATTGAACATGCGTTAAAAACCTACGTGTTTTAGGTGGCGGAAGTGGTGGAAATTCGAATTCATGCTCTGTAATTGTAAAAATAAATATAAACGTCAATCAATATCATCAAGAATAAGTGTTTAGGTCAGTTTCACCGATTTTGACATGCATAATTTGAGTTTTCAATAAGCATTTTTTATACGGATGGCTTGTGTAACTTCAGGTTTCGGGAGAACATGATCATTCGTGTACACTATCCACGCTCAAGTTTGTCGCATTTCGAGCACGCTTACGAGACGTTGAAGAGACTTGTATCATTCAATCATAATACAATCTTCTCAACTGACAATTACTCAGCACAAATCAACATGATGTTAGGTCGTGTACGATTTGTAGCTCTCAAATATCCGTCATCGAACTCAGTTCGAACAGGTCAACTAGTAATGTCTAAACGAACAATTCTGTTCGATCTCAATGAAAATGCAATTTAGGCGAGAAGAATTAAAGTATCAGGATGGAAAGAACTCCAGTAGTCAAAAGCCCTCATCGTGCATTGATAATATTCCATAACATTCCATTTCAAGTTACTCATTGATACAACGACTCAAAAGTATCAACTTCAGTATCATGAAAATTCCTGTTTAGCTATCATGTAAGCAGATGAATGGAATGGAGATATTTGCTAATCATTGGTTTTGCAATACTATTTCACACAGTAACACAACAATTTGAGTTCCAACAATGGGATCATGTCAGTGATGCTGAAGGATTGGACAAAAATGCGGTCAAAGTTTAGGCTGGTGTGAAATGAAACATCAACATCTACAGATCAACCCATGCTCGCAAACGAGGAATCCAAAATAAGGCATCTGTCAAGCGAGTTGTGGGAATCCAACGTTGCAAACAGTTCACAGCAATGCCAGATGATAATTTAGACTAAGCAATGTAGTTATTTGCAACAAATAAGAAAGTAAGTTTCTGAAATAATCGAAAATGCTAAAGAATACATACCTGCATTAGGTATGGGAAGCGGTGGAAATTCGTAATCATTTTCTGTAATGTGAATAAAAATGTGAGTGGCAATGAATACGATCAAGAATATGTGTTCAGGTCAGTTTCACTAAATTCGCTAAGCATAATGTGAGTCGTTCATAGGCATTTCCTAGACGAATGGATTGTGTAGCTTCAGGTTTCTGCAGATCATAATAATTTGTGTACGTGTAAAATGAAAGATCAACATCTACAGTTGAACACATGCTCGCAAACGAGAGATCCAAAATAAGGCCTCTGTAAAGCGAGTTGTGGGAATCCAACGTTGCAAACAGTTCACAGCAATGCCAGATGATAATTTAGACTAAGCAATGTAGTTATTTGCAACAAATAAGAAAGGAAGTTTCTGAAATCATCGAACATGCGTTAAAAACTTGCTTGATTTAGGTGGAGGAAGTGGCGGAAATTCGAATTCATGCTCTGTGTTTGTAGAAAGAAATATATTTGCAATCGCTATCATCATGAATAGGTGTTTAGGTCAGTTTCACTGATCTCGACAAGCTTAATTTTAGTTTTCCATAGGCATTTCGTAGACGGATGGCTTGTGTAACTTCAGGTTTCGGGAGAACATAATCATTCGTGTACACTATCCACGCTCAAGTTTGTCGCATTTCGAGCACGCTTACGAGACGTTGAAGAGACTTGTATCATTCAATCATAATACAATCTTCTCAACTGACAATTACTCAGCACAAATCAACATGATGTTAGGTCGTGTACGATTTGTAGCTCTCAAATATCCGTCATCGAACTCAGTTCGAACAGGTCAACTAGTAATGTCTAAACGAACAATTCTGTTCGATCTCAATGAAAATGCAATTTAGGCGAGAAGAATTAAAGTATCAGGATGGAAAGAACTCCAGTAGTCAAAAGCCCTCATCGTGCATTGATAATATTCCATAACATTCCATTTCAAGTTACTCATTGATACAACGACTCAAAAGTATCAACTTCAGTATCATGAAAATTCCTGTTTAGCTATCATGTAAGCAGATGAATGGAATGGAGATATTTGCTAATCATTGGTTTTGCAATACTATTTCACACAGTAACACAACAATTTGAGTTCCAACAATGGGATCATGTCAGTGATGCTGAAGGATTGGACAAAAATGCGGTCAAAGTTTAGGCTGGTGTGAAATGAAACATCAACATCTACAGATCAACACATGCTCGCAAACGAGGAATCCAAAATAAGGCATCTGTCAAGCGAGTTGTGGGAATCCAACGTCGCAAACAGTTCACAGCAATGCCAGATGATAATTTAGACTAAGCAATGTAGTTATTTGCAACAAATAAGAAAGTAAGTTTCTGAAATAATCGAAAATGCTAAAGAATACATACCTGCATTAGGTATGGGAAGCGGTGGAAATTCGTAATCATTTTCTGTAATGTGAATAAAAATGTGAGTGGCAATGAATACGATCAAGAATATGTGTTCAGGTCAGTTTCACTAAATTCGCTAAGCATAATGTGAGTCGTTCATAGGCATTTCCTAGACGAATGGATTGTGTAGCTTCAGGTTTCTGCAGATCATAATAATTTGTGTACGTGTAAAATGAAAGATCAACATCTACAGTTGAACACATGCTCGCAAACGAGAGATCCAAAATAAGGCCTCTGTAAAGCGAGTTGTGGGAATCCAACGTTGCAAACAGTTCACAGCAATGCCAGATGATAATTTAGACTAAGCAATGTAGTTATTTGCAACAAATAAGAAAGGAAGTTTCTGAAATCATCGAACATGCGTTAAAAACTTGCTTGATTTAGGTGGAGGAAGTGGCGGAAATTCGAATTCATGCTCTGTGTTTGTAGAAAGAAATATATTTGCAATCGCTATCATCATGAATAGGTGTTTAGGTCAGTTTCACTGATCTCGACAAGCTTAATTTTAGTTTTCCATAGGCATTTCGTAGACGGATGGCTTGTGTAACTTCAGGTTTCGGGAGAACATAATCATTCGTGTACACTATCCACGCTCAAGTTTGTCGCATTTCGAGCACGCTTACGAGACGTTGAAGAGACTTGTATCATTCAATCATAATACAATCTTCTCAACTGACAATTACTCAGCACAAATCAACATGATGTTAGGTCGTGTACGATTTGTAGCTCTCAAATATCCGTCATCGAACTCAGTTCGAACAGGTCAACTAGTAATGTCTAAACGAACAATTCTGTTCGATCTCAATGAAAATGCAATTTAGGCGAGAAGAATTAAAGTATCAGGATGGAAAGAACTCCAGTAGTCAAAAGCCCTCATCGTGCATTGATAATATTCCATAACATTCCATTTCAAGTTACTCATTGATACAACGACTCAAAAGTATCAACTTCAGTATCATGAAAATTCCTGTTTAGCTATCATGTAAGCAGATGAATGGAATGGAGATATTTGCTAATCATTGGTTTTGCAATACTATTTCACACAGTAACACAACAATTTGAGTTCCAACAATGGGATCATGTCAGTGATGCTGAAGGATTGGACAAAAATGCGGTCAAAGTTTAGGCTGGTGTGAAATGAAACATCAACATCTACAGATCAACCCATGCTCGCAAACGAGGAATCCAAAATAAGGCATCTGTCAAGCGAGTTGTGGGAATCCAACGTTGCAAACAGTTCACAGCAATGCCAGATGATAATTTAGACTAAGCAATGTAGTTATTTGCAACAAATAAGAAAGGAAGTTTCTGAAATCATCGAACATGCGTTAAAAACTTGCTTGATTTAGGTGGAGGAAGTGGCGGAAATTCGAATTCATGCTCTGTGTTTGTAGAAAGAAATATATTTGCAATCGCTATCATCATGAATAGGTGTTTAGGTCAGTTTCACTGATCTCGACAAGCTTAATTTTAGTTTTCCATAGGCATTTCGTAGACGGATGGCTTGTGTAACTTCAGGTTTCGGGAGAACATAATCATTCGTGTACACTATCCACGCTCAAGTTTGTCGCATTTCGAGCACGCTTACGAGACGTTGAAGAGACTTGTATCATTCAATCATAATACAATCTTCTCAACTGACAATTACTCAGCACAAATCAACATGATGTTAGGTCGTGTACGATTTGTAGCTCTCAAATATCCGTCATCGAACTCAGTTCGAACAGGTCAACTAGTAATGTCTAAACGAACAATTCTGTTCGATCTCAATGAAAATGCAATTTAGGCGAGAAGAATTAAAGTATCAGGATGGAAAGAACTCCAGTAGTCAAAAGCCCTCATCGTGCATTGATAATATTCCATAACATTCCATTTCAAGTTACTCATTGATACAACGACTCAAAAGTATCAACTTCAGTATCATGAAAATTCCTGTTTAGCTATCATGTAAGCAGATGAATGGAATGGAGATATTTGCTAATCATTGGTTTTGCAATACTATTTCACACAGTAACACAACAATTTGAGTTCCAACAATGGGATCATGTCAGTGATGCTGAAGGATTGGACAAAAATGCGGTCAAAGTTTAGGCTGGTGTGAAATGAAACATCAACATCTACAGATCAACCCATGCTCGCAAACGAGGAATCCAAAATAAGGCATCTGTCAAGCGAGTTGTGGGAATCCAACGTTGCAAACAGTTCACAGCAATGCCAGATGATAATTTAGACTAAGCAATGTAGTTATTTGCAACAAATAAGAAAGTAAGTTTCTGAAATAATCGAAAATGCTAAAGAATACATACCTGCATTAGGTATGGGAAGCGGTGGAAATTCGTAATCATTTTCTGTAATGTGAATAAAAATGTGAGTGGCAATGAATACGATCAAGAATATGTGTTCAGGTCAGTTTCACTAAATTCGCTAAGCATAATGTGAGTCGTTCATAGGCATTTCCTAGACGAATGGATTGTGTAGCTTCAGGTTTCTGCAGATCATAATAATTTGTGTACGTGTAAAATGAAAGATCAACATCTACAGTTGAACACATGCTCGCAAACGAGAGATCCAAAATAAGGCCTCTGTAAGCGAGTTGTGGGAATCCAACGTTGCAAACAGTTCACAGCAATGCCAGATGATAATTTAGACTAAGCAATGTAGTTATTTGCAACAAATAAGAAAGGAAGTTTCTGAAATCATCGAACATGCGTTAAAAACTTGCTTGATTTAGGTGGAGGAAGTGGCGGAAATTCGAATTCATGCTCTGTGTTTGTAGAAAGAAATATATTTGCAATCGCTATCATCATGAATAGGTGTTTAGGTCAGTTTCACTGATCTCGACAAGCTTAATTTTAGTTTTCCATAGGCATTTCGTAGACGGATGGCTTGTGTAACTTCAGGTTTCGGGAGAACATAATCATTCGTGTACACTATCCACGCTCAAGTTTGTCGCATTTCGAGCACGCTTACGAGACGTTGAAGAGACTTGTATCATTCAATCATAATACAATCTTCTCAACTGACAATTACTCAGCACAAATCAACATGATGTTAGGTCGTGTACGATTTGTAGCTCTCAAATATCCGTCATCGAACTCAGTTCGAACAGGTCAACTAGTAATGTCTAAACGAACAATTCTGTTCGATCTCAATGAAAATGCAATTTAGGCGAGAAGAATTAAAGTATCAGGATGGAAAGAACTCCAGTAGTCAAAAGCCCTCATCGTGCATTGATAATATTCCATAACATTCCATTTCAAGTTACTCATTGATACAACGACTCAAAAGTATCAACTTCAGTATCATGAAAATTCCTGTTTAGCTATCATGTAAGCAGATGAATGGAATGGAGATATTTGCTAATCATTGGTTTTGCAATACTATTTCACACAGTAACACAACAATTTGAGTTCCAACAATGGGATCATGTCAGTGATGCTGAAGGATTGGACAAAAATGCGGTCAAAGTTTAGGCTGGTGTGAAATGAAACATCAACATCTACAGATCAACACATGCTCGCAAACGAGGAATCCAAAATAAGGCATCTGTCAAGCGAGTTGTGGGAATCCAACGTCGCAAACAGTTCACAGCAATGCCAGATGATAATTTAGACCAGGCAAAGTAGTTATTCCCACCAAATAGGAAAGGAAGTTTCTGAAATCATCGAACATGCTTTAGAAAACTTACGTGTATTTGTGCGAGGAGGTGTTGGAAAATTATTACCATTATCTGTAGTTGAAATGAAAAATGTATGTGGCTATGAATATGATCAAGAATAAATGCTCAGGTCAGTTTCACTGAATTCGACAAGCATAATATTAGTTGTCCATGGGCATTTCCTAGACGGATGCCTTGTGTAACTTCAGGTTTCGGGAGAACATTATCATTTGTGAACACTATACACGCTCAAGTTTGTCGCATTTCGAGCACGCTCGCGAGACGTTGAAGAGACTTGTATCATTCATTCATAATACAATCTTCTAAATTGTCAAGTACTTAGTGCAAATCAATCTGATGTTCGGATTTATGTGAAGTTTCAAATCCGAATTTTTTAGGTTTCTTCTGAATCAGTTCTCGTTGTTGATTTTCATTTTGTCCTTGTGTTTTGTTACTTTAATTCTGATTATTTATTTTTCTTATTTTATACATTTTTCTGTTATCTAGTGATTTGATGAGAATCAAATTCAAACACATATTTTGTATTCACCTTACTTGCTGTAAAATATTTAAGTGTTATGATGAATGTTTTTGTACATTTATTGTACATGTATGTGTTTGCCACACGAAAATAAACCTGGCTGTGAAACTGTTCTGAAGGACGATTTGTTTAGTAAATTTTTCTAAATGATAACCTGCTTTCTAGTATTTCAATGTCTATCTGAACGCTGGTCAGCATTGTGTTCCAGAACAGTCAGATAATGTCATTTAGGAATCTGGGTCCTTATCAAAATGTCTCCTGAAACAAGATCCTAATATCTATGGCTTTTGAAGCACTTCCTACTATCCATATAAAAATAACTATTTTATGCGCTGAAAAAAAAATATTTATATTCAGCTTACTTTGTTCAATTATTTTACGATAAACATTTTCCAAATTTACTTCAGTTTAAGATAAATTTTTTGAAAACAAAAACACATTTTGTCTAGATTATTACGATAGATCAGTACTACATCATTGTTACATTGATTCAGTTATATACTTTATTAAATTTGAGCTGTAGTACTACGAAAAATCTTCATCATGATGGTTTTCTTCGCATAAATTTAACATAAATGACCACAGATTTTATTCATTACATAATTGGAGTTACTTAAAACTTTCACCTTCGTGTGGTGAAATCGACAGTATTTGTTCCTTGATGAATATGAATCTGTAAATTATTGCTGTTTAAACACTACTTTCAGCCTAGTTCTACTAAAAATGACTTTTCATGTTATTCACATTTTTATAGAAAATAATTCTACAAAATCTATGATTTAATCTACGAGCATTTCATCTTACATATTTTATTTGACAAAAATTAAAAATTATATAATTTAAAAAATTATATTTTGAACTATTTTCTCAAGTGAATATTATAAATTAAATTCTTTTATTCTGCTTAAATAATATTCTTCTCGTGAATGCCCAATCAGAATTATTGTTGGTTTGTCTAATTTTTATATGTTTTGATAATGATAGTAAGACATTTAGTCGACAATAGTTTGAAGTAATCGTTTAATTAATATAAAGTTTCATGATGAAATGATTACAAATACTTATTCCTTGTAAATAAATTGGTTGAAGCATAGAGTATCAGACCAATCAGACCAATAACTTTTAGTCATTTACTTAGTAGAAAAATTCGCCACAAAATAAATTTACTCTTGAAATAATCCTAATTCTCAGTTTAAAAGGTTAATTATACAAGAAGGTTTATAATTTCACTAGTCTTATTACATTGTCACAGAAAATTATTCATTTAAAGCGTTTTTAGTTTGACATACATTTAGAATTATCATATTCCAATTGCAATTGTTTCATATTATTCTTTGCAAATTCTATATTTCCTTTAAGGGAATAAAAGTTAGATCTGATTGTTAATATTATCAAAAATATCATAATTTTTTTTATGAATTACCGATATTTAGTCGAGAAAAAATGTTTTCCAATGTGACAAACAGAAAGTACATCAATTCACTAGAAAGAAATATTTACTATACCCATAAAATATATGGGAACAATCTACAAGCTAACACTTTATACATTCTCGCACTTATTGTACAAGCAATGGAAACATGCACTAAATGTGTTTTGATTCCTGAAAAACTATAGAAATTCGACCATTCAAAATATTCATGATGAGGGTTAACATGCTAATTAGTGGGTATTCAGTACAGATGATTTTTGCATTTTAAGAATTTTTTGATCAAATCTATTACATTCAGTTATTATGCTACTACTATATGGTACTCTTTGTAAAACCATGATTAGTTTGCATTAAGGAAAGGGAGTAATTTTGATTTAACCTAATCGATTACCTGTTACTCATGGAAATTTTATTGTAGTGTGCAATATTACTACAACTACCACTGCTGCTATTCAAAAATTATCACTACTTTCTACTTGTGAATAACATTATTTATATTTTAATGTTAATTAGTCGGCCATTTTCTGATGAAGTAATTTATTAAGTGAAAATGAATAAAAACTAATTCTTCCCTATGTATATAAAAATATGTATATATATATATATATAATTTTCTCTTTGACTGCTTTCTGATAAATTGATGCTTGGTTTCATGAAATGTAGTTTCATTTTCACTGTATAACATGCCAATCTTTTAGCAATATCTGTTTGTTTAACAATGAAATGTACTTCATAATAAGATTGGTAAACTAATACGGAGGTGTTGAACATGCAATGAATATTAGTTTCATGTAAATTTCACTGAATATTTTTTCGATACAGTACTGAATTGAACTTTTTCAGCTTATTATCAGAAATGAACTGCTAATATCTGATCAAAGTATGAATGATGAACCTATCTTCTCAAAACATTTGTGAAGCACTTACCTTGCTTGTCTCTCGGACTTAAAGAATTCAAATATCTGACTGTATAGAGGAAAAACAGTATTATTAATCAGTGTTAGACTGAATTTGTGAATGTATATTCAACTGATTGCAATTTGCACTGCACGATCTACTGACATATCCTATTGAAGGTGCGTACAAAATATGTAGAGAATATTTATGACGAATTTCCGATCGCCATTCATGAATGTGTCACAAATATCGATGAATGTCATTTTATTGAAACATGGAACCAATAATGAAATTTTGAAAGACGATTGTAAAAACATTTTAACTCAAAGAAAAAATATATATGATTTATTTTCGTTTTTAAGTTGGATAATAAACCTTATTTTTTGGAAAGACGACCTTCTTGAATGTATGAGCCGAGTGTTTCTTTGCATATATATATATATATATACATACATATGTATATATACATATATATATATATATACATATAAATATCTGTATGTATAAAGTAACAAATTAACCTTTATGTTACTTCTAATGTTTGTTTTAGTCGGTCAATCATATCATTAACTGTATTTCGGTGCGTATATAAAAGGTTTATGATCGATTGCTTTACACAATACAAAAAATTACGATTCGATGTGTATTGAAAATGAAACTAGCTTAAATATTCCATGGTTGAAATTCCGAATTGTAAGAAACACGTAATACTGAATGAAGTTTTATTTATTATTATTATTATTATTAACTATTTTATGCAAATGGTGTTGAGATTTCGTTTTTTGTTGTTGTTTAAGTGGATTACAGAATTAACGCAGAATTTATGGAACATACAGACTGCAACGTCGAATGCTTTTCGATCATCCCATTTTTTCCCAGACTTTTCTTCTAATTTTGTATAATCTACATTTGATAAGTGAAAAACGATGTTTGACTTAGGTATTAAACTTGTTATGAATTAAGTTCGTTTTATTAGGGAAGAATTTGCACTAATAACATGTGAAAGAAATATGAATGTATCTAGTTGCTTCGGTGTAATAAAAAGTCATTATAAAGATTATAGACAAAAGATTGATGCATTTATTGTTGTCATTTCCTGAGTTTTTGGTATCGACTACATTTAAAGTAACTGAAGTAACTGACAGCGTAGCTTTCTTTGATATGAATGAGTCGAACAGTCGAATCTGTGTGAAAAAACTCTTGGATGTTGAAAAACGTTTTACACGAATGTTTCAAATTTCTAGTTCTAAAATTCAAATGAATTTTCTAAACTTAACTAGAACATAAACAAATATACAAATTTTCACATGTGTAAAATGTCATTTCACCCTAAAAATTATCGAAGTATGAAGTAAGCTTGGAAATCGTTCACAGTGTAGCATTATATGGTTTATTAATTGACGACTTGAAAGCAATAATTTTGGTATGATAGTTTTGTTTCAAACATTAAGGCATTTCTATCTAATAACTTCAATTAAAATGATATTGACAATTTGATTATCATGTAATTAGGATTTATGCTCATAATAGATGATATTCGTCAAATAATAACACTAATTTTCATTCATGGAATAATAAGTCAGATATGCTTAAGACTTACCAATAGCATTCTTCCTTACGCGTCTCTCATTGTTCATGGCGTTATCAAATTTAGCTGATAAAAGTTAAAAACCAGTTAACTCAGTTTTAATGATGATAAACTTTCATTAGTATATTTTCCTAATTAATCACTGTAAACTTCGAAAGACATTATAAACATAACAAAATACAATAACAATTGAATACTGGCAATCGGTGTGTGGAAATTCAATCTAGTTCTTCAGAAATTTTAAACGTTAAGTTGTGTGACCATGAAATGAAGCTACGAAATTTTGTGAAATGATATAAATCCATGAATTTATTTTATCTTGACGTCCGCTGAAACTTCAATACCATAATGTTTTTTCTACTACTTTTCTTTCAATCATCATTTTGGTAATGTTATTAATAAATCCCAGTTTATCATTGTTGAAACATATGAGATCCCATAAGAAACCTAAACGATACAAATATACCAGAAATAGCATATACAAAGTTAACTTGATGAATTCATTTGCCTCTCTTTCAAACTTTATCTCTTTCTGACTCTCGAATCATCCTAATCTAAGGATTTATTCCGTTTACTTTATTTGCTGTTGGATTTTAGTTTATCGACAAAAACGTAGAATCAATATGGATGGAAATAAAATAGATTATAAACCTTATTTTAGTTACAAATATGTAAAATGGTAGTTGTGAAACATTTTTATTATGAAATTCAAATAACTGTTCATTTATTTATTTCATGCAATCGATAAAGAATTCGGTAAAGAATTTACTTACTTGAATATTCTGCCAGTTTTCTATTAGATGAATCAATATCTATAAAAGGCAAACACTTCACTTAAAAACTGTATTGATTTGTATAAATCCAGTAGTAGTAGTAGTAGAAAAATCACTGAATCAATCAAATTGTTGCATTAACAGATTGTTTGCTGAATTTCTGATTGATATCAGAAATAAATTCATGTTGGCCTTGTCACTCAATGTACTGATTGACAGCATTAACTAACAGTCTATTTAAGCTTAAACATTGTATTATGTAAAGTATTTTAAAAATCTAACTATCCTTCATTGAATTATTATGCCAGCAATTGAATACTATATAGTTCAGATACAGTTTTATTACCTACACATAAAATCTGTATAGACTGATTGTTAATAATGTTCAAATGACTACTTCCAGGTAACCCGTTTACAGTTATGACTGATCATTATTCATGGTCATGGATTGTTATGTGGTTATGATCTTTCGTTAATGGACTTAAAGCTATTTTATGTAGATAGGTTTTTACAAATAACTGTACTTTTTTTATGATAGTTCTGGTATTTCTATAAACTTTAAATCTGTACAGTAGCATTGTTTTAAAGTTTATGCCGAAAAATATTAACTTTGTTGTTGCGCAACAGTTGTTTTATGTTCGAATAATTCTTCATCTGTGAGTATACTACAATCGCTGCACCAGTCGAATCTGCGTCAGATATTCCTTGTTTATCAAAAATACTGTCTGGGTAGATATGATCTTCAAACCGTTTTGGCGCCACACCATCAATATGGTTTAATTGGTACTCACTATGCTGGACGTCAAAATATTTTCCACCCTCAAACGAATACTCATGCATATTTCAAGGAAGACATTTGCTACATAATATAATTGGTACTTGTTGGGGCTCAGAAATTCTTCTTCTTTTTAATAAATCACCCTTCCGTTGTTTTCCTGAATGATTTCCGTTTCTTCCTTTAGGTTTTGTGAAACTTACAACATTTTTCTGAACGATATCTTCGATTCCCTAGCTTAGTTGTGACTTGAAGGAAGAATTCATTTCGGTTTTGTCTCATTTTTAAATACTGTATTCGAATGGGGCACGTATTTCCAGCATGACCTAATTACATGTTCTTTATCTCCATCGATACATTGTACGGTATCCCACAATGTACAAACTCATGAAAATCTTGTATTTCATCATGAGGCGCTTTGGTCATGAAAACGATTTTACGCTCTAAGCACAGCTTCAATGATCTAATTGACATTTAGTGGTTTAGTGGTCTTGCACCTATTTTGTTTAAGAATTGTTACTAATTATATTTAATGAGGTACTTTTACATAAATATCTATGTCTGAACTTACCCGAAACAAGATGAAGAATCCATCGTGCTTTATATAATTTTTCGATTATTTGAATTCCTATTATGTACAAAAAACCGTACATGAATACTGATAACATATTCAGAAGGAAATTGCTACATAAACATATAAATCGTTTGATCACTGGATAACTTTATTCATAAATAGCATGTAAGGTAGGGTAGGAAAAAAATAAATTTTCTTTTTATGCCAATAGTTTCAACATGATTATCAACATGTTTTTTTTACAATCATATGGAGATATCAATAACTGATTCGTTCTCCTATCATGTATATATCATGTTTTGTTTCAAGTATTCCATCATTCCATCATTGAATAAATTATTATAAAATTGTTTAGTCACTGATTTTAATGATGAATTTTAAAGTGTTTATTGATTAATAAAATGATTAACTTACGATTTTTAAAATCAGTTTCGTAATTCCCATGAGCAGCTGAAACTGCTTTGGCTATTGCGACTTGAAAATAGAAGCATTGTTTATAAATATATATATATATATATATACACCCTGTCGGGTGTAGGCAGTAACTACCAAAGACAAATGGGTGAGGTCGCGCAAAATCCCTAGATCAATCAGAGTTAGACATTAACACCGTTGGATGCCGGCCCAGTGGTCCGATGGTAAGGCGTTCGCCTACAATGCCAAAGGTCCCGGGTTCGAATCCTGCGAGGAGCAGGAGTCGTGGTTGCGCACTGCTGAGGAGTCCCATACTAGGACGAAACGGCCGTCCAGTGCTTCCAGGTTTCTAATGGTGGTCTAACAATGATGATTGATTAATGATTTCAAATGTGTAAAAACGCAAACCTCCAAAACTGTGCCCCGATATATATATATATATATATATATATATATATATATATATATCAATAGAATAAATGTTCCATGAAAGCGCTTATATACACATAATGTATCATAATGTATCATTATCATATTCATCAATGAAATAGTATGAATTACTTACATTTCTCCTGTTCAAATTCTTTAATTGCATTAATGTAATTCTGTAAACGATTGTTTACATCTGAAATATACAAAAACAGACATGTAATAATGATCAAACAACTATTCTATTATGTTTATCAACATTTGATTGTAAATGAATAAATAATATAACAACTGGATTGAGAACAAAATTCAACTTAAGTTGTTGTTTAAATCAATAAACCGATTTAATGATTACTTCAAAATAGATTATTGAATCGTATAACAAATGTCGATTAAGTGATATTTAATGTCTTGTTTCGTGTACTTACGTGATAATTTACACGTTCTTATATTTTCACCGAATAAAACTATGAACTTATTATCTGGATATGAGTTTAATTTAATTCGTCACCTTAAATGGACTAATAACCGAATTATAAGAGAGTAAATCGATTGTTTGTTTTTTTTTCTTCAGTTTTTCATGACAAAATTGAACAATGATTTTACAGAAAATCAACTAACACATCATGATTTGGTTAGTTTGTACTAGTGTGTAATTGTTAAAGTAATCTATCTAGATTAACATAACACTTAAACTGGAAACAACTATTCCATATTCTTATTTAGTGTATTATCTTTCTAAATTATAAGTGAATGAATGTTAACTACTTTTTTTGTTGAATAAAATTGATTCAAGAATATTGAGTTGTTGTTTTTTTTCAGTGAACAAGACTTATATAAATAAAGAGAATGGTAAATTTAAATTAAAAATTAAAGATCTGCTTACCTGTAGGTAAAGTATTTACTGTGCTAGCTTTCACTAGATATTGTACACCTAAATGTTTGAACGAGTTCAGTTGTAGTTTACAAAAATAACATTACTTATCATGATAGAAATAAAAATTAGCAAAAATTTTGAAAAAAAATGTACATTGGACATTTTTAATTCAATAATAATCAGACAACGATGCAATTATATGACGTTCAATATTCTAATACTTAATTTGGTTAAATTAAATTAATTCATTTAAGATGAAATATATGAAATATGATTTGCTAGCTTTTCTTGTCGACAGCTATCATAAATTTGAGAGTTTTTAAATGTACCGTTGTAATTATTGCAAACAAAACATGAGTTGGAAATGTTTAAAAAGAAGCATATTATAAACTGAAATTAAACTATTTATTTGAAAATGAAGTCAGTGTATGAAACGTAAAGTTTAATCTAGGAATTATTAGTTTTAAATCATTTGAAAATGTTATGTGAAGAGCAAAATTCGTAAGATGACCATGAAGATTATTATCGTTATTATTACTATTATAATTATTCTTATCATATACTTATGTAATAACCAGATAGTTACGTACTTATACTCGATTTTTATGAAGCTGTCAATTAACTTAATAACTAATTTAGTATGATTTACTAATCCTATGCTTTTTTCCACTGTTCACTGCTACTTTTCACTTGCTCAAGTAAACAATGTATTTTCTCATATTATGGTGTGATGTTTTGTATAAAATTATGTCCAATGAAAATAACAAATGAATTTACTGAAGAATAATTTACAGCCTTCAGAATTTAGTGGCACGATAGAAAGGCAGAAGTTACAGAGTAGTCGATTGATATGTATTTAAGGCTGATTAAAAGGTGCTCACAATAAAAAATCAAATTAAGACAAATTGTCACAAAACATAAATCAACAGTTAACGATTTAAAACCATAAATAACTTCAAAATCAGTATCCATGTACTAAACACAATCATTTTGATGTAAAAAACAAAAAGGAAGGTGCCTGAGGACAAGGAATCAACTGAATATAGTCTTATTGAATTTTCATGTAAGAATAATATTTACTTACCAAAATAACATATATGAATAATCAGTGCTTGTACAATGAAAATTTTCATTTTTCTTCTTGAAGAAAAATCTACAACTAAAATTCAAATTTCATTCATGCCTTTATATAGGAATCGAATAGGTTGGAACTAAAAAATTATTCTATGGGAAAATAAAATAAAGGATACTGTTTCTCATATTTCTCGAACCATTTGCTGTGAGAAATGTGTACCGTGCAAAAAAAATAAAATGATAAACTAATTTTTTTTTTATAGGTATATTTAAATTTAATCTGCACTTTTGTTGAGGACACAATTATTGTTCCTTGATGAGAAATATGTTTTTTAATAAATTTATATTTAAGAAAAGCTCTTGAGAAGCAGCTACTATTTTTTCAAGTGGATTATCATATCCAAAATTAAAACATATGATAAAGATGGTGTGAAAGTTTATGAGAATGTAGATGGTGCAATGTAACCTCGTAAAAGTACTTTATTTCTTTATCAGTAACAAGCAAGATGATAGAGGATAATTATTTAATATATCTGTAGAAAATCGTCTTCGCTAAATAATATCATATTATCTAATAACATCTTCTATGTTCTACACCAGTCCAGTTATGTATTTCGTTCTACTTTTCAAATCACGAACTCCGTCGGTGAAGAAGAAAATACTTCAACCACTTCAGGAATTACTCTGAAGCTGTCTAAAAGAGAGTTGAAAGAAATTATAGGATGGCTATTTCATGGGTCCACGATCACAAAGCATTTTTCTAAACAAAGAAAGAGGCGAATAAAATGAATATTCATCCTCAATTTGATAGAGGACGATAAAGATCAGTTCTACGAGAGGCTGCAGTTAATCCTCGACAAATGTATACCGAAAGAATCGATTAATCACAAAAGAGATTTTGACTCTTAAGTGAGATTAAACAACACTAGGTATGAAAACCTCTTCTGATTATATGGACTGACTGAATTGAACAGAAACGATGAAAGATTTACAAAATCCATGTGATCTCAAAAAAAGTGATTTTAGACGATAACATTTTTCCCTACAAATGTCAACATATCACGGAAAACCGAATCAATCACATTTACATCAATCATCATTTAGAAGGACGATAAGGGACGTGAAAATCAAGAAAGGAAACATCAAAATCTCCAATAAACACTTGGTTTTGGACAGAATGAATCGGAAAATGAAAAAGTACTGAACACCCAAGCGAACAGCATCAAAAATGTTCACATGACATTTTTCAAGATACTGACAAACTCATCAAGTTCCAGCTAGCTCTCACAACTAATTTCCAGATATTTCACTATACACCAGATGGACGCTATCAGTATTTTAATATGACATGACTACATAAAATTTCCGAAGGTCGTCAATTTGAGGTTTACCTGCGAACAGAATCTAGTAAGCACATTTTTATTCTTTTTACCAGTTTCAGTTTCATGTTAAGAATCTTGATTATTCAGCCGTTTTTGTTACTTACTTACTTTTGCCTGTTACCCCCAACAAGCCGCCCACCAGTTTTCTCCAGCCAACTGTGTCTTGGTCTTCGCTTCCTATTTTTTTTCAAGTTTTTGATCATTCTTCGAATGTTTTTCTCTATTTCTCGGCGTAATGTGTTCCTTCGCCTTCCTCTTTTCCTTTTGCCTTAAAAGTTCCAAGTGAGGGCTTGTCTTGTAACGCAGTTCTATCGACTTCCACCGCTTCTTCCTGATACCCTCCCCCACTTTATCCTGGTATGTTTTCTCCCAAGTAGGTTGTTGCTGATCGTGTCTGGCCAACTAATCCGGAGTAATGTTATTAAACACTTGTATCTTCTGGATGATGGCTTACATAGTTCTCAAAGTTTCCGCTCCATGCAGTAGTACTGTCTTGACATTTGTATTGAAAATCCTGATTTTGGTGTTGATTGATATTTGTTTCCAGATATTTTCTAACTGTAAAAATGTGGCTGCCTGACGTCAACATAATTCAAGCAGTCATCAGGAGAAAGAGTAAGGGTGAGAGTAAGCAACCTTGCCTGACACCTGTCTTCACCTGAAACGAGTCTGTTAGCTGTCCTCTATGCACGATTTTGCAGTTTAACCCATCGTAAGTATTCCCTATGATGTAGACTATATTCTCAGGCACGCCGTAATGTCGAAGAAGCCTGCAAAGTGTTTTCCCGTCCACGCTATCGAATGCTTTCTCGTAGTCGGTGAAGTTGATGTAGAGTGATGAGTTCCATTCAATTGATTGTTCCACAATGATCCGTAGTGTTGCAATTTGGTCAGTACACGATCGATCCTTACGAAATCCAGCCTGTTGGTCT
This sequence comes from Schistosoma turkestanicum, assembly GCA_944470395.2. NCBI lineage: Eukaryota > Metazoa > Platyhelminthes > Trematoda > Strigeidida > Schistosomatidae > Schistosoma > Schistosoma turkestanicum. Next base: position 1,487,655 of record OX103971.1, on the reverse strand, counting down.
CGAAGTTGGGCGTCTACGAAGTCCTTCATTCTGTTTAACAATACCTTGTTGATGAATTTGCCTGGTATTGAGAGAAGAGTGATGCCTCTGTAGTTGTCACACTTGCTGAGATCGCCTTCGTTTGGTATTTTGATCAAGTATTCTTCTTTCCAATCTGATGGAACTTGTTCGTCATCCCAAATCATCTTGAAGAATATGTGAAATATATTTGCAGTTGCTTCCACATCGGCTTTCATTGCCTTTGCTGGAATGTTGTCTGCTCTTGCCGCTTTGCCACTCTTGCTTTTTCTAATGGCCATACGGACCGGCTAAATTATAGGTTCATCGATAACAATTAGTAGATCCGACGATGCTGCTTCGATTTTTGGTGTAATCAGTGGAGCTGGTCGATGCAATAGTTCCTGAAGGTACTATATCGCTTTAATTCAGTGTTGCTGATTACTTTATCTTCCTCTCTGTTCACAAGTCGTTTCGGTTTATGATGGTTTCCAGCGAAATTCTTTGTTGTATCGTACAATTGTCTCATGTTTCCGTCTCTTGCAGCCTTTTCTGCCGTCGTTGCTAGAGCATCCACATATTTCCGTTTGTCGACTGTGATGCTCTTTTTCACTTTCCTGTTTGCTTCTGTGTATTCAGCTTGTGCCTTAACTCTCTCTGCTCTTGTTCGACTGAGATTGATTGCTGCCCTCTTGTTACTCCTTTCTTCAGTGTTGTCAAGAGTACCAAAAGAGATCCATTCCTTGTGATGGTGTTTCTTGTGACCCAGAACCTCCTGACATGTTGAAGTGATTGCCTCCTTCATCCCTTTCCAATTTTTCTCTAAGGTTGTTTCCTCTCCATAGCTCTGGTTGTGCGAGTGTCATTTCTCTGATCAACCACTAACTAAGCAACAATTTGGTAGGATGTTGTTTAGGAAGCGAATTCACTGAATGAATGAATGAACTGAATAACAACATTTGTTGACCACGTTATCTCACTATCGTGAAAACAACGATTCTCAACTTGATAGTCTAGAGTGATACATCGACATGTTGTTAACTAACAAGATAACAACAACTATTGTTGTGAAGATTTTAGTTGAATGGCGGGAACCTAGTGTTGGCACTACTTATCCACTGAATAAATAAAAAAGAAATATTTAGCTGACAGTGAAAATCGTATCACACTTTTATGCAGAAATAGAAATCAGCTAATATTTTGTGATTTTTCACATTGACCTGATAACCTTGTCACATTGTTGGTTGACATTTTCTGCTGATTTCTCTTGATTCAACTGCCAGAGATTTGTCTCTTCTCACCTGCTTGCCAAATAATAACTACCTATTTGCTGCTGTACAAACCTACTTGCTTGGTCTTCACCTTATCACTTACAAAGGAAATTGCTTACATAATTCAGGCACACCTAATTACATGCTAGCTTGCTTACTTACTTCTCACTTACTTCACATATACTAATGATCAAAAATAACTACTGACCAGCTCACTCACCTCCATACATACTTACATACGATGTGATGTAGTTTCTTGCTATCCAAGAAACTCCCGATACATTGAAGTGATTGCCTCAATTATCAATTTGCAATTCATATAAAATGATGATTCCTCTCAAAAGAGACTGTAGTAAAGGAAGTGGATAATGTTCTTGTGGACAATCTCCAATTCGATAAGATTAACGGCATCCAGAAAAGAGGCAGAAAAAGATTTCTGAGATGTTAACAGAACAATTGCACAAACCCTCTATAGATTCACTTACATATTAGCGACTAAAAAAATCGAAAGGTTCAGACTCCCGAATTATAATGACGTGATATCTAAACATTTATAGTTCCAAGTTGTATACGGGCAACGCTTAGCATAGTATCTCACAGACAATTTGGAGCAACAAACTAACGTATCGAACAATTTCATAATATATATGATTGCAATACTTAATACATATATAAGTAGCAATGTCAGTTTTAAATAAATGTTGTACCCTGATTCGAAGCATTTGGCAAAACGCTGGATTGCTGAAGCTGACATTCGTTTGTCAATGTGGACGTGAATGAAGAAGGAACAGTATATGCAAATACTCAATCGATGATGATTATTCAACCTGGTTCACATTGGTCATTAGAAATTCGATATTTTCGAATTAATGTTTATGAAGAACTCTGTTCGTTAATTGTTGCAACTATTTCACAGAAAAGCTTGAACCAATTTTAAATTCTTCGTCTAATTTGAATGATGTGATGTGAATAAGTGGTCGATTGTTCATCAGATTTGAAATATTCTAATATGTAACATGAGCATTTGTAGTTTCATGAAGACCGGACATATCTTAGTTGATAGAGTTTGCAAATGAAATGTCATCACAAAATCCACATTTATACAATACTGCCAGTTAGATGATTCCCGCTCGCATTTGACTAACATCAACATAAACATCGTCATCATCATCATCATCATCATCATCATGGTCATCTAATGAAGTTGAAAATTCCATTTCCTAGTATACAATTACGTATTTGAAGCACGTATCGTTGTGTGCTTTGCTACGTACAGTTTCAATCAATATTACATTGTTAGGTTGATGCTCTGGTGTTCGAAATAACTAACGTATCGATCAATTTCTTTACATATGATTGCAATACTAAATCCATATATAAGTAGCAATGTCAGTTTTGAATAAATTATTTTACCTTGAATCGAAGCATTTGGCAAAACGCTGGATTGCTCAAGCTGAATTTCGTTTATCAATGTTGTAATTAATATATAGTTAACTTTTAACGATCCTTTCATTTTCTTTTCGGTGGTTACTGCTTCATATATTTTTTAATCTTAATTGATTATGCTTTATTTTTTTCGCCGTGAATTTCCTACATCACCAGCCACTAATATGCTCATTATTATCATATCGTCCGTAATTCGTTATCTTGTCTTCTTCGAGATGCGTTTGTCGTTACATACAATTTTTACCGTGCCTTCAGTTTCATAAATTAGTTCTGAATATGAATGTTTCATAGTTCCAATTTCGACCGTAACTACCACTTCGGCGTGGTGTTCGGGCTTTTCTGTCGTCATGAACCCACCGTGCTATACTGGCTGTAACATATGTTCCTGCAGGTTTTACCATGCCAAGCAGGTCGATTGGAGAACGATGAGACTAAAAGCAGCTAATCAAAGTCTGAGGACGAAGTCTTACTTCTGACTGTAGAGGTTTATGACAGCAGTAATGTTTTTCCATCGGACAACCACCATGCTGAATTCGCATAAGGAAGTGTTAGAAAAGGTCAACCTTAAAAATGTCACACCTCGTCTCACGAATTTCCGTCTCCGTCGGTGCCTACTAAGGGCTTTTAAGAACGTAGCTAGTACTAAAAATCCCTTTCACAAAAAGTCAGTGCGTGACCGCCCTCCAGGAGTTGTTCGTTGGTCTCTGCGGTCACGGAACCAGGTTTCTAAGACCGACATTAATCTCCTTTCCTTCTCAGGTCCCTAAAGAAACAACCTTCCATGGTTTGGGCAGCCGTGAAGTGACAACCGCCTTCATATCCATAAAAGCACGAGAGTCCAAATTGGTCAAATTCAAATCCATCTTACACCCCCTAATATCTCTCTTATCTCTACGATTAACTGCAGTCGCATTCATTCAGCTCACTGCACCGCTTATTCAAACGATGCGAGTTCACGAGTTCCTGGTTTCCTTAAACCCTGTTCTAAACTACATGTTGGAGCTTTAAATGTGCGGACATTCTGTCATATAGGGCTACAGGCTTCCTTAGCTAGAACTTTAGAATCTCGTTCAATCGATGTATGGCGCGTCTCGGAAACGCGCATATAGGATCACAGAAAATTATTAATCTGATTTCGCATTATCATAAAAAAGAAGCTTCCCACTATCCGGTAGCCCCGATGCCGCTTCAGGAGGTGTCGCCGGTCTATGTATAGTATTGATTCGTAGAGCAGATTAGCTGTCCTAAACTGGATCCCTGTAGACAGTCGCTTGTGCGCTGAAGCGAGGGCGAGCTGCAGGTCCTGATAGACTGACCCCTGAGTTATTTAAGGATAATGGTCCAGTTTTAGCAGCTAGGTTGACTGAGATGTTAGGTAGAATTTGGGAACTGGACGTAATCCCATCCGAGTGGTTTCAATCACTAATTGTCCCAATCTATAAGAAAGGACAGAAGTCTTCTTGTGACAGTCACAGAGGAATAAGTCCAACTAATATAGTTTCTAAATTCTCAGCCTCCATTAAACGTAGACGCCTTACTAGTGCTCGTGAAGAGCAGACTAGAGAAAACCAGGCTGGTTTCAGACCCGGACTTCGACCACATTTTCACACCTTGATAGGTCCTGGAACACAGACACACATTTAAGCGTCCTACAATAGTTGTGTTCCTGGACCTTCAGGTGGCATGTGACTCAGTAGATCGTGAGGTCCTGTGGCAGTGTCTGTCATTGAAAAGTGTACCAAAGAAGTACATTAACCTAATACAAGCTCCCTACTCGAACACCACTGGTCGAGTGAGAGCTTATGGCAAACTGTCGCCGCAATTCTCTATTTCAAGTGATGTACGTCAGGCATGTCCACTCTCTCCATTCTTGTTCAGTTCTGTCACAGACATTCTCTGCCCTACAATACGGATACGAAACACGGCCGTTAGAGGTAGAGGAAATTCGTAGGTTGCTATTATTCGATCATAGGTGTATCAGAAGCATTCTTCGCGTATCATGGTAGGACCGAGTAAGCAATGCTGTTGTTAGGAAACGAGTTAAAGTTTAGCATGGCGAATCAGTAGATGAAGTTATATTGGAACGCTTCTACGAAGAAAATACGAATTGTGAAAAATAAACATTATTGTACTCGTTTTGTTTAACTGTAACAACAACACTTCGACTACTTTTCGCGCGCCAAGTTCTTTTCGCGTTGCTGTCATTTTTCTAAATGCCCTGCTCCCCATGTAATGCCAACGTTCTCCTTCAATAAAATACTCAACCATGGATTTATTTTGATTTTGATGACGGCGAGATATTATGCAACATTTAGTAAAGAGCATAGTCAATCTGGTATCTCGACTTACTCATTACAAAATAGTGAATCTTCATGTGTTTTGGTGTTAGTGTCATGTATTGCGTATGGCTTACCACCTAATGCCTTGTCGAACTATGTTTTGTAGTGAAGGAGTATGTTGGAGGAAAGCTAAAGGCGGCCAGTCCAAAACATGGCACAGTTCCATGATGTCACTAAAATGTGGACTGAGTCATGTTGATAGATGGTAAGAGACCTTTAACGACATGGCTAATATTCGTTTGCAGTTTCGCGGTTGCATCCACTCTTTGTGTTCTCTCTATTTTTAACCTTCTGAATTCCGCCTAATCTCTATCTTCCTTCTTCTTCTTAATTTATCTCACTAAATTATACTTATCGAATTATTTCTTCGCTCCCTACTCTTCACCATTACTGCTAATACTTACATTATTGTTATCACTCTTGGATTTGAACTGACAGTCGCGTCTCTGTGCTGATGATGCACGGCAACCTGAACTGATGTACTTACGTACGAAGTTCTGCGTTGCATCATTCTGTGATAGTTTCAGTCATCAGTCTCCACATTCTTATAATGCGAACGAAGTGTTGATTCTTTACAGAAGTCTTTTGTTCGAACACATTGTGTTTACAGACGCAATAGTTTCCTCTCTTTTCTATCACCACAAAACTTCAGAGTTGACCCAAGTTGGTTGATTGTTCTGAATTTTACGTCGTTTTCTGCCTTTAAAATGCAGAAATACATATATACAAAAATGAACCAAATGTCGTTGTGAATGTTCTATTACGTAAGATTAAAAATAGAAAATCGCACAAATATAATAAACCGGTTGATCAAGAGCTTGTGATTAATAGTATATACATAGTCATTTTATCAAATGTAGGCAAAATATCGGTCGTCAGCAGTCACAGGTTGATTCTGAACACTACAAATTTCAAGGTTTTTTCAGTACTACGAATTTATGTACTGATTTCATAAAACAACCTTCTTTTATGCCGACAAATAAACATGCTGTGATTTTTAAAAATGATGACGATTTCCTTCACCCAAGGATAAATTAACTGAAGAAATATCATCAACTCTGTTCATTTGAGTAAAGTATTGAAAACAAATATCTTGGACAATCTTCATTTTTTTTACAAAACAGACACAAAAATAGTGATAATAATTTATGGCTAAACACAAAGCTCTCTAACATACAAGTTGGATACTCATTGACTTTATTTAAACATAGAGTTCTGTTGGTACAACGTTTGAAAAACGTAGTTTTAGATGTGGTGAATAATCTAACTTTCTGCTTTTTAGTCAATGTGTAACAGCACATCAGTATAAACTGTTAAACAAAATATATTCTGATGAGCAATTCATTTGGTGCAGATAGACGAACATGGATAGTGGATTCTAATTTGTTGTCACCATTCTCATTTACTGCATCGCAATTGAAACAAAGTTAAAAAAGCGGCGTTTCGTTTGAATCGTTTATTCCAATGTTTCCATAACTACTGATGACTTTTCACTGAGAACAACGGTTCAAACAAGAATATCCAGCAACGTATAAGTTTTTATAAACAAGTTACTTATACACCAATTAATAGCGTCGTCAATTTCATGTTTCATTGTTGAAACGCTGTGTAAGTCATAACCATATTGGATATGTATGTATGCCAATACGTTGGTCGGTTTAAATAAAAATGATCGGTTATTCAGTTTTTTTGTCACACATTTATTTGTATCATGGGTAGTGTGGTCAGCGCAGATCGCCTCAAGACAGAGTATCATTGGAAAAGTAGGATTTGTGAAGAAGTATTTCAATAATATTTGCGACAACTCATCACTGCGTAGTTATGACTTGTTCAAAGAAGAAGATCATCATCTTCGTCATCACTCTCGAATTTATTGACATAGATTGATAATGATGGCTAAATTGCATGCTGTATATACATTTCTAGTGTAACCGAAATGAATAACGTATAACATATATATGACTCTTTCAGCTGACAATCTTATGCGCTTGTGCATGGAACATGTACAACAGATGCTGGTTTGATATGTGTACAGACCAATTACGTGACTTGCGATGTGACTCCATCGTGAATAAACAGTTATTTGTGTTACAAAACAAATTTAAACTCCCTTTATATCACACTAAGTAAACACTGTTTGCGCAACAGTTGTGATAGTAAGCAGAATGCGGATTCAGTTGGTCGTGTTCATTTCAAGCAATCGTTTATGCAGATGAACATGAGAACATAAAAAGCGCAAGTTAGACGAAGCAGAGTTAAAGAGAAGAATAAACCATTTAAATGAGATAAAGAGTGAATAATTATTTATAGTCAGACAAAATCGATTGAAATTAAAGTAACTGGGATAAGTGAAGCACATGCAATTGAATAAAAACAACCAAGGTTATAAACGATTGATTGTCAAGATCGAAATGCCTGTGAATAAATGCTCGGACAGCAACATAGAAATAATTTTTCCAATGTTCGATTTGAATTACAAACGAATTCACGTTTACCATTACTACTGTTAATTAATAATTAAAATTAAACCTCAGTAGTTGAAGTGACTGAGAGTTGCTTGTTTTCTTGAATGATGTGTTTTTCAAATAACCAACTATCTATTCCTCTCTAACATCTGTTGAATAGTTATTGTTTGAATCGATGAAATGATTATTTTTCAAAATGTAGCCTCATTTCCAGCATTGTCAATATCCAATATCTTTTCCAAGAGCTAGTAAAAACCAACGAAATTCTTGTTCTTTCGATACGGTTCAACAGAACCACACAAATGACCGTTTCTACAATTTCTACGCTGAACAAACAAGAAAACTTAGAAGCTCTATAATTGAGAAAAACGAATGCTTTGATAAAACTTCAAATCATCGTACTAATGAGAAGACTTGACTAGTTTGAGTATGTGATAATCAAAACAGTGGTTCCCTTTGATAAATTTGAATAGAAAAATAAGAAGACATATTTTGTGAGATGGTACCATTTCGTTCTTTCTAGTCTGTCACATACAGGCAACATGTTATTTGTGTAAATACAGTTTTGAAGATAAGGTCAAAATTTCTTATTTAGCATGACATTCACTCACTAGAACCATGGTAAACAAAGGTCAACATACAGTTGTTTATGAACACATGAAGTTGGACTTTTCCGACCAATCAAGATAGCTTTGAGTAGTTTCAGTGTGTGTGGGTTTTGATTACATGTCACAACTCTAAAGGCTGATTTGGGGTCAATTTGATGACCACTCATCATTAAATGTTTTGCAATGGACGAGGCTGGGTTTCTTGATCGATTTTGAGATGATGTGCTAGGTTGATGAAACATGGATTTGATTAGCCGTTTTGGAATATGTTCCCCTATCCTGTCTTCCAATCGGCGATCTGTCCTCCCTAAGTAACTTTCTCCGCAGTTACATGTGAATTGGTAAATACAGTGGGATTTGGACTGAATCGGTCTTGGAGACTTGATTGGGGTAATTGAGATCGATTGGGTTGTTATGATAAGCCTCAGATTAGATGCATTATAGGTCTTTTTTATTGCAGATGCAGTCTCTTTGGTTGTAATTTTCATGCAATGATCACTTTTGAAAGGTAACTGTAGGTACACTGGTTTCTTGGGCACATCAGTTGCTATCAGCTTCGTCATAGTTGTGTTCTGATGACCGATAAACGTTTCGGGATATCCTTTTGATTTAAGTGTGTCAGTAATAAGCTTGAATTCGTCGTTCAATGTATCATCAGTGCAGATTCTACTTGCTCGAGCGAATAAAGTTTTGACAACAGAACGTTTATATTGTATGGGGCAGAAACTACTGAAGTGGAGGTACTGTCCCGACCAGGTGGGTTTGCGGTGTACTTTTCGTATGATTGATGCGTCTGGACGGCGATGGAGCAGGATACCAAGGAAGGCTAGTTCATTATTCTTTTCTTCCTCATAAGTGACTTTCAGATTCGGATGAATCCCATTAAATAAATCATTGATTTCATTATTGTCTGTAGAATGTGGTAATATGACAAGAATATCCTCAACATATCGTTTGTAAAGTGTAATACCATCGATGAAGTGACTCACTTGCCTTTCTATCATTCCCATGAATATGTTTGCTAAAACAGGTCCGAGAGGGCTTCCCATCGCCACTCCATCGATTTGTGTATATGCTTTACCTTGGAAATAGAATTTTATATTCTTTGTGCACAGCAAAATTAAATCTCGATGATAGGTAGTCGGAATGGGTATTCTTATGTTGTGTGAAGTTATGAAGTCACAAATAAATTCCACAGTTTCTTCGAGAGGTACATTTGTGAATAAAGAGTCTACATCGAAAGAACACACAAATAACATGTTGCTTGTATGTTACTGACGAGAAAGCACGAAATGGTACTATCTCAGAAAATATGTCTTCTTATTTCTCTAAGTGATATTTGGTTTAATTGTAAGTAGAAGAGGCTTTTTGAAAATGTACACTCAAAATAATAATTGTACTCGACACATAAAAGTGAGTTCCTGAAGATATATCTTCAAAAGTGAGATAAAAGTATTGAAGTTTTGTGAAAGAGAAAATGACACAAATTATGGTAAAGAATTTCGGGAATGATTATGTCACTTTGTATACGTTTCCACTAACCGTTAACTCCCTTTTTGGAATCGAAGAAACATTTGATTGACAGAGGCCATTTGATGAAATTATAAATAAAATTTCTTCTAAACTGTTACTTTTCCATTTTATTGATGGAATAATACAAGAAGAGAAAGCTCATGAAATTGAAGCAACGTGCATTGTTATCCATAATCAGTTTTATCTTGTTAAATATCAATTTACGTGTGTATGTGAACAAATTGTTGTAAATCAGAACAAGTACATAATTCATTTGAATGTTCTGGTTACTTCGCGAGTGACGCTTGACTTTATAATACTCTTCTATGTGAGAAGAGCAGTACTAATAAAAAATATGTCTTTTATTCTATTTGATTCCTTTAAATGTATTTTGTTCTTTATTTAACATGTGTCTATCCTATTCCTTTCGTAAAATAATATACACTGAGTATTCGTATTCTGTTAATATAAATTTAAGACGACATTTGAATTATGTAATGCAAACATGACAGTAGAATCTGTCATCACTGTGGTAGATTTCACATAGCATTCTCGTCTCTGTAACTAGTTTTCAGTCATTCCTTGTGTACAGCATTCTATTTCAATTGATTATATAAAATAATCCATATTGTGTGCGATAAAAGTTGCTATTAAATTCTGTAATTTAGTGCAATTAAACACTCACTGACATTTTGTGTGAATAATCAGTAACATTTATCTGCTTTTACAAGATTGTGGACATAACCAAGTGTTTAAGTCACTTTTATTAAAAAGTCCTGAATATATGATACTTTTATTATTTGACTTGATTTTTTTCCGCAAACTAACTAACAAATCCTCAGATGTGAGAGAATGTTAGGCATGTATATGTTAGTGTAGTATACTTCAATGTATCAGTTTGCATTCCTATTCCAAAACATGTACAGGAATTATTCTCGCTGTTGTCATTACCTTGTGTGTTTTTCAAGTGTGAGACGATTTGAAAATTTGAGCAGTACTGTAGAAGTTTCATCTTTCTAAACTCAGTTTCAGTGGCAAATTTATACAGCTTATGTTTTAAGTCGTCAGGTTCATTTATCAATTTGAACGACAATTCTATGATGAAGTTATAGTCAGTTGACTAATCCAGAATTAGTTGAACTAGGCGTTATTAACTGTAGTGCATGCCACAGTACGTCTGCTCAAAGAACATATAATACATCAGTTTTACAAGTATTTCAAGCTTTTTCGAAAAATCATTATTGCAACTAGCATTGTTATTCGTCACTAAGGCACTCTCATAATACGTTAAAATGACATGTATTCAAACATGAATTTCGACAATAATTACATTCTGCAATAGATTAAGCTTCTTTTTCAGTTTGAGACCTAACTAGAAGAAGCCGAATTAACTGAACCCTAGAAGATGCTCAACAGCGTGAAAATCATGCTTTACTAAATCACGCTTTGTGAAAGTTATTATGAACGAAAACATTTCGATCATTCATAATACGATACTTAAAAAAAGGCACGATAACGAAGCAAAAATCTTTACCCAGTTCAAACGCGGTGATTTTTCTAGTTAACAGCGTCTTTGAAAATGCCCACAGCTTGCCGATTGAGCATGATTTGCTCACTTGTCTTGTAGTTCATGTCAGGGTGGTATCTATATTGTTAAGTAATTTGCTTATGCACTGTGAAAAAAAAACTCTTACATAACAACGTTAAATGAGGTTACTTCGAAAAATTGAACCCGATGGTCATTTTTATGCATGTTAGAATGTGTTGAGTGACTGCATGTCATTCAATCGTGTTTTTGTTAGGATATTCATCCAATATCCTAAGAGACGTATTGGTCAAATCCTATTGGTCAATTTCTATTGGTAAAAATTATGGTCGTTTTAACTGTCAAAGTCAAATACTTCAATGTTGTCCCTTATTGGTCATCCGGACTGTCAATCTCATTTCAAATGTTCTTTCTTATTGGTTGTCCTGACTATCAATGTCACTTCAAATGTTACTTCCTATAGGTCGTCTCAACTGTCAATGCCAGAGAATTCGATGCTGTTTCCTATTCGACCGAAATGTATAAATACGCACTGTCTGTAACATTTTATGACCACGAACAGAACCAGGGCTCGGTCCATGATCCCTACTCCGGGATCATGATTATCTTCTGGATTTGGACCTCGTACTTTCTGGATGCTTGTAGAATACAGGTTCTTACTAGATCAAGAAGTTTTGATGATCGATATAAAATGCATTTTACAAGCACCTAGAATATACGAGGTTAATAAGTACACAAACCGAGCTTATTTATACTTGATAGAAACGCCGTTGGGAGGGCCATAAAACGGCTTACTAAAATGATCCATCAATCTATGATATTCGACTACTTTCCCGTGGAACAAATGTGAGCTGAATGTGTGAGTTGGACTGGTGCGAGATTGCAAATTCAGAATTCCAGAATAAAATTACTAGATTAGGACTTTTCTAAATAAGTGAAATCAATGAACCTTTTAAAGTTTAGTATCGGTGAACATGAGTATTAAATTAGTTTGTCAACAGATAAATTGTGTTTATTGCAAGGTGTTAATTGTTTCAGCGAGGAGTATTGTTACACAGTCTGCTCTATGATCATCACGAACGTACTTTTTTCTACGCAATTACGGTAAAAGAAGAAAATATGAATTTCAGCTGATAAATGCACCTGCAATTTCAGCTAATTACACCAGTCAGACAGATAGATACAACACAGAACTTCGTACATAAGTACATCAGTTCAGGTCGTCATACCAAGTCAGCACAGAGACGTAACTGTCAGTTCAAATCCAAGAGTGAAAGCAATAGTAGATTTATTAGCAGCAATCGAGAAGAGTAGGGAGCGAAGATATGATTCGAGAAGTATAATTCAGTGAGATTCATTGGGAAGGAGAAAGATAGAGATTATGAGGAATTCAGAAGGTTGGAATTCGAGAGAACACAAAGAGTGGAAGCACCTGCGCCATGTCTTTCAAGTTCTTTAACCATCTGTAACTTTCGTCTCAGATACTCCATATCTACCAAAATGACGCAGTCCACATGTCACTGATTTCATGGATTTGTGCCATGCTTTTGTCTGGCAGCCTCTAGCTTTCTTCCAACCTACTCCTACATCACAAAACAAAGCTCGTCGAGGCAGTTGTTTGTTAGGTATACGTAACACATATCCCAACCACCTCAACTGATGAAGTTTCAATGCTTCATCTATTGATTTGCCATCTTTAAGTAGAACTCGTTTCCTGACGATAAGATTGCTTACTCGATCATCCCAGGATACACGAGCAATGATTCAGATGCACCTATGATCGAATACTAGTAGCCTACGAATGTCCTCTACTCTCAACGGCCATGTATTTACATCATAGTAGTTGTAAAATGTACCTGAAATTGCTGATTTTGAAGATGATCAATAACGCTTGGTTGTTTTATTTCATGACAATATTGTGTTCTGAAAAATCATGGTTCATATGTAAAATATTTTCACTGAACTATATTGTGATGTGAAGCAAACTGATTAAGTCTTTCAGCTAAGTTTTCACTTCACTCTAATGTATCACAGTAAACATACTGTAATTGTTCAGCGCATCAAATTGAAGTCTGCCTCATACAAGTAGAATTCGCACAGATATAAGTTGACTAAATGCAAAATCAATGATCCGTTAGCAAGATTATCTCAAAATGAATGAAAAATTCTAACGCAATACTGAAATCGTCATAGGATTTGTTCATACCAGGACCAATGGCCAGGTCAAGAGATGACTTACCTTATGCCTAAAGTTAGTGTTTGCTAGAAATAGACGGTTATCTGAGCATAGTTGCAACAGAAGGTCGCCATTGTCTGTTCTTTGAGCCGTGACACAAAACATTCAGCCAGATGTCTTTCATTTTCACTTACCTACTTGAGCGTTAAAGTCTCTAGCCATTATTTCTACATTAGAGTGACCAACCTTTTGTAGCAGGTCCGAAAGCTTTCCGTAGAACTGATCTTTCACCTCGTCTGAATTGCAGTTAGTGTGGGCATAGGAAGATACGACGAGGAGGCAACGACGGGTGTCCCTTGCTTTCCCATTTAGTCGGACAGCGCACAATCGATTATCCACTGGTATCCAAAGATCGTTCAGCTCTTCCACTCAATGCTATACCTACGCCAGCAAGACTCCTGGAAGCAGCATCAGGGCTCCCAGATCCATGAAGAGTAAATCGGGCTATTTCTTTATTTCGACAAGGTGAAATCAGATTAATAATTTTACTAGGATCTTGTATGCGCGTTTCTAAGATGCAGTTTATTTTGATAGCATGAGATTCTAATTTCCTGATTAAGGAAGCCTGTTGTCCTATTTGACTCAATATCCGAACATTAAAACCTCCAACATGTAGTATAGAACAGGGTTTCAAGAGACCAGGAAAGATGATTCGTGAAATCTCATCGTTTGCATTAGCGATGCATTGAGATAAGGTAATGTGAGTAGAGTTAGTTATGAAGAGAAGAGGGGTATGTGTGGGTGTAGGAAGGATTTAATTTCGACCAATTCGGTTTCCCGTGATGTTACGAGTATCAGGTAACTTCCCGGCTGCCCAAACCGTAAAAGGTTGTTTCTTGTGGAACCTGAAAAGGAAGATAGATTAGTGTTGGTCTTACAGACCTGGGAGCGTGACCACAGAGCCCAGGGGACGAATGTTTGAGGCCGGTCACGCACGGCCTTTTGAAAGAAGGTTTTTTGAGGATTAGCTCCGCTCTTGAAAGCCCTTAATAGACAAAGACGGAAATCCGTGAGGTAGGGTGGTGTGTGACATTTAATGGTAGAACTTTCTCAATCTTCATTCTTTGTGAGAAGGCAGTATCGCTGTAGATTCTGGTTGTCCGATGGAAACACCTTACTGCAGTCACTCCTCTCCGCAGTCAGTAGTAGGACTTCACACTCAGACCTTGAGTAGCTGATTTTAGTCTCATCGTTCTCTAATCGACCTGCCTGGCGTGGTAGAACCTTCAGGAACATATGTTTCAGCCAATATTGCTCGTTTGGATCATTTCGATGAGCAAGCTCGACCACTAAGTCAAGGTAGCAGCTACGGTCGAGTTTCGGAAGTTAAAATTATGAGGTTTGGTGCACTTTTTTTCTCATGCACAGTCGTTGCAACTCAGAACGCTCTACCATCCGAAGACATCACAGCCACCTCAGAGGACAGCTTTAAGAACAGACTTGATCATCACGTACTCACATATGGATTATCATCTCTATCTTTTACAGGATGTGCCTGATTCACATCTTTAGGCCTTCTGGTTTTTATCACTGCCATCTCCTCAGACCACTCAGATGATCTATCTAGCCTATTATCTCTGTTTTCTCTCCCTTGTTTACACTTTAGTCCTCTCTCACAATCTTCATCACCAATTAATAACCTAAATTATACATTATTTACCTAGTCCTTAAATCTTACTCTTATAAGCATTAGAATTTGCCCCTCATTATTCTTCGTATTGCAAAATACGTATCGCCAGTCTGGTTAGGTGATAACTGTTTGTATCCAGAAACCTTACTGTCTTGAAATAAACGTATTTATTCAAATCATGGAATATACGTACTCACAAACAACTGCTAACTGACTAGAGTAAGACAGTTAAGTGTCTAGATTTCCATTTACTGAACACTACACAACACATGGAGCCGTATCAAAAGAACAAGAATCGAGCAGATAGAAATCAGTTGGTTTATACTAACTCTTGTAAAAGATATAATAGTATCAACAGAATAGATTATTATTTAATTAATACCTTTCATAAATGAATAACTTCAGTCGATCATTTCTTCAACCAGTTATTCGTAAATAGTACAAAATAGAGCTATTCTTTTAATACTGGTAACTTTAATGGAAACAATTTCTATTATAGATAGAAACATTATAATACTATCGAGTGTATTCTTTAACTGATTTCCTATTGAAATTATGAATGATAACCTCACTACTTTTAATCAGTCATTTTCACTCTGATATAAAGTTGCGTTTACATTTCATCTAATTGAAATATTCACTTACAGTTTTCTGTAACCAAAATTTGTTTACTTCAATTTATTCTAATGTATGATATTTTTCATTGCAGTCATGTATGTCACAAAAATGCTGTAAACACACACACACTAATTCATGGACAACAGATCTCAATGTGTACTTAGTAGAAGTCAGACAAATATCCAGTGATATGCTATCTGAAAAATATTTCTCAAGAATTCAAAAAGAACCATCTAGTTCAAATAAACAAACAGTATACTGGTAGAACAGAAAAGCAGTGCTTCGTTCGATTCACTTGATATATTCCAAAATATATAATATCAAGCTGACTATGTAGCATTTAGCAGTAGGACCTCTAGACGTCGACTTGCTAAAAGATTTCAAATGATTACAGCAGTCTTTCTTGTTGAAATAAAGTCCATTCCCAATCATTGAAATTTGTCGAAATATTAGTCATCAAACGTGTCATCAAACGTGGTAACACTGAATTCATTCCAATACATTAACCTCTTTGTCGACTCTGACTCAAAACATGTTCACTTTTCTAGAATTCACAATTTTCAATTCAAATGGACTGATTTAAAAACATATTATTCTGTCCTACCGTAATATTGACCTTTGAAATCATTATTGGTAGGAAACAACTGATGAAGTTAACTTAGAAAAAATAAAATCAATTAAAGTGCGATTCTAAACTCGCTTCAAGATCATAAGAGGAAAAATGTGTATAAAAGACGCGAATTTGTGATTTTTAACCATATTTGTTTTATTTGGCACTCCTTGATAATATTTACAAATACCCCTTTGTTGTATTTCGGGTACAATATCATTTTGACTTAACGTTTTTCAATCTGTTATACAGTTTTCAATCGAACAGTGACATGGTTTTTTTCTGATAAATCATAACCTCTCAACACCACTAGTCTTACATATTTTGAGCAATTCATAAATACAACATCAAGAACACAAATAACTAAAAAACCAAAACGTTTTATTTATTCAGTGAAATAACATAAAATGAAGTACAAGTTAGGAGGTCAAAGATGTTTTCTTCACTTTAGCTGAGAACTATACAATCATTTCTTTTGCTTACGTTTAATCAACCAAACAACAAGTGAAACGGATAAAACAACAATCATTGCAAAAGGCAGTGCATATTCAATACATCTACTACGTTTTGATTTTGTATCTGTCACTCCACTTGATATTAATATGTTCTGAAAACAAAATAAAACAATATCATAATTGTTTACTTGAAAAGGATCAATAAATCAAAACATTATTGATAATATCAGCGGATTGTTCTATTCGCGGTCATAATACACTTGTGATATGTAATATATTCAGAAAGTTCCATCATTTCTCGGGATGTTCTAAATGTTTCGTGATGCTACGAAAATCTGTTAATCATCAATGGTTCTAATGAGGATGAATGCAGACGTACTACAGTTTGTTTGAAATTACATTGTTTTTAAAGGGAACATTTTTTTTGAAATCAACAATTCGTCAACATATTTTTTATTGATATTTCTGACATAAATTTATTATAATCTATGTTTTCAATCTTATTCATGTAAAGTGCTCATAGTTGATTCACTTCGTAGTTTAGAGAGTACATAATGTCCTTCAGTAAACAAAAATGTATTAACCATTTATCTTTCAAAATACATTTCAGAATTTAAATGAACAATGTAACATTTAACTGTACGTGTAATTAATCTCTATTTGAATTTATTTATATTTTTCTTTGAAGTGATAAGTTTTTGTCAGTTTGTTCTCTCTTTCAAATAACAGTATTCAATATTGCTTGAGCAATGTGTTTAACAACTAAGTTTGCTCAAAAAACTGGTCGGAATATAATTTTTAAAAGCGAATATAAGAAGTAGCGGGTGTGTAATGTACACAATCACATCGTGATCATT
This sequence comes from Schistosoma turkestanicum, assembly GCA_944470395.2. NCBI lineage: Eukaryota > Metazoa > Platyhelminthes > Trematoda > Strigeidida > Schistosomatidae > Schistosoma > Schistosoma turkestanicum. The sequence goes on along the minus strand of OX103971.1, from coordinate 1,470,065 downwards.
AAGCGTGAAGGAAGTACTTACTGAAATATTGAAATCATTTTTGATTGTTACACTTCGTTTGATATATGTTTCATGCTCACATCTATTAAATTTGAAACTCCAAATACATTTGGAATATTGAAGTGACTCAGTGGTACATGTAATGAATGACATTTGTACTGAACATCCTAAAATAAACAAATGAAAAACTTTATTGCATTACATTTAAAAACTTTATTTAAGTACGTTTAAAGTGATTCATAGTTTCCAGGACCGATATTCCTTTCCTAAAAACAATCAAATATTCTTAACAATGATTTTTGTGACTAAGACAAATGAATTAAGAATTTCAAATAATTATGTCCGTCTATAAGTCAATTATCATTGAATACTGAATATCTTCACTAGCTTGCTATCATTCAAGAAACCAATATATATATATATATATATATATATATATATATATATATATATATATCAATAGTAAATTTATCACACATTTCTATAAAGTTCCATGATAATACATCTAGTTAGTTTAGCGTTTTAGAATAAAAAAACCTACATTGTCATAAACTAAATCAATGAATTATTCTGGATTATGATCATTATGTGACTGATAACTTGACAGATTGATGACATCTTTCGGAAACTAGCTCAAACGTTGTGAATCACATTGACTACAAACTGAATAATATATCATAGGAAAAAAGTTCAGTATTCATGTGTGAGATAATTTTTCGTATTCAAACAATTGTTCATTAATTGTCTGAGATTACTGAATGTTGCACACATTTATTTAACAAGTTTAAAACTTTAGAAAATTTAACAGTTAAAGATTATATAAAGTCAGTTTCATATCCAATGTTTTTTACACAGAAAATTTTTGAAAATTTTGTTTTATATACTTGCTAGTGGAGTAATATCAATCACTTGGTCTTCGCTTAGCAGAGTAACAGGATAATGAAATTTTTGTACTAGCTTTCCAGTGGATATATTTTGACCTGTTAAAGAAATTTTTCAGAAGATAATGGAGAATTAGATTCAGATATAATCATCGATTGATAGCATAAATGCGATAATTTCGACAGAATAATTGCTGCACGAATACGTCGAGCTCTTTAATTAAGTGATCATATAAACACCTGGTATCCGTTGATGCCCAACCTCAATATACAATGCAAACATTGACTAGGAACGTTTACATCTTCAAGTTTGTCCAAATGATGTCTTAACTTCATAGAAATAATAAGAAGCCTACCTCATTTATAATGTTGGATTAAATCATTAGTAATTTCATAAAATTTAAGAGATATTGTAGTGATTGGTTTCGAAAAAGGCAATAAGTTTAATGTATGCGTTAGAGTTAGGAATCCAATTCAAGTTATAAAAAGCTACTATTCAGACACTTATATTGATCGTAAAAGTGATCGTTTTTTATAGAACAACTGGTTTATTTACGTACGCTGCATAGCTCTACCATTTTTAACTCAATTCCTTTTGTCAAAATCATAAGCGCAGTTAAATGTATAAGCATTCAGAATAATTCTGATAAAAATTACATCCGATTGTTTTGATATAATAAAATGAACGTTAACAAATATGAATCCTTGTCATTAAATTTTAATTAGTGATTGTGAAAAGTTTGTAGTTTGTTAATAAAAAGAATAGTTAGATTAAGAATTTAAGCAAAAAAAAAATCATAAATAATGATTATTTCATTATGAAAGAATGAACTAATATTGTACTATTTCTTACATCGACCATCACTGTGGTTAGAAATTCCGTCTGAAATTTCTATTGTCAAATTCTCGCTCGGTAATAGATTTGATAACTTCAAAGGAAGATCAGCGAAAAAATTACATTGTCTGGTATTTCAACTTGCACAACTATTTATTCAAGATTAGTTCCCTTCATTATTATACTTATACGGCATAAATGAATGTAAGGTGGATTTAAATTCGAAAGTTCGGTTGTTTATAAGCTTGTTTTGTATTAAGTTAAACTGTTATAATGACCTATTTATGTCTACATTTCTCTTATTATCAAAACATACGCATTTTACATAGAACAGGTATTCGTTCTTTAACGTTTGAGAGTTAAAATTTCCAGAGTCTACACTTGGCGATGACATAACGTTATTCGTTTAAGAACTTATCTAAGCAAACACCACAATGGAAGTGACTGCACAAAAGTTTTATAACGAACAGTCATAAATTCTTGGTTTCGGTGATGTATTTATGATCTATTCAGCGTGTCAGTGAATTGACAAAAAAATTGTCACGTTTGAATAAAACTGTAAACCAGTTATGGAAAACCATTACTTAGTGAGAATAATTGTCGTCAGTTTATAAATTTTCGTCTGCTAACGTGAATTTATTTGCATTATGAAGACAGAGATGCACGGAATTTAACCGGCAACTCATATACATTTGTGCTATCAGGACTTTGAAAGTGATCTGACTCTTCTATCCTAAACACAACAACAAATGCGGATACATATGTTCACAGTGGCAGCAGGATCTCAACATGCATAATGAAGAAATCTAAATCTTCCAAAGAAACACAAAGCGCAATACTAAAATCACACTTGATGAAGAAGCTTTGCGGTATATGGAAACAGATACATACTAGGACCATTTCATTGATAGTCAGGGTGGTCGGATGCAAATCTGTGGGCACGGTTTGACAAGGTGTGAGCAGTATTAACACAGTTGAATAATTTCTGTCTCTCAAAACATCTGCCTGTCAACCAAGACCAAATTCAGAACATACAATATAAACCCCAAGATAGTTACAATGCACGAAGGGAAAATGTGGCGAACCAGGAAACCGACTATTCAAAAGATGTAAGCGTTTATGAACAATTATCTACTCAGCATCGAGACCTGACACCATCAGTAGCAACCAAATTTAGGAGAAAACAAAACAGATTCTGGCTGATCAATTATTAAGAAAACAACTCTAGAATTTCATGGGACACAGAATACGGAAATCAGAAAATTGCATAACGGGGCAAGCCATAACTCGTAACTTTCAGGCAGAACGAAAGTGTGGTGCATATAAGGACCCACTAATTCGAGAATCGAAGACATCGGAAAAGCGCATACACCATCGGACCACTGGGCCGACAAATGTGGCTAAGCATTCGCGCACAATACCGAAGGTCCCGGGTTCGAATCCTGCGAGATGCAGGTGTCGTATATATATATATATATGTATGTATATATATATATTTTCACTAAACAAACATCACAGTACATCAATTTACATGAAATGTATTCATGAAGTGGATATTTTGAATCATAACACAAACTTACCCGTATTTAATATGTATATTATAGTATTGACTGATTTCAAATTGAGTATTTTTAATATTCTGACCGGATTACCAAATTCAAAAGAATCAATCAAGTACAGAGTACCTTGAAAATTTAAATATAAACGTATATAACCCATAAAGCATGACAAAATGAATATAAATATTGCAATGATACAATTTGATTTAAATAATGAGGGTCAATCAAAGTTTTTTTGTTTGTTTTTCTAAATGAAAACCAAAATATGAACATCGACAATAATATGTTTGTCATAGAGAGTTAATAAAACTTTGAATTTTCTTTATCCAGTGTCCTTGTTATGTATTAAGAAATAATCTGATCTGACATTATAAGTAACTATTAAAAAAATACAATTCCTAATCGTCAATCAATCATCGTTAGACCACCATTAGAAACCTGGAAGCACTAGACGGCCATTTCGTCCTGGTATGTTGGGACTCATCAGCAGTGCGTATCCACGACTCCTGCTCCTCGCAGGACTCGAACCCGCGGCCTTCGGCATTGTAGGCGAACGCCTTACCATCGGACCACTGGGCCGGCCGGCATCCAACGGTGTTAATGTCTAACTCTGATTGATCTAGGGATTTTGCGCGACCTCACCCATTTGTCTTTGGTAGTTAGTGCCTACACCCGACAGGGTTGAACTCCATTGGTCACGTCTTCTCAACTAGAACTCCGAGAATTTCCTGACGAAGCTAGTCATCACTAGTGAGCACTGTTACGATATTTTGGGGCAGAGTTTTGGAGGTTTACGTTTTTACACATTTGAAATCATCAATCAATCATTGTTAGACCATTGATTGATGATTTCAAATGTGTAAAAACGCAAACCTCCTAAACTCTGCCCTAAAAAATTCTTAATCAATCTTAATGTATACAAAAATACGCAAAAATACCTTCAGATAATAAACTAATCGATTTGAATTTCAATTGATGAATCCTATTTTCAAATGTCATGTTTTTTTTCTAAAAAAATTTTTATGATTATCATAATCAAAAAATCGGAAAATAAATAATTTTTATCACTTACTATACAATAATGTGGATCGATTATACGTTCTATGTTATGTAAATGAAGATGTGATTTACTGGTTAATCGTGACAAATACTGAAAAGTAATAAGTTAATTGAACAAAAATGCATATCGCATTGAAACACACTAACATATGGATAGGATTCTTGAGTAGTAGCAATATTAGTCAAGAATAAAATAGATAAGTAGAATAAGAACATTATCAAAAATTAGCGTCGTCACTAAATTGGCTTCAGATGTAGAATGATACTAATTATTTCATAAAATATATATATATATATATATGTTATATACTCTTTTCAAGTTGTCTTCTTTTCAATCAAATACAAGATTTAATTTTAACCAACGAGAATCATTTAAATATTTATTTTGAGCTGAAATTATATTTTATAGATTGGATGAATGAATATTTAGTTCATTGTGTGTTCAAGTAACAACAGATATGTTCGATAGAAATGACAACTCACAAAAGATGGAATTAGATGAGTTCATCTCTAAATTTGACTCAACATACAAATTTGATAATCTTTTGAGGTTATTTCACTTTCTTTATATCAATCTTTATATACTGATCTTTCTTGGAAATCTGATGATCTACAGTTTCATAGTTCTAAGGTGACAGAGTTGTCTACACAAAATACTTTGGATTCGTTGGCCAGACACGATCAGCAACAACCTACTTTAGGGGAGAATAAACCAGATACCAGTGGAGGAGGAAATCAGGAAGAAGCGGTGGAAGTGGATAGGACAAACACTGAGAAAAGCACCTAACTGCGTCACGAGACAAGCCCTCACATGGAACCCTCAAGGTAAAAGGGAAAGTGAAAGTCTAAAGAACACATTACGCCGAAAAATAGGGAAAGATATGCAAAGAATGAACAAAAATTGGATAGAACTAGAAAGGGAATCCCAGAACACAGTTGGCTGGGTAAAATTGGTGGGCGACCTATTCTCCATTGGGAGTAACACGCGTTAGTAACTAAGTAAATTAAACTGATGTATTTGAAACAATCTTGTCACAATTATACACTCTTGTCAAGGCATTTTATGTGAAGATTAAAACTTTTTTCGATAGAGCACTGAGAACATGTAATAGATCTGATCAGATCAATTACGTCTTCTTACTGTTCTACACTTTATAAAAGGGATTAATTGTTTTCAACATCAATAAGATGTTGTTCCAAGTTTCAACGTGACGTATTCATTTACAAACATGTGACTATGTAACACTTGACTGTAACAGAAATAGCAAGTTGACTTTGAAATTAAGCGTACATTTCAAATAATTATATCGAGTACTAACTATTCTGTGAATTGACAATTGACAGGATTTGGACAGATATCTATAACACTCACTGAAACACTATTCTGAATGCTGAAAGAGTTAGTTATGAAATTAGTTGGACGTTTGATATCACTAAATGTATATCTAATCTATGTTACTTGACTTTGTGGGAATGGTCCAATAGTGTTCCTATTTACTGGCTTTAAATGACATGTGGCCTTGCTCAAACCTGGTCACACAATGAGATATTTGTGTTTGTTTCCGAACTTCTATCGATATTTCATATAATCCTCATTAGTGAACTTTTGACTTCTCTGAATGATCTTGCAAATATTGATTTTTATCAATCGTTTTTAAATTTCACATAATACACCCTTTACCGTGTAATTACTAGTTTGATTTATGCTATTGTGAAGTGATAAAAAGTATTTTTTTGGAGATCTTACACTTATTTTATTCAACTACATTTTTGAGTCATATAATGTTGGCTTAATTTCAGTAAAATAAATGTAAATGACGTTAATGAATATCAACTCCTACTATCATACATTTTTAAACTGATGTTACGTCAGGGTACTATTTTAATCTGTTTTTAAAAACGATTACTCCCAAATGAAACTGAACAACACTGTGATAATCTTTTGTGAAGAAGAAGAAGAAGAAGTAGACCCACCATCAATCACCTGAAGCGCATAATCAACTAATTTGCAGTTGATAAATGTAGTTGTCATTGTTAGAGTTACTTACTATGTATGTCTATCGTTTGTGTAAAACTTTATTGAATCGACCAAAAAACAATATAGAACAAAATCACATTTACATAAAATATTACTGTTTTAAATAATATGACATTTGAGAAGTAAATTTTCTCGTATTCTGTATACTTCATTTATTACATGTGTAAGATGCTGACAAATTGCAGCGTCTTCTGACTACCCTAAGCAACAATGCAAGCATGTTTGGAATGCGGTTTTCCCCCTCGAAATGCAAAATGTTGCTTCAAGACTGGGTTGCATCGGCACCTGATCTAGTGATAGTGAGTGAAGTAGTCGAGCGAGTAGACCGCTTTACTTATCTTGGGAGTCTCATCAGAGCCGATGGCCTGGTGACTGACGAAATCTCAGCTCGGATACAGAAGGCTCGATTGACTTTTGCCAACCTGCGTCACTTACGGCGTAGGCGTCATATCCGTTCTCTGATCAAAGGACGAGTGTACTGTGCAGCAGTTCGCTCCGTTGTCCTATATGGATGTGAAACCTGGCCAGTGAGAGTAGAAGATATTCATAGGTTACTGGTTTTCGATCATAGGTGTCTTCGAAGCATTGCTCGTATATCGTGGGACAACCGAGTAAGCAATGCTGTCGTTAGGAAACGAGTACTAGGCAAGGATGGCAGATCAATAGATGAAGTGGTGAAACTTCATCAGTTGAGGTGGTAGGGACATGTCTTGCGTAGCCGAACCACCGACTGCCTCGACGAACTTTGTTATGTGGTGTAGGAGTAGGTTGGAAGAAAGTTGGGGGCGGCCAGACCAAAACATGGCAGAAATCCATGAAGTCATTGACAAGTGGACTGAGTCATGTCGGTAATTGTCGACTACCTGGTTGGGGTCCGCGAGATGATAATAATCGATGGTTAGAGACCTTGAATGACATGGCTCAAAATCGTTCTCAATGGCGCCGGTGCATTTATTCTTTGTGTTCTCTCAAATGCTAATCTTCTGGATTCTTCAACACCTCTAGTTTTGACTCTCTAAACTTTTCTCACTGAATCATACTTCTTGAATAACATCTTCTAATCCTAACCTCTCCGATTACTTCTAATTCCCTTACTACCTCTACTACTATTGGATTTGAATTGACAATTATATCTCTGTGCTGATGTGGTATGGCAACATGAACTGATGCACTTACGTACCAAGTTCTACGTTGCATTTGACTGACTGACTGACTGACTGACATGTGTTCTTCAATGATTGACAATAAACATATCAGTGTAATAGTTTTGCATTTATTATATTTCCTTCTAGATTTCAGTACAAAATTCAGTTTTTGTTATAATCCATGAAAAACATGTGAAATGCATCAGGAATCACTTAGTTTGAAGGTTATTTGTTGGAGTTGAATAAAAACACAGTGATAAGTTGTTAATAATCAAATAACCTGTCTACAAGTTTGTTGAGTTAAGGAAAATGATGAAAGTTTATCAGTGGATCACTTGTGAAGTTTTGTAATTATTTCATACTATTTCATAGATTATATATCAAATTCTATACTGTTTACAAATTAATCATTAGAAAACTTTATATTATGGAAGTCACGGTAAATATTGTTTTATGTATTCCTTTCAGTGTCGCTTTAACAAGATAACTGCTGAAAAACTCGATAAAATGTGCTCATTAGTGACTAGTTTCTTGAGGATATTCTTGGAGTTCCAGTGATAAGACGTGACCAGTGGAGTTCAACTCCTGTCGGGTTAAGGCAGTAACTATCAAAGACTTATAGGTGAGGTTGCGTAAAATCTTCAGATTAATCAGAGTTAAACATTAACATCGTTGAATGCCAACTCATTGGTCCAGAGGTTAGGCGTTCGTGCACAAGACCAAAATTCACAGGTTCCAATACTGTGATGTTCACTAGTCGAGGATGTGCACGCACAGCTAATGAGTCCTGTGCCAGGATGAAACGTAATAAAATATACATTGATTATGAGTAGCCAAGGTTCTTGCAATATGATTGAGCAGTTTGTTCAGCAAATTCGGTGTAACCTTACAAGTTATTCCGCTAACTGATTCTAATACTGTATACTGCTACTGCTAACCATACATTCCAAAATGAACAATATTATTATTATTTTGCGTTGCGCATTTACAAACTAATTATTATCGTTCTTCTCTCAAATCCTTCTTCTATTGTTTCAATGAATCCAACAGTTTAAAATCTTTTAAAATTCAAACATACATTAGTATCATCTTTCTTCCTGTTTCATTTAGTTTTTTTCTGTTTTATGATGCTTGAAATTCTCAGTGATTGGATTTCATGTAATTTTGCATTACAAATTAATGCACATAAAAGTTTCACATTTCATACTTGATTAGGTTTTACTTTCTTTTTTACATTGTTACAACATCTCTCCACTATAATGAATGTCAACATTAATAAAATAAGAATCAATAAATGAGATATTAAAAGTTTCAGAAAGTAGTATTTCTTTTTCCAGTTAAAAGTCTCCATAATACTTTACTAATTATCATATATTACATGTATAGAACACAATAATGTCCAATTTGATATGATCACCTAATTAAATAAAGTTTAGCGCTAAATAAAAAAGTCATAATAGACATCAACATTTTTTCCAAACAATGTAGGTTAACAGACAAACGTTTTTTTTTTAAATCTCAGTTTCCAACGAATTCATTTGTCTTGTTTAACTGAATTGAAAAATAAATTTAGCTTTGATATGAAATTTGTGCACTTTGAAGAAATCAGTCACAGAATCCTACAAGAATTCTTAAGTCGTATTCCGAAAACATACTCAATGATCTTTAGTGAGCGAGTCCGGAAACCAGCTTGACTATGCCCACCACTAAATGTTTCATACGGTCGCGTGACGAAAAGGAGAACAAAATAAATTAATACTCCATGGTTTTATTGAAGGAGAACGTTGGCTTTACATAGGGAGCAGCAAATGGAGAAACATGGCGGTAACGCGGAGAGAACGTTGCGCGCAATAATTAGTAGAAGTGTTTTTGGTACAGTTAAACACAGCGAGTACAATAATGTTCACATTTCAAAAATCGCATTTTCTTCGTAGAAGCGTTCCACTACAGATCAAAGTTTATGTTATGATAAATAACCGAGAGATTTCATGAAAAAAAATTCTTGTGCTGGTTCAAAACGACCAGCAAGCGAATCAAACTTAAATTGAATAATATATTTTTTCATTCTAAACTATGCATTATGGTATATATGAACCCTTCATTATCTAAAACATTCAACCTTTGGAATATGTAAAAACATTTACATGTTTGAGAATCAAAATTGATGAGTAAGGTGGATCCGATTCAGATATGAATGCGTGGATTGCCAAAACCAGGACAGCATTTCTACAACTGAGGAACATCTGGAACTCAAAACAACTATCAAATAACACCGAAGTCAGAATTTTCAATAAAAGTGTCAACACAGTTCTACTTACTGTACGGGGGGCGGATTCTTGGAGAACCAAGGCGACCATAATTCGGAAGTACAACTAAACGGTAATTTAGTTTATCGGCATTGAAATATACTTAAAATAGTAATATATATATATATATATATATATATATATATATATATATATATATATAACAATCGATGGTATACAAAGCCATAAGCTGTTAAACTGATTTGTGATGGTTCAAATTCACGAGCAATCAAATCAAACGTAATTGAATAATATTTGTGTTTGTATTCGAAACTATGCATTATGGTATATATTATGAATCTCTCATTATCGAAAACATTGAATAGATGTTATTAACTATGAAGTAAATATTTCAATTGAAAGTTTAAAACGTTCGATCACATTGAATATTGAAAAACCGAAAATTGAGATTGGTAAATTAAAATGCTTTTATTTTATCATACTTTTCATTAACCTAAAGATTGATGAATTTCAAAAGAATTCTGTCAATAGAATTTAATGTACAGTTAGTACACATATAACGGTTTAGCGATTTCGTTAAAAATGATGTGTGAAATCATAACAACCATTGTTGTTACACAAATATGATAATAACACTTCATAAATCGAATTCACTTATCATGTTTGTGTATCATAGGGAAAAGTTATTTTTTCTTCAAATTGTTTCACGATGAGAATACATAACAAATTTTCCATTGATCAACTCTGATTATTAATCTGATCGTATTGTTATTGTTGCAAGTGTGGTGTCAAGACCATGTCATTAGTGAAATGTGCAGTTAGAAGTGAAGAATTCTTCAATATTGTATAAAAAGTGGAGAAAACAGTTTAGCTACTGATTACTTTTTTTTTATTAAGTAGTATCTCAGTGAAATAGCTAACAATGAAAACAATGAAAAATCATATTTTGGATTGATAATATTTGAAATTTATTTTTGCATGTATATTGTGATGAAAATGGATTATTGAAACGAGAAGAAAATTGTGGAAATCAAAGTTTATTTAGCTACTAAACGTATATATATATATTCATTTCTTGGCTAATGGTGTGAATATGTTGGCTAGGACATCGTTGATTGACCTCAGGTAAGACTTTCTCATGTGGCTGTTTCTGATCAGCTAAGCGCCAAACTAACACGTGGAAAGCGATATAACTCATAGTACTTAGAAGACTTAACCAATGAATAAGAAATAAACACGTTTTTAGGAGTTTTCAATATGATGCTAGTTTATCATATTGGTTTTGATTTCTTAAAATCAAGTTAGTAAAACTTTAAAACACTCTTACATGAAATAATATAAAATGATTATTATAAACTTTACACTCTTAGTCAATTAAAAACGAAAACATTACATTGAACACTCTATTTGCACACCATCTTTGAGTCATGACTTCCAACGCTCCATCCTTCTTCCATTCCTGCTGTTGCTTCCTTTACTTCCTGTTGGTACTCCAATTACTTCTTGCTTTTGCTCCATTTGCTTTCCGTTTTCCTCTTATGACCATGAGACTTCTTTCACGTTCCTTCTCATACTACTTATATCGTTCGTATAAGTAGCAGCCTTTCTGATCTCCGTACAGCCGTCTTCTTTATCAGTGTTTGTGGCTCGCCCTCTTGGCGCACCTGGAACCAACTTTCGAGTTCACTGGCATTCACGCGTTTCTGTTTGTTTCCTTTCTGAATCGTATACACTGCGCCGCGTCTCTCGGTGACGACGTACGGTCCCCACCACTTCGGGATCAGCTTACCGGACCCTGGCCCTCTTCCTGTGGTATATTTCCGTTCTCTACACTTCACTTCGTCTCCCACTTCAAACGGTCTCCAATTCTTTCTCTCCTGTTCTGACTTCTCCATGTCTGATGTTTGTTTCTCTCTCACACTCCTGATTGTTTGTCTCCGCTCTGTACTCAACCTTGTTGTATTCCATCTCTGTTGTTGCAGCCAGGTTTTATCATGCGTTGGTAGTCTCAGCCGTCTGCCATACATCAGCTGGAACGGTGACTTCCTGGTTGTTCCCTGTGCCGAGGCACGATGTGCCAGCAAGATTAATGGTAATTCTTTCTCCCAGTTACCCCCTTTAGATGCTAGCCATTCCTTCGACGTTCGGTTATTCCTTTCCGTTAACCCATTCGTCTGTGGATGGTACGGCGTTGTTCGTACTCTCTTGATACCTAACTGCTTTAGACGGAACTTGAACTCATCACTCTCGAAACAGGGACCTTGATCGGTTAATATTATCCTTGGTATTCCATGGTCCGCCACAATGTGCCGCATTACCGCTTCATTCACCGTCCTTGCACGTTGGTCCGCCATTGACACGGCATTTACCCATCGTGTGGCATGCTCAGTCATCACCAGCAGGTAAAAACAATCATTTACATGAACTATGTAAAGATTCAGTGTAGATTAGTATTCTTGAAGTTAAGAATATAACAATCAGCGAAATTATGTGACAAGTAATGCCATGCTAACAACAACAACTAGTTAAAATGTTGTCTGAATCACACAAATTGTAAATGATAATTAATTTAATACTCTTACTGGTAGACTGTTGAAACTTATCATCATACGACACAATGCTTATGATATTGGATTCAACTATTAGTAGTTTGTTCAGATCATGTGAAAATCTGTATAGAATCTATAGTCGTTTAATGAACCTAACACATAAGTGAACCTTGTCACATGTGTACTATTGTGTACTAAATTAAAAAGAGCCAAAATTTGTTTGTAAATACTAATAGAATTCTGTTTCACAGAAGATTAACTTGCACGTCTATCTATCTATATACGTATATACATATATCTTGGAATGGTTGTGTTTCGTACTACATATATATGAAGATGATAGTCTATTAGACTTTCCCTGTAATTTAAAGGATTTTGCAAATAAAATCAAGTAAATTTGAAAGAAAAATTAAAACCATTGATAAGAAAGAAATATTTAAATTTATTCAACATGATCAATACATTTTTTGAGCTGTCAATATCCGTCAAAAGATAATAGTTTGAATAATTAAACTAACCAACAGTCAAATTCAATACGAGCATCATCGGAAGCACTACGTAAGTCGAAAGCAAATAGACTTATTGATTTACTTACTCATTTAGGAAAATCTGTAGAGTAATTATGTTAGCCATGTGAATCTGTAGTGTGTGTACTAAAATGCTAGGCATATATAGCTTTTCTTAGACTTTGAACAAATCAATCAAACTCTTGTGTTCGAGCTAACTACTGGCACATATTTTGATCTTGTCTATTTTTCGTATATAACTTTGTCTGTTTTTATTTGAGTGCGTATATGCATTGCATACTTCACCTGTTGCATATAAAACCCATTTTTTCTCTGACTAAAATACTTATCCATGCTTTATCAAATGAAGTTGGATAACACGTTTTCTGCACTTAGCTTTGCTTGTCTATCTACTTGCACTACTGCATGAAATGAAACTCATCCAACTGGATTCGTATTCGGTTTCTAGAAAACCACTGTCTCATTAAACATGGTTCACCTAAGAAGCATAAGGTACGGAATTCGAAGGGAAAATTTATTTTATAGTTTATTCAATTCCATGTCTATATCATACCATTGAAAATCTCGTAGTGACGTTGATGTAAAAAACAAGGTTACATAAGTATGATCAGTGGGAAATTTTTAACAGATCGAAGCAATCAGCCAAAAATCTCAAGCATGGTAAATACACTCGTTGACACCCATATGGAAAAAAAACAGTTTCAGTCTCTATTGAATTGATGCTGTTTGTGAGAAAATGAATTCATATTTCTATGTATCAGAAGAAAAGCTATTCTTGAAATTACAATTAGGCTACTAGAAACGGTGTACCAACGATGCAGTGAAACATTGTCTTGGAACATCGGAGAACATCCGATTTTTATCGATAAAGACAACATTAAAATTTACACCAAATTTTGATCACTTCAACAGATCAATATCATTTCTCGATGATGATTCCATTCGGTTTTCATACATTGGTAAAGTATTATCCTAACTTACACTTGGTCAGTCAGTATCAAGGTTAATGAGATATCTTAAATATGAAATGTTACTCAATAACATCTTGATCTAAATTTCTATAGACATTTCGTAAGGATATCTATCAGAGGCAGATACTGTGCTATTCTGCATAAAGATGAATAGATATTACTTCATGTAGAATAAAAAAACGCTAGTAAAACAGGAGTGATATATTTTGATACTGAGTCAGTGAGTCACATTTAGTTTAGACAATCGGTTTTCTGTAGTCGCTTGTCATTTAAAGTCAACCACCTTTAAATCGTAATTGTTGGCTTTGTCACTTTAGTTTTATTAAATGATCAAAACCAGATGACAGTAAAACATCACGTGATAGACAAATTAATGATTCCATTTCATTGAGACATGTAATCGCCATCTCGTTAAAGTGGAATTCATTTATGAAGAGAACGTGAATAGTGAAAGAGAAACATTTGTTATTGTAACCTATTGTACCTGCGATTGTTATGCTGTACTCCTTTGTTTATATGTACTAAAAACCATTATCTTCCTGATCACGTGACCCTGACATTGCTCATGTTGTCTAGATAGTCTCGCCCATAACATTTGTCTGTATCTTGATACTCCTTCAATATCATGCGATCACCAACAAATATACCTCTGACTGAAATCATGACTGGTCTATTGGCTTCTGTCCGTCAAGCTATTTAACTTGGTTATTTCGCGGTACATAACTACAATTCACTATATTGTAAAGTGAAGTAAATCAAACTAGACGAAGTAAGCGTTTATGAACTCGCTGGAGATTTACAGTGTATCAGGTGTATTATAAATATAAGTTAGTGCATATGTGAATTTGTTGTGATCTTGTGATATCGGTATACAACAATCAATCCTCTGTTCATTATTCTATGCCTGATTCAAATTGAAAAACACACAATACATTCGACTGTCCTCACCATATTGTTTCCGGTTTCAATACAAGACTACTAGAGTATGAAGCTGACAGATTTGAGTATTATCAGTTAGTATAAACGATACTAGAACTTCTAAATATCATAGATGCCTATGAAGAAAGTTATTAGAAATATTTCTCGATGAATTAGATATTCAAAACACATAAGTTAGCTGATTTTTATTTTCCGAATATTTCAACACATTTCTGATGATGTTTTAGTAATAACATAACATTAGCAGGCTTGTTGTCTTACCTTTTACAAAATAGTTTGTAATGTCTATCTTATTAAAATGACCAATTCACGTGTGATTTTGACAGTAGATTTCTGTATTTTTTTGGAAAACTGAGTTTGATAAGTGAGAAATTTTTACGTAGGAACTGAATCGGCTATCTAGAAAGGTATGATAAATTAAGCGTGTTCTATCAGATTGTAATGGATATTGGATTTTTAGAGTGACCTCATCGTATGCAAGTCCAGTGCGCAGGGCTGGAAATTAAATGGGACGAAGAGGATAGAGAGCCTACATTCAATGAATTGACTGACTTAATTTTGCCCCGTGCTAGGATAGCTAGTAGTAGATTTGGACGATTAGCTAATCGCACGAAAACAGGACATGATATGGAAGCGATGAGTCATCTGCGTGCGAAACATTGGAATTCTTCGAATGCGTTTGCACCTACCTCACGCCCAGAAATTAATAGAGTTGTAAATCGTATTAGCATGTAACACTGATGGTTTAAAATCCCTTGATGTGTATCCTAGTGAGGGGTCGGTATCTGTAGCAGGTAAGGTGGCCTTTTTGAGGATGGCAAAGAAGAAAAAGGGCAGAAAGGTTAGGCATCAAGACGAATCTGAGTTATGTGATAGTAGAAGCTTCCTAACTGCTCGAAATGAAAGAAATGATAATTTGGACTGGAGCAAACAGAGGTTAATGGGTGCAGTGAATTTAAATAAAGACAAAACAGGTTTGACTATACGGAATAAAGCTTACGTTCGCAACCCTTCGCGTAGGGTAAATCATTTAACTCGACCTAGAGTTGATCCTAGGACAACAAGCGTAAATAGTGACACAGCACTTCATATTGCTGCGCGATCAGGATGTCTGCGGGTTACTGTATCTAGTTCTACGGAGTATCATAATATCGAAGCCGAAGATAATAGCACCTTAGCGCGTCCTGCTGATGCTTGTTTGCAGTCAACTGATGGACGGTCGCATACTAGTCCGAGTAGTCACAGCAACATCGATAGTGTTAGTGTAAGTGGCAGCAGTGGTAGCTTAGCTTTAAAGCCTGCATGCCAACTATTCCGAAACTCGTCACTAACTATGAATAGTCGGAACATCAGTGTGGACAACAACAACGTCAAGGTTGAGGTGAAACCTCATGTGTCTATTAATAGTGTGATAGATGGGAATAATAAACGTGATGGTAACGATAGTGGAATCACTATAGACAGTGATGTTTCTTCGGTTGCTGTTACTAATGTAGCTTCTTTGAGTACTTCAGAACAAGATGAAATTGGATGTTTGAGCGTGGAGAATGTAGGAGTCGGTGGTAATAGCGTCAGCCACAGTGATGGCACTAATGAGGGGGCTAACATTTAGTGCCCTAGGTGCAATGAGGAGTCATCTAGCTTTAATGGACATGCTGTTGTGTTGAATATGCAGCATGAGGAAGCGAGCATGGAATCGTCCACCTGTTGCACTCCACCATCTTTGACTTGTACCACAAGTATCGGGATGAGCACTACCAACAGTGATAAGATAGGTGAGGTTAAGAGCATTACTGGTCAGGAAAGTAATGTTGATCGAGTAGAGTTGGACACTGTGCATGAATCGAATGCATGTCATGAGAAGAGTACTACTACTTCTACAGCTGAGGCTACTAAGGATATTAGTATTGATAATACTCCTGCGGGTAATATTGATCGAGGGAAATCGAGAGACACTCATCGACGTCGAAGTGGGCGTAGATTGCGCTCACATACTAATACCCAAGGTGAGAAGCATAAAAAACGACATGATGCTACAATTATAAAGAAGCCTAAACTTCGTTCTTTTTCGGATGTTATGACTAGCAATGAAGATAGTAGTCATCAGAATCTTAGTAGTGACAGCGATAGTAAAGAGACAGAAAATGTGAGCAATCCATCTATAGTGACTAGTCGATCAACTTCATCGAATGAGTCTTCTAGTGTTTTGACGTCATCGAACACTGCCTCAAATGTAAAGTTGATTGAAGATGCACAGGGTTGTGCAACTGTAACTGTTCCTACTCCGGTTGACTGTCAGTCGAGTGATGATGAGAAAGAAGTGTCTAATGGTAACAGTCAGTCTACAGTGTTGCATGATAACGATGCTATTGATGTGCATATGTCTTGTGTCTCTGAAACGGAACATGAAGAACAACAAGTGAGTTTATCGATTTTGAATTGCAATACTAATGTTGTTCTTTCGTGTAGCGAGATGAGTTATACAACAACGGAAGAGTTTCACTCTACGGATGCTAGTGTAGCCAGAAACAACGTGACTTGTCTGACAGAACGGAATCGTGTTAACGATGATAATAATCTGGATGTCACTGATGTGACAACTGAGTTGTCGACGATGACGAATGCTGATCAGGAGATGGAGAGTTAAATATTGTTCCTATGTTATGCCACTTACAGTCTTCAGGAGACGAGGAAATATCAAAATTGCAGATCCCGCCCTTGCATATCATCTATTTGTCAAGAGCTTCTGTTGATAAGTCAGCATCACTGACTTCATCGTATCTGCCGTTCGGAACAAGTGGTGGTGGACTGACGACTCATCCCCATGATGTGGAAGGTAAATCCCGAATAGAATACGACCAGCTTATCGACGTGTTTTACATGTTCATGTGTGTTAATTGGATAATGTTAATACTACCGTTAGGTCATGATACGACAGATAGGGGAATCAAGGACCTGATGGAAAGGTACAGCTTGATAGGTCATATCTATGTTGGAGGGCGGGTAGGCGTAGTGCTGTAAGTCCTACTCGTTCTTCCGGTGTGGATTAGGGGATGATAGTGAACCCTAAATTGAAGTGTCAGAAAAGGCTTGTTTTTCGCATGGAGGGATTTCGCGGGACGATGTAGAATCTCCTTTGAATGCGTTGTTTTTTGGAAAATCCCTCCATGTCTATATATTTGCGTTATGATATGACTGACTCTTTCTGTTGATATTTTGGTACTCTATTTGATTCCATTTTGAGATTTTATCATTGTATATTGTTATTATTTCTATATCTTGTACTTATATTGAAGTTTTTATGTTTCCTTCTGAACTGTACATATGGTGTTTAAATTTGATATTTAATATGGCTACAGCAATATTTGGATTCGATACTCTAGCAGTAACGGGCTGGAAGCACTTATTCTTCCAGCAACGGAACCTATTGTGGTAATTAAAAAAACACGAAGGTGTTATATTGTTTCTGGTAATTTTCTGTATTTTCCTTTTTGATTAAAATAGAACCGTTCTCTCTTAGAATTAGCGTTTCCGTCCTGGACTGGGTGGGACGCGTATGAACCTACACTTTGCGAGTTGAAAGCGGACTGCAAGAGTAATTACAACTTAATAAGGGCTTAACCAAATTAAATGAAAGCGAACTGGAATATATGTGGAGGCACTACAAGTATATTCTTTACTATGGAATAATACATGTTCTCTATGGCGGGCTCGTAATTGCTGTATTGATGATCATTGTCATTCGCGACTCCATCATCACTACAAACTAAACGAAAATGAATTCCTCAAGAGATGAGGTGATATTATGGTGCGAGCTACTTATAAGTAGTATATGACGTCAGTGTCAACGTAATGTCTGGAAGCAGAAGATGGGGGAAGATCAGGAAAGGAAGAGTTAGAAAACAATGGAATTCGTATGAAATGCATGAATAGTGACAATGGATTGATGTTTTGCAACAGGAACAGTCCAGTTCGATACGATGAACTGATATTTTGCAAATTAACAATTTACGATATGGTTTTCCTATTTGACTGAGTAACTCTGTTGTTTTCGTTAAATACAATTCGGTTGCCCCACCTGTGTTCTCGTTTACAACAATATTACTTTAAAATGAATTCATAAATATCATATCGAATACAATCTTCAGGGTTCTTTTTGCTGGAAATTAATTGAAGTTAGGTAAACAGAAATCAGCGATAATTTGGGACAGTCGAATGGAAACCTAGAGCACAGGTAACCTAAGAAAGCATAAAAGTCCTACTGACCTTGAAAAAAACAATTTCCATGTTCAAATTCAGTTCGTTAATTTACTGTGTCGGTAACCATCAATTAAAATGGAATTGTTGTGACTAGTAGCTTAGACAAAATAAAGAAGAATTCGTCGAGTGCTAGACGCAGTTATTGTTTCCAAGGCAACAGCAGGCAACAAATATAGGGATTCTCGATGATCACAAACTCTGTAGCGGTTCCAAGGAGCAAAATACATCGAAACTATGAATAAAAGATGAATTCACATCACGGAATAGGTTGGCGTAAAACAGACAAACGAATCAACGTATGCAGAGGCAATTATAAAAAATTGATTAAATAATTCAACCACACCTAGTTACATGCTAGCTTGCTTACTTACTTCACACTAACGATCAAAAATAAGTACTGAACTACTTGCTCAGTTGCTCACTCACTTCCAACTCACTTCAAATTTACTCGGTCACGTACGCCTATCCAGCTCAGTTGAATATAGACAGAAAAGCAGCATTGTGAAGTCTGCTCTGTCCTTGCATTGCTTTTCCAGTTTAACCTAGTTGCTGTCAATTGTTTGGATATGTGTTTTCTGTTTTCGGCTACATGTGTGTGTCGGTCGAGTGAGAAGGAACTTACAACACACTCAAAAATATCAGCTTGTCGGTGGAGGTTGAAATGTGTTGTAAGCTCACTGAATCTGTTGGTGATTCCATAGACCATTGCCAATTCACCAAAATATCCAGGTTCCCTTTTATCAAGTCTGTGATCGGATGTTGCAGATTTTAATATGTGTCACAGTGTCGGCTGTTGTGAGTTTCCAAATGTTTGCCAACGTCTACAAATTATGTATCGGAATGCGATTCAAACGAAAACATCGATCACGGTTTGGTGCAGATCAGCATTCGACAATGAACTGTATCGGCATTGTTGATGAAAATAAATTATGGGAATATGCGAAAACAACCCACAAATGAAATAGTACAGCGAAGAAAAAGGAAGAGTTGTGGAATGTCAAGTCAAAAGAAGAGAAGTTAAAGTAAGAAGCTGGATTTAGGTACGTTGAAATCGAAACTTCAGATAAAAGAGTAGAGTTTGTAAAAGAAAAAATTGATGAATAAATGTTCACACTCTCTAACTGTTTTTGTTATTATATAATGCCAAGTCATACTGTAAGCGCTCGAGTAAGCATGTTGAGGGTGTCTCGACAGAATAGCAACCTCAGCATAGTTTTGGAAACATAAACCACAGAAGTAGAAAGCGTATAATAGCAACCTCAGTGTTACTGATTAGTCGTCTCATCAATCTAAAGACCTGGAAGCAAACAAAATGTTCTGCCCACACTATCAATGTTAGCTGGTCAGTAACTCCAACCCCCTTCATTTTGTGCTGTTAGGCTCATGTTATATGATTGATAAAACTATTTTATGCTCTACTTGGTGCTCTATGTCTCACATCCTGTTGAGAAACACTATTTCTGCAAGTTCCTTTCACAAACTTGTCTGGCTGTAACAACTAATTGACTATTGGTTAGGCATCAATGCAATACAGTTAACAGTTATGGAGAAATAGTACGGATTTTCCAACAAGGTATAAGAATTTGGAATGGATTGGGGAAGATGTACCTAGCGAAGTAAGCAGGAGATTTGAAGAGAATTACGATTAAAAGTGGAGCAATAGATAACACTAAAGAATCAATGTTAAGTGAGAACAGTATGACAGATAATTGGCAGTATGAAACTCACACAGTTGTACGTGTGGATAAAGTTGGGCCCACGAAAGTAGATTGCGTTCTAATCAACCAGTCTACAGTTGAGCAGTGTCGATTGACCCAGTGAGAAGAGTAGCCTGTCTGTTTCAAATACAAACTAAAGAGATTTATATTCAACTAGAAAAATTTAATGCTACTTAGGAGTGTAAAAATAACTAGATAAGACGCAGCAATGAGTTCATTGTATTTTAAGTGTATGCAGAGCTAATAATATGGAAGCGGACTGCGAGTGAGTTTACGAGTGCAGAAGAGTCAGCGCAACTGAGAGCATCATTAAGAAGTTGAACAAACTCACGTAACTCACTAGCCATGCCTATTTTTGAGGGAAGACTATTTCTAACAGATCGTTAGTAAATAACAGGAAGAAGAGTATATCCAAGATGATCTGTTGATAACCTAATGATATGTAGACATGCCAGCTTGCGTGCACTGTATTCACTCCTGTGTGAAACGTTCTGTTTTCAAGAAGTTTCCGAGTCAATATCGAAGCGAGTCTATAGAATAACAGGGTGGATCCTTTCTATTGCCTACTTTGAAGACAGGAGAAATAGTAGCTTGTCGCCATTCAGGTTGTAGTTAATCTGACTCCTGAGAATACAAAAACAGGTCACATTGAGGCATGTTTTCCATAGCCTTTTCACAAATTCTGTGCTTACGAGTGAAGGACGTCTATATGGAGTATAAATGAACGCAATTTCAGTGCTTGTATTCATTGTTTGCTGGGTTGGTGTTTGTAGAATACACTTTCTAAGCTATATCAAGACCTTTTGCCGCTACTATTGGGTCAAGAGATCACAACAGTCTACCTCGTTCCTGGTAGACCTGGTTCATTGTTTGGTTCCCGTTATTCGACTAAGGTGAACCCGTAAACGTTTCACGCATACATAGAGACGAGCATAACAACCTATGAAACAGGTAGTTCATGTTTGCAATAAATAAATGTCTCAATCTGCTGTTGAAATCTCGATTGTGGATCTGTATCATCTCACTGCGTATATGATAAGAGACATCCTTTGAAATAGTCTAACCTAATACTTCTAGATCTATTACATATAGAACTCCGACAATCAATAAGCAACAAGTGTAGAATCTTTTTTGAATGTTTTGTGTTTTGTAAAATCCACGATAGATAGGGGAATCAAGGGCCTGATGGGAAAGTATAGGTACCTAGTTAGCACGATAGGTCATATCCATGTTGGATGGCGGGTAGGCGTACTGCTGTAAGTCCTACACGTTCTTCCGGTGTGGATTCTATTACCATTTGATTAGAAGACCAATTACAGTTGGATTATTAAGAAGAATAAAGAAACATTTGAAAATTTATTCGTTTATAACACTAAACTTCTTGATAAAGGAATCTTGGATTATTTATCGTATTTTCGTATTCGAATTGTATCTTGGAGGAAGAAATTTTGATCTTGGACATATCTTATCGAACTTATCTGTGGAATTACTATATTTTGTATTTGTTATTTTCCTTCCGTTGAACTTTACTTACAATGTCAAGTCGCAAGAAATCAAACACGAGGAGGGTGGAAGAGCTCGACGGATCCCAGAACGCTAAGCAAGTCGTTAATGATGAATTTTTTATGGGTAACCCATATGTTAATACTGATGTTAGGTCTGATACCTATTATTGTAAGTCACCTTTGGCAGGCATTAAGGAACCAGGATTAAGTGAGAGTTCTAAGGTACCAGAGACGGATCAGATACTTAAGACACCGATAGTTGGTTTAGAACTACCTAAGGTCGAACTTTCATTTTTTGATGGAAAGTCTCGCGACTACTTTAGGTTTATGCGCCAAATAGAAACGTTTATAGAACCAAGAGTAAAAGATGACCAAGTGCGTTTATTATACTTAATTCATTATTGTAAAGGAAGGGCAAAAAATGCGATTGAAGGTTGTATTATAATGGATCCACAAGCAGGATATAAGAGAGCTAAGGCCATTTTAAAACAGCTCTTTGGACAGTCGCATGTAATAGCCCGGGAAAACTTAGAGGACTTATTTAGAACTGGGAATGCACATCCTGAATTATTGACGAAGTTGGCTATTAAAATGCAGAATGCTGCTTTAACTTTAGAACAGCTAAATTGTACAACGGAACTTAATTCCTTGGTTACTTTAGAACGAATAGTCAGGCTCTTACCCCGCGGAATGCAAGCCCAGTGGGCAGAGCTAGGAATCAAGTGGGACGAAGAGGAGAGAGAGCCTAATTTCAATGAATTGACGGAATTTATTATGTCTCGTGCTAAGATAGCTAGTAGTAGGTTCGGAAGATTAGCTTATCGGGCTAAAACAGAACATAATACGGAAGCTACTAGTGGTCTGTGTGCGAGACATGAGGATTATTCGTTTCTATCTAACGCACGCTTGGAAGGTAAGAGAGTTGTCAATTATATCACGAGAGCATACGCTGATGGAGGACGAGTATGTGACCGTAACGATGTAAAACCTCTTGATGCGTGTCCTAGTAAGAAGCCGGTTGGTGTAACAGATAAGATGGCTTTTCTAAGTATAGAAAAGAAAGAAAAAGGTGAAAAGTGTAGGCGTCAAGATGGATCCGAAGTGTGTGATGATAAAAGCCTCTTAGCTGCTCGAAAAGCCAGGAACGGTTATTTGGATTCGAGTAATCAGAGGTTAATGAGTTCAGTAAATATGAAGAAGGCCCAGGCAGAATTGTCTGGACGGAATAAAGCCTATTTTCGGAACCCTTCATTTAGGGTAAATTATATATCGGGACCTAGAGTTAATTCTAGGATAAGTGATGGCGGTACTATAAAGGCTAAGAAGCCTAGGAAACAACATGATGCTACTATTATTAAGAAGCCTAAACATCATTATCTCTCAGATGCTATGACTAGCAATGGAAATAGTAGCCATCAGAGTCTTAGTAGTGACAGCGATAGTAAGGAGACAGAAAGTGTCAGCAGTCCACATATAGTGACAAGTCTATCAACTTCATCGAATGAGCCTCCTAGTGTTTCGACGTCATTGGACCTCGTCACGAATGTTAAGTTGATTGAAGATGCACAAGGTTGTGCAACTGTAACTGTTCCTGTTCCGGTTGACTGTCAGTCGAGTGATGATGAGAAGAAAGTGTCTGATGGTAACAGCCAGTCTACAGTGTTGTGTGGTGACGATGCTATTGATGAGCATATGTCTTGTGTCTCTGAAACGGAACATGAAGAACAACAAGTGAGTATATCAGTTTCGAATTGCGATACTAATGCTGTTCTTTCATGTAGTGATATGAGTTATACAAAAATGGTAGAGTTCCACTCTACGGATACTAGTGCAGACCGAATCGATGCGATTTGTCTGACAGAGCGGAATCATGATGACGTTGATAATAATCTGGATGTCACTGATGTGACAAATGAGTTACCGACGATGACGAATGCTGATCAAACCTCCTCTGTATCAGGAGATGGAGAGATAAATATTGATCCCACGTTATGATACTTAAAGTCTTCTGGAGACGATGAAATGTCAAAATTGGAGATCCCACCGTTGCATATTATCTATGGGTCAAGAATTTCTGTTGACAAGTCAGCATCACGGACTTCATTGTAACTGTTGATCGGAGCAAGTGGTGGTGGATTGGCGACTCGTCCCCATGATAGGGAATGTAGTTCCCGGATAGGATATGACCAGTTTTACGACGTGTTGTACATGTTCGTGTGGGTTAATTGGGTAAGGTTTATACTACCGTTAGGTCATGCCACGATAGATTGGGGAATCAAGGGCCTGATGGGAAAGTATAGGTACCTAGTTAGCACGATAGGTCATATCCATGTTGGATGGCGGGTAGGCGTACTGCTGTAAGTCCTACACGTTCTTCCGGTGTGGATTAGGGGATGAGTGGGAACCCTAAATAGAAGTGTCATTAACGCTTGCTCTTTTTGCATGGAGGGATTTTGCGGGCCGGTGTAGAATCGTTTTTGAATGTTTTGTGTTTTGGAAAATCCCTCCATGTTTACATATTTTTGTTATGACATGACGGACGTTTTCTGTTGACATTTTTGTTATTTTATTTGATTCCAATTTGAGATTTTATCATTGTATATTGTTATTCTTTCTATATTTTGTACTTATATTGAAGTTTTATGTTTGCTTCTGAACTGTACATATGTTGTTTAAATTTGATATAATATGGCTACCGCCACATTTTTGGATTCGACATCGTGCGGTATAGGAGTTCACCTAGACCTCGGAACATTGATACTCGTTCAGAGTAATTTTGAATTGGAAGGCGTAAATTTCGTTAGGTATTATTTGTATTTCCATTTATCATTTATTAATAGACCATTTTCCCCTAGAATTATTGTGTTTCTATATTAAAATCGGGAAATGCGTCCGACGTACGTCTATTGGAATCGAACTGAACTGACACGATAGAAAATCCAATTACAACAATTGTGTTTCGAAGTACGCCCTTCGCAATTGTTTTTCTTTGATATGGCAGATTTAGACAAATGGAATAATATTTGATTTTTTCAGTAAATAGTAAAGTTATTTACCGTATTTATCTCTCATGACGAAGTTTGTCAAGAATTGAACTTCATGTGTGGTGTAAGTTTATTTCGATCAAATAATAAGAAAGAGATCATGGTAATTCTCCGTCAATTCACAGCCTCGTTGCGGATAAACTATCTCTGAGTATTCTCGAAACTCTGCGTTTTTCAGATGACATCCATTTCCACATCATGTTTCATGTAAAATGGTTTTAGGAAAAATTTCTGACCAGGTCAACGTAACTCGTCTCCAGACTTCCAAAACTAACTCAGTACGAAATAGACATGTTTGAATGACTTAGCTGTAGAATCAGACGATTATGTTGTAGTGGAATGCTTCTACGAAGAGAACGCGATTTGTGAAATATGAACATCATTGTACTCGTTTTGTTTCACTATACCGAAAACTCTTCTTGCGTGCAACGTTCTTTTCGCGTTGCTGCAATTTTTCTTAACTTGCTACTCCTCATGTAATGCTTATTCTCTCCTCCAATAAAATAATAAAACCTGGATTTATTTTGATATATATGCCGGGATAATATGGAACATTTTGTGGTGATCATAGACAGTCTGGTATTTCTCACCACTAAAATGTCTTGAGGAAATTATTGATGAAGAAATAGACAAATTGATGAGCATATTAAAAGGCGATGGGTACTCACCTAACTCTCTTGCTTGTAAGGCTATCAGTTATCCCGTTGTGTATTCTACATTCTGATCAACCTTAGTTGGCATCTGTAAAGCCTACAGGGATTGACTCAACGTACCCACTTCGAATTCCTGGATGGACGTCAACATCAGAGTGCTGACTGATCTGGCTGACAAATTAAAAATATAATAATACGCGCATTCTGGATTCCACTGCTAGTCACAATTCATCTCTTCTATCTAAATTTGTGACAAAGTGGTCATATCAAGGCATTCCTAACAGAATTCACGTGTGCCAAATAATAAGTTCGTCACTAAGTATGCTTGAGGCTATTACGAGTTTACCTTAGTCGATAAACGCGAACGAGACTTTTATCAGCGTCCAGGTAGGCTACCTTGAATCCCCAAAGCGTGTGGAAAGACTTTGTAAGCGTAGAAAGTATATTCTACAAACACCCAGCAATCACAGTACAATCAAGCATACAACTCTCGTTTATTTATACAACATAGAAACGTCCTTGAGACCGTTAAGAAAATAGCACACTAAGATAGACAGCAGCCAATCACAGCCATGGATTTTCCTGGTGGGAATTGAAATCTCAAGGTCAACTGATCAGCCCATGTTCGCATACGTGAAAACCGAAATAAGGCATTTATCAAGCGATTTTTGGGGATCTAACATCCTCAACACCAATGAAACCCATCACAATGCAGTCAGGACTATCAACAACGAGATAAATGAAACCTTTACAGATTTTACAACGTCCATACTCTTTGCACATGTGAGTGGATATTCGAACTCACCAACCCTATAAACTGAGCATTTAGTCATTTTTGAAACGTAAATCATTACATTTTGGTAGATTCGGAAGTGAATTTAGGCAGTTGCCGTGACTGATAACAATAAAACTGTCAGGGACCAAACAACACTTTAAAATGATGTTTCATATACACAGTTTTCTTAACGTGATGTCGTGATAACGAAATATCCTCATCAACGAGGGCGCTTACAAATAACCACTGTTTAATAACAAAATCAGGGTTGACTGATTTTGATATGATCTTCCTTTAACAGGTATTTACGATTCTTTGCATTTTACGAAAACTGTGTTTGACGTAGATTTCAACCGACATAACATTTCAAAAGACTTTCGCATAATTTCACATTTCGTTTTTCGTTGAGTTGTATGCATGCATCTGCGATGTGAAAGCCAACTATCGAATGATATTGCGAAAGATGTGAGGTATTCAGGGGCATCGAAGTATCTGAGATTTTGTTGACTTTTCCCACTTCTGCATGAGAATTTGACTGATAGCGGTATTCGTGTATATGTTGTGTTGTTTGGCATCCTATTTGAATACCGTTAAACGAATTGAAACGTTTGCCTGAGTGCGAAGCATGCTTCCTACTGACCAAAAAACAGTGTAAAACCATACTTATCCACAAATATGTTCTTCGGAATTCACAGCTATTATACCACAATGTTCAACACGTTAACAACAGTCAACTGCTAGTTTCGCAAATTATACTTTACTGCATCGAAATCACCTCACCAGAGTGACATTTCCATGAAATATTCAGGCACCGGTCGAACCCACTAAAAGCCCTCTAATCTATCTCAAATGTGTCAGTGCAGCAATTACAATAATACTATATTTGTGATGCTAAACGGTATGTCATTCTGAACTGCTTATTTTTCACGATGACAACTCCCAACCTTACAGTATAAACTACGACGCTTCACTTGCAAATTTACAAACTCGAATAACTCAGACAAATGTTCACACAAGTAACACAAACATACGTTTTCGACTACACTACGAAGCCACAATGTATCGATTATCATAACTACACGGTTTGTCAACTATTCTGCTGAATGTTTTTCTCCAACGAACAAGTCGTCTATTCTTCAAACGATTTCATTTTACCTGTTATCATTCGTGTAATGTTGAATGTATAAGCAGAAAAAACCTTCACTAAATAAGTTACTTTCACTGAGCATACTATGATTAGTTGGAATTATTGTAACAACATGATGAATGACAAATCAAAACTCCGATTTCCAACAACAAAAACAGTTTATTTGGTGAAAAGCATAGACAGTGAGTGGGATCATAAAATACTTGCTAACTGATGACTGAGCATTTCGTGATCCATACACACTGTGCCAATATGCTTACTGGAAATTCTAACTATCAGACACTGGGCTGTTTCTAATGTCGTACTCTGGAACACGGAACGGTCGGCCACAAGTGCGCTGCCTTTGGATTTCATCATGGACGTCGTCGGAAAAGACCAGATCCAGCTCATTGAATGGGGCGTCCAAATCGTCGATGTATGATGGGCCACAACTGACCAGTTGTCGCGATTGGTCGAAACAGAATACGACCTCATGAAGGAGAGCCCTTCGACTCTAAAACAGATAGGAATCGAGCAAAATCTAGTTTGACAGAGAACCTTCACGTATTATTACAATAAATTCCTTTTGTTCAATACTAGATAACCAATTAATTTGTGAACTGCTAATGTAGATTATTTATCGCTCAAAGGCGACTTCTTAACAAAAGCGGCTATAAATACGATGCCGAAACTAGTGAAAAGCGAGTTCAAATCAGCTATCTGTTGCTCTCAGCTGGATATTTGATGTCTTCCTGACTCTGACCTCTGTTCAATGAAATGGTTGTCTACAACTGGTAGATGGTATAAAGAGTGATGAGATAAATTGCATTAGAATGTAAGAATGTGTCAGATGTATTCGAAATCGGGGAAAGCAAATTTTATTTCTCACTTTGGTTTCTCCACAGATTATTTTCACATTTGCGTGGAACCTGTTCAACAGCTCAGTCTCAAACACGCTTGTCTGTTTAAAAGCAGAACAGTAGGGAATGGTGATTATAAAGTCAATAAGAATTTGAGATACTAAAAAACAAATATCTCATTAGATTATGCAAAGACATCGTTTTGTAAAATCTTCCATATTTTGAAGTTTTCTTATAGTTTTCATGGGGTCTATGGTTGTTTACACAATATTACTTCACTATGAGAATAATCGAGATCTCACTATTTTCAGTGTGTACAACACTGCTAAGTCCACACTAAGAGGTTGGAGTTCGCACACCACTTTCAAATATCATGTGGTTTTATTCTGAAAAACAGTGCATTCATACTAATGTGAACGATAGATTGACTTCAGTGAATACCGATTCTGAATGCCAGACACTTACTAAGTCAACATATTGCAGTGCATTCGTGTTACAAATGGATGAGTTTATGAGTACAGGAGTATGACCTCATTAACAGATATCATTCTCACAACAGTCGTTTGAGTAAACCACTCTCCGTTCAAATGCAAAACATGTCATTTGTTCGTTCAATATAAAGCAGGTTAATCTTACCGAGTTATCCGTGTTTTTTTCCACAGATAGGAAAAACTCGTTTCTAAAATAGAGAAAACATCATGACCAAAGAGACGTTGGAAAAAATAATGTTTGGTGATTTTTCTTGACCAACATGGGAACACTCATGCAATCACTTCAAAACCTAACGTCTGTTTAATCACCTCCTCCAATATTATCGATTACGGTGAACTTGTTCAGTGAATGGAGGCAGCGATATTCCAAACATTCGTTATGAAACCTCTTCATATGTGCAATCTACGTATATTAGGCACGTTTCTCATTTCCACAGGGCCACCTAACTTCTATTAGAAAATCGTTCATTACGTGATGTCCTGAAGCAGATCAAGACCAATCAAACCATTGGGGAATCAGCACCCATAAGACAAAAAATTATTCGTTAGAATCGTAACAAATAAATGTTGACGTTTACGTACAATGAACTCTCTATACTCTTGAAAAGGTCGATACCGAGTTGGAAGTACTGGATTGGATTTGTGTCAGCGTCATTCGTGGTTGTACACAATCCGTATGCTCCAAACAGATTAGAGCTAAAATATAGAGGTTAACAGTAAATCAGGTGAATAAGTTAGCGACGTTTGAATCAAACAATCTTCTAAACGGATGTTCATCATGAAAATATCTGTCATTTGGTACGATATTTTTGATTTACCTGACGAATGGTTCGGAAATGACTCAATACTCAACCACCATATTCGATGTGTGAAATTTCTGTGATTGTTCCAATCAGTTGCTCAAATTATTATTATTATTATTATTATTATTATTATTGTCTAATCCTGTTCAAATCTCACATCACTGACGAAACAGACATAACTTTCACGGAAACTGCATAAGATTACCATGAGCAGACCTATATAATTTCTATTAGTTAAGAGTATACTACGTCGCGTCCGTTGCAACGTTAAATTTGTGTTTGAATAATATGTGAAATATTTTTATTCCCTAAAGCTGTGGCTTACACCAAGTCACAAAACGTCTGAAGTTTGATATCTACTCATTGAGAATTAACAAACATATTATTATAGTGACTTTCATCATTATGAATAATTTTTTTGATTATTAATAAAAGATGTATATTATTCAGCAAAGAATGAACAGAGATTGACAATCAACGGAATCATAAATATGGAGATGGCTTGTCTTTGATATATGTTCAGATGTTAGATACGTGGATAACTTACTGCAGTAAACTGTATCTAAGTGGGTTGCCCCAATATTTTGAAAGTTCGGGTACATCATCCTGAAAAAGAAAATGTCAGTGTCACAAATAACAACAACGTCATCATCAGTAGGTTTGTGAATGTTCTGTCATCTGAATTTCTGGATGTTTTTCCCTGTCAAGTTATCAGACTTCATAAACACTGTGAATATCCACTATCCTATTTACGATCTGGTATGAACCGAGTGTTTTATTTGAGCTCGACCTTTGTTCTTTCTTACATGTATTTCACGCTCTCGACAGATTTGCACAATTCCGACACATTGAATAGTACACTATCCCTTGAAGAGCCGTGTGATTGTCATATTTCAGCAGGCTAATGATAATCAAATAATATTTACGAGTATAATAAACAGCTGTGAGTGAATGTCAATTTATTTTACAAGATAAGACATTGACGATCACCAATGCACAGTTGTGTTTGCACAAAACAGCGTCATAACTCTGACTCTCACTGCTTACTAGGTTATATCTAAGGAAGTTCACAGGAAAGCTGCATCCATTTTCAGACCATGGTGTATAAGGCGTGGATCTGAAATAGGCAGATTAGTAATAATTAACAAAATAAGAGAATACTGATACTAGGTATCTTTCATTCCAATTTACACATAACTCAGAAATGACCACGTTATTTATCTTAACTGTCGATTCAAAACACATGACCAGTTGTGGGCAATTTCAAACACAAAACGTTGGCAAAACAAGAAGTAAATCTTTCAAATGTTGTTTATCATCGGAAACTCTGGTTGCTTGACACTTAAATTCACTTTACACCTACCTCAATCGAGAGATGTCGAATTTTCTGTCTTCTGATATTTCACACTAAAACAAGAAGTATTATACGTGTTAAATCAACTGCTTTTAGCACGAACTACATCCCTTCAATATATTTTGAGATATTGACTGTTGTGAAAGATAAGGTTAATGCAAACAAAAGTGAATAAGCAGAGTATAGAATACAAAGCACATCTTCGGTTTCACCAATGGTGTTCTTGTTCAACAAATAATCTGTTATTCAGTTTATTTCTTTCATAAGCTTACAAGTATGGTAATTAGCCTCGACTGTGTATATCTGGTACATTTTAACATCTACTGAACGGTTTTTAAGGGAGTTGATTTTGCAACAAATGAGTCGTCGAATCGCGCAAAACACTACTCTTGTTTATGAGATTGTGAGCGAGAGGAATCCCAGTAGGGCTTTGGGTGGAATCATAGAGGCCAAATTCAGTTTCAGCGAAAATCATCATTTATCACTTACATCTCTCTGATAACAGTGTGTTGGTAACCAGCGCACATGTAATATGTAACCTTGGTGGTTGATGACGTTTCCACTGATCAGTAACGTGCTGGCAATGATCGGAATTAAACTGAAGACTGTGACTCTGGAAAAGATAGAAAACATGTGTTCACAAAGTTAACCTGAATGCAAACAGATGGCGGCTGACAGTAATCTGTGGACTTATCAATATCATATAGGGAATGATCATGTGTTGTGGTGGTGGACGAGACTTTCTTAATACTGTCCTTACAGTGAACGTTTTCATCAGTTCGACAGTGTTTTTTGAACAATGTGTTAGAACTTTGTCCGAGTGCATAGAAATGAAAATTGCATGTACTGTATTATTATCGAAAATCAAAACGTATTATTTCATTGGTTTAATTTGGAAAATATAATGTGACACAATCTCGATTCACTCACTTCATGTTACAGATATTCTAAATTGAACAAAAACGATAGCAATTTTGAGAGTGATATTGCAGATGGAAACTGAATTACATAAACGATTCAGTAAAAGTAGGCGAGAAAAACAACACTTATGTAATAACTCACTATAAGGATGGATTCTTAGGCACCATGTGGTATACTGTCAAGCAACTTTGTCTCATTTTGCACACAAACGCTTAGTGCAAAGTTGAGTGATAACATAACTGTACTCAGTTGTAGACAAAACCACACAGAAGAAAGCACTATTTTAAACTTCACTATGAAGATACCTGATTGTGATGAGATTTTGACAGTCGTGCATTACCTCAACCTAAATACATGATCAAGTCTGTTACGCTTTATGAAGCGTAGGCCGCTGAACAGCAAACTGTTTCTCTGATTAGAGTATTCTAAGCGAGCTGTATTTATAGGGAATGTGGTCGCCAGCGGCATGCCCAACACTCTTGTTAATTATTGTCTCACTTTTATATATGTGGTGCATAAATTATTTCAGTCTCCATTAAAAGGGAACTAAACCACTTAACAAACAAGTTAACTATGACAAATCATCATCGCTTCCTAATCAAAACAACAACAAAAATGTGGTGATCCTCATCAAAAGGAAAATATTCAAAAATATCTCAGTGCACAAGATCATTGTGAATAGTTCAAACAATATTTTTTGAATAACATGCATAGTAAACAATAGTGAGTGAAAAATTTAGCTTACCAGATAAATTCAAGAAGCGAGCAGCAACGAAGAAGCAGCAGATAGATGAGGAGATGCAATCTCTGAAAAAAGCAAGTATTATATACTTGAAGATGCAGGGGGGAAATCACACATGAATGGTTAGAAGAAAAGAGAAACAGACAAAATGATGAACATAGACACAAAATCAACAAAAGATTAGAAAAAAAATGAGACGGAAAAAATTTGACTAAAAGAAATAGGACAAGGTTAATGTTATCAGAAAGCAAGCAGGTGAGAAGAGACAAATCTCTGGCAGTTGAATCAAGAGAAATCAGCAGAAAATGTCAACCAACAATGTGACAAGGTTATCAGGTCAATGTGAAAAATCACAAAATATTAGCTGATTTCTATTTCTGCATAAAAGTATGGTACGATTTTCACTGTCAGCTAAATATTTCTTTTTTATTTATTCAGTGGATAAGTAGTGCCAACACTAGGTTCCCGCCATTCAACTAAAATCTTCACAACAATAGTTTTTGTTATCTTGTTAGTTAACAACATGTCGATGCATCACTCTAGACTATCAAGTTGAGAATCGTTGTTTTCACGACAGTGAGATAACGTGGTCAACAAATGTTGTCATTCAGTTCATTCATTCACCCAGTGAATTCGCTTCCTGAACAACATCCTACCAAATTGTTGCTTAGTTAGTGGTTGATCAGAGAAATGACACTCGCACAACCAGAGCTATGGAGAGGAAACAACCTTAGAGAAAAATTGGAAAGGGATGAAGGAGGCAATCACTTCAACATGTCAGGAGGTTCTGGGTCACAAGAAACACCATCACAAGGAATGGATCTCTTTTGGTACTCTTGACAACACTGAAGAAAGGAGTAGCAAGAGGGCAGCAATCAATCTCTGTCGAACAAGAGCAGAGAAAGTTAAGGCACAAGCTGAATACACAGAAGCAAACAGGAAAGTGAAAAAGAGCATCACAGTCGACAAACGGAAATATGTGGATGCTCTAGCAACGACGGCAGAAAAGGCTGCAAGAGAAGGAAACATGAGACAATTGTACGATACAACAAAGAATTTCGCTGGAAACCATCATAAACCGGAACGACCTGTGAAAAGAGAGGAAGGCAAAGTATTCAGCAATACTGAAGAACAGCGAAAAAGGCGGGCAGAGAACTTTAGGAACTCTTGAATCGACCAGCTCTACTGAACCCACCCAACATCGAAGCAGCATCTACGGACCTCCCAATCGATGATGGCCAGCAACAATTGGAGAGATCAGACGTCCATCAGACAAATCAAAAGCGGAAAAGCAGCAGGACCAGACAACATTCCACCAGAGGCAATGAAAGCAGACGTGGAAGCAACTGAAAATATATTTCACATATTCTTCAAGATGATTTGGGATGAGGAACAAGTACCATCAGATTGGAAAGAAGAATACTTGATCAAAATACCAAACGAAGGCGATCTCAGCAAGTGTGACAACTACAGAGGCATCACTCTTCTCTCAATACCAGGCAAATTCATCAACAAGGTATTGTTAAACAGAATGAAGGACTTCGTAGACGCCCAACTTCGAGACCAACAGGCTGGATTTCGTAAGGATCGATCATGTACCGAACAAATTGCAACACTACGGATCATTGTGGAACAATCAATTGAATGGAACTCACCACTCTACATCAACTTCACCGACTACGAGAAAGCATTCGATAGCGGGACGGGAAAACACTTTGCAGGCTTCTTCGACACTACGGCCTGCCTGAGAATATAGTCAACATCATAGGGAATACTTACGATGGGTTAAACTGCAAAATCGTGCATGGAGGACAGCTAACAGACTCGTTTCAGGTGAGGACAGGTGTCAGGCAAGGTTGCTTACTCTCACTCTTACTCTTTATCCTGGTGATCGACTGGATTATGAAGACGTCGACATCTGGAGGGAAGCACGGTATCAACTGGACAGTTAGGACGCAGCTGGACGATCTGGACTTCGCAGATGATCTGGCTCATCTTTATCACATGCAACAACAAATGCAAGAGAAGACGACCAGTGTAGCAGCAGCCTCTGCAGCAGTAGGTCTCAACATACACAAAGGGAAAAGTAAGATTCTACGATACAACACGACATGCGCCAACCAAATCACGCTTGATGGAGATTCTTTGGAGCACGTTGACACCTTCACATATCTTGGCAGCATCATCGACAACCAAGGTGGATCCGATGCAGATGTGAGAGCGCGGATCGGCAAAGCAAGGCGTGCATTTTTACAATTGAAAAATATCTGGAACTCCGAACAAATATCAATCAACACCAAAATCAGGATTTTCAATACAAATGTCTGTATGGAGTTGAGAGAGCAACTGAGAAAGTAGTTCAGTACTTATTTTTGATCGTTAGTAAATGTGAAGTAAGTGAGAAGTAAGTAAGCAAGCTAGCATGTAACTAGGCGTGCCTGAATTATGTAAGGAATTTCCTTTGTAAGTGATAAGGTGAAGATCAAGCAAGTAGGTTTGTACAGCAGAAAATAGGTAGTTATTATTTGGCAAGCAGGTGAGAAGAGACAAATCTCTGGCAGTTGAATCAAGAGAAATCAGCAGAAAATGTCAACCAACAATGTGACAAGGTTATCAGGTCAATGTGAAAAATCACAAAATATTAGCTGATTTCTATTTCTGCATAAAAGTGTGATACGATTTTCACTGTCAGCTAAATATTTCTTTTTTATTTATTCAGTGGATAAGTAGTGCCAACACCAGGTTCCCGCCATTCAACTAAAATCTTCAAAACAATAGTTGTGTGGTATGAGCTACTTATAAGTAGTATATTACGTGAGTGTCAACGTAATGTCTGGCAGCAGAAGATGGGGGAGGATCACGAAAGGAAGAGTTAGAACACATTGTTATTTGTATGAAACGCATGAATAAAGACAATTGATTGATGGTTTGCAACAGGATTAATCCAGTTCGATATGATGAACTGGTATTTTGCAAATTAAATATTTTCGATATGGTTTTCCGATTTTACTGAATCACTCTGTAATTTTCGTGAAATACAGTCCGGTTACCCAACCTGTGTTCTCGTTCACTACATTTGTTGTTATCTTGTTAGTTAACAACATGTCGATGCATCACTCTAGACTATCAAGTTGAGAATCGTTGCTTTCACGATAGTGAGATAACGTGGTCAACAAATGTTGTCATTCAGTTCATTCATTCATCTAGTAAATTCGCTTCTAATCTTGAACTCCCTGATGCATTACATATATTATTTGTCACCATTCATCTTGTTCTAGTCACTATTATTCAATACAGTTACTGCTTATATCACTCATAAATCTAGAGCTATGCTACTTCAACTAAAATGGGCATATGCAGTTGTTTCAACACTGGTATAACCTACCTCAATGCGGACGACCTAAAAGTGATTTATCAAACTAACAAATCTGACTCAGGCAATTTGTTTTACACAATCCAGCATGAACTCAATAGTGTAGATATCTGGTGTAACCAATGGAACTTAGAACTTAATACTGAGAAATGTGGCTGGATGTGT
Source organism: Schistosoma turkestanicum (assembly GCA_944470395.2). Lineage (NCBI taxonomy): Eukaryota > Metazoa > Platyhelminthes > Trematoda > Strigeidida > Schistosomatidae > Schistosoma > Schistosoma turkestanicum. The sequence continues at coordinate 1,433,505 of OX103971.1, read as the reverse complement.
TTTGGAGACACGTATCCCAAAATAGATCTCACTCTCAACAGGAATGTATTGCCCAAACTCACATCCGTAACTGATCTTGGAGTTCATTATTCGCACAGCCTTAACTTCTCTGAACATATCTCCAATAAAGTTTACCGAATGAGAAAAATGCTTGATTCCATCTTTCGTAACTTCCTTCATAGAGAATCCAGAACTATTCTCTACAAAACATGTGTAAGACCTATTGCTGAATACTGCTCTTTCTTATTTTCTAACTTACGACTGTCTGATATATTGAAGCTTGAAGGAATACAAAGGAATTTTACTCGGAAAGTCCTAAATCATAGCTCATTCATTGACTATCCAACTCGATGTCATGAACTTGGGCTTGATTCATTACGGGAAAGAAGTCTTAAGTCCAATCTAATCCTTTACTTTAAACTCCTACACAAACTCACATACTCCTCTTGTTGTTTAGTCCTTATCCAAGGCTCATGTATACATAACCTTCGAGATAAAGTATCTACGGTCAAACTTGAGAAGTATAGATCCAAAACTCGAGAAAACTTCTTCCTCACTAAGTATGTACTTAGATGGAATACGCTTCGCTCAAAATAACGCATGGCAAGTGGGTTACATGAGTTTGTTCAACTTTTTAATGATGCTCTCAGTTGCGCTGACTATTCTGCACGCGTGAACTCACTCGCACTCTGCTTCCATATTATTAGCTCTGCATACACTTAAAATACAATGAACTCATTGCTACGTCTTATCTAGTTATTTTTACACTCCTAAGTAGCATTAAAATTTTCTAGTTGAATATAAATCTCTTTAGTTTGTATTTGAAATAGACAGGTTACTCTACTCACCGGGTCGATCGACACTGTTCAACTATAAACTGGTTGATTAGAACGCACTCTACTTTCCTGGGCCCAACTTTATCAACACTTACAACTGTGTGAGTTTCATATTGGCAGTTATCAGTCATACTGTGTTATCTATTGCTCCACTTTTAACTGTGATACTCTTTATATCTCCTGCTTAGCTAGTTAAGTACATCTCCCCCAATACATTCCAAGTGCTGATATCTTGTTGGAAAATCCGAACTATTTCTCCATAACTGTCAACTGTATTGCATTGATGCCTAACCAATAGTTCATAAGTTGTAACAGCCAGACAAGTATGTGAAAAGAAATTGCAGAAATAGTGTTTCTCAACAGGATGTGAGACATAGAGCACCAAGTAGAGCATAAAATAATTTTATCAATCATTTAACATGAGCCTAACAGCACAAAATGAAGAGGGGTGGAGTTACTGACCAGCTAACATTGATGGTGTGGGCGATGACTTCACACCACCCATGTTTGTGGGGCAGAACATTTTGTTTGCTTTCGACTCTTTTGATTGATGAGACGACTAATCAGTAACGCTGAGGTTGCTCTTATACGCTTGCTACTTCTGTGGTTCATGTTTCCAAAACTATGCTGAGGTTGCTAATCTGTCGAGACACCCGCAACATGCATACTCAAGCGCTTACAGTATGACTTAGTTGGCATTAAACAATAACAGAATAAACAGTTAGACAGTGGTAACTTTTATTCATCAATTTTTCCTTTTACAAACTCTACTCTTCTAACTGAAATTTCGATTTCAACGTACATAAATCCAGCTTCTTACTTCAACTTCTCTTCCATCCACTCGACAACTCTTCCTTTTTCTTCGCCGTACTATTTCATTTGTGGGTTGTATTCTTATACTCCCATAATTTACTTTAATTTTAGTGGTCAGTATGAATTTTATCTTGACTTACCACTGTATTGACTTCCTAAAAATGACGGGTTAGGTAGTGCTTTGGTTATATCTATACACTTGCCACGCTGCTGCCTTTTTCTCTCTCTCTTTTCCCCCTTTTCAGAACCCTATTCAAGGTGGGAAATTATAAGCGCCTCTGAGGAACATTCACCTGATGTACACGACTATCTTGATCACAGCTCATATGAAGCGCGTTCCAACTGACCTTTCCCAACAAATTCAATATCTAATATCCAATATCTTTTTCACGACCTAGTGTAAACCAACTTGATTTCTTCGCGCTCGATTCTTGTTCTTTCGGTACGGTTCCAGGTGTTCGGTACTATCTAATCGATGGAGGTCTAGCCACTCAAATTTACTATTGGTTTCAACAAACCGCCAAAGAAACCTACTGTGCACCTTCCTTGTTTGTACTATCCTATTGAAAATGTGTCTGTCCGCAACATGCTGTAAATAAGCTATTAGAAACTGACTGTTATACTTAAATTAACTACCATAACATTTACAGAAAAAGTGAAAGGATTTGCGAAGATTTCATCAAGCCTGTAAACAGGCGTACCGCTTGTAACATAGTTATCTCAGTATAAATATTACTAGTGTTATCATTGTTACCAAAATCGACCAAATTGTTGCTTAGTTAGTGGTTGATCAGACAAATGACACTCGCATGACGAAATGGAGTGATGTTTATTTTCACACTCTGTAATATTATGTGGCGAGTAGTAGAACTAATATTTGCTGTGGAAATAACAAAGTGTATATATCTAGAATGGCTGTTTGCGAGAACACACAATGTTAGTGTGATTCGGTAATCTACACTCCAGAGTGAATGATTTTCTGCTGAGACAACAACTGTGTCTATGTGTTCGTGTGTGATGATCAGGTTTCATCAACAATGCCGGTACAGTTCATTGTCGAATGCTGATCCGCACCAAACTGCGATCGATGTTTTCGTTTGAATCGCATTCCGGTACATAATTTGTAGACGTTGGCAAACATTTGGAAACTCACAACAGCCGACAATGTGACACATATTAAAATCTGCAACATCCGATCACAGACTTGATAAAAGGGAACCTGGATATTTTGGTGAATTGGCAATGGTCTATGGAATCACCAACAGATTCAGTGAGCTTACAACACATTTCAACCTCCACCGACAAGCTGATATTTTTGAGTGTGTTGAAAGTTTCTTCTCACTCGACCGACACACACATGTAGCTGAAAACAGAAAACACATATCCAAACAATTGACAGCAACTAGGTTAAACTGTGAAAGCAATGCAAGGACAGAGCAGACTTCACAATGCTGCTTGTCGATCTACACTCAACTGAGCTGGACAGGCGTACGTGACCGAGTAAATTCGAAGTGAGTTGGAAGTGAGTGAGCAACTGAGGAAGTAGTTCAGTACTTATTTTTGATCGTTAGTAAATGTGAAGTGTGAAGTAAGTAAGCAAGCTAGCATGTAACTAGGTGTGGTTGAATTATTTAATCAGTTTTTTATTATTGCCTCTGCTTACGTTGATTCGTTTGTCTGTATTACGCCACCCTATTCTGTGATGTGAATTCATCTTTTATTTATAGTTTCGATGTATTTTGCTTCTTGGAACCGAATCGAGATTCCCCATATTCGTTGCCTGCTGTTGTCGTCTAGAATTTGACGAATTCTTCTTCTAGGTTTCCGTTCCACTGTCCTAAATTATCGTTGATTTCTGTTTACCTAACTTCGATTAATTTCCAGTAAAAAGAAACCTGAAGATTGTGTTCGATATGATAGTTATGAATTCATTTTAAAGTAATATGGTTGTGAACGAGAACACAGGTGGGGCAACCGAATTGTATTTAACGAAAACAACAGAGTTACTCAGTCAAATAGGAAAACCATATCGTAAATTGTTAATTCGCAAAATATCAGTTTATCGTATCGAACTGGACTGTTCCTGTTGCAAAACATCAATCCATTGTCACTATTCATGCATTTCATACAAATTCCATTGTTTCCTAACTCTTCCTTTCCTGATCTTCCCCCATCTTCTGCTGCCAGACATTACGTTGACACTGACGTCATATACTACTGATAAGTAGCTCGCACCATAATATCACCTCATCTCTTGAGGAATTCATTTTCGTTTAGTTTGTAGTGATGATGGAGTCGCGAATGACAATGATCATCGATACAGCAATTACGAGCCCGCCATAGAGAACATGTATTATTCCATAGTAAAGAATATACTTGTAGTGCCTCCACATATATTCCAGTTCGCTTACATTTAATTTGGTTAAGCCCTTATTAAGTTGTAATTACTCTTGCAGTCCGCTTTTAACTCGCAAAGTGTAGGTTCATACGCGTCCCACCCAGTCCAGGACCGAAACGCTAATTCTGGGATAGAGCGGTTCTATTTTAATCAAAAAGGGAAATGCAGAAAATTACCAGAAACAATATTACACCTTCGTGTTTTTTTAATTACCACAATAGGTTCCGTTGCTGGAAGAATAAGTGCTTCCAGTCCGTTACTGCTAGAGTATCAAATCCAAATATTGCTGAAGCCATATTAAATATCAAATTTAAACACCATATGTACAGTTCAGAAGGAAACATAAAAACTTCAATATAAGTACAAGAAATAGAAAAAACAACAATATACAATGATAAAATCTCAAAATGGAATCAAATAGAGTACCAAAATATCAACAGAAAGAGTCAGTCATATCATAACGCAAATATATATACATGGAGGGATTTTCCAAAAAAAAAACATTCGAAATAGATTCTACACCGGCCCGCAAAATGCTTCAGTGCAAAACGAGCCCTTTCTGACACTTCAACTTAGGGTTCACTCTCATCCCCTAATCCACACCGGAAGAACGAGTAGGACTTACAGCACTACGCCTACCCGCCCTCCAACATAGATATGACCTATCAAGCTGTACCTTTCCATCAGGTCCTTGATTCCCCTATCTGTCGTATCATGACCAAACGGTAGTATTAACATTATCCAATTAACACACATGAACATGTAAAACACGTCGATAAGCTGGTCGTATTCTATTCGGGATTTACCTTCCACATCATGGAGATGAGTCGTCAGTCCACCACCACTTGTTCCGAACGGCATATTCGATGAAGTCAGTGATGCTGACTCATCAACAGAAGCTCTTGACAAATAGATGATATGCAAGGGCGGGATCTGCAATTTTGATATTTCCTCGTCTCCTGAAGACTGTAAGTGGCATAACATAGGAACAATATTAAACTCTACATCTCCTGGTACAGAAGAGGTTTGATCAGCATTCGTCATCGTCGACAACTAATTTGTCACATCAGTGACATCCGGATTATTATCATCGTCAACACGATTCCGTTCTGTCAGACAAGTCACGTTGTTTCTGGCTACACTAGCATCCGTAGAGTGAAACTCTTCCTTTGTTATATAACTTATCTCGCTACACGAAAGAACAACATTAGTGTCACAATTCAAAATCGATAAACTCACTTGTTGTTCTTCATGTTCCGTTTCAGAGACACAAGACATATGCACATCAATAGCATCGTTATCATGCATCACTGTAGACTGGCTGTTACCATCAGACACTTCTTTCTCATCATCACTTGACTGACAGTCAACCGGAGTAGGAACAGTTACAGTTGCACAACCTTGTGCATCTTCAATCAACTTTACATTTGTGGCAGCGTTCGAGGACGTCAAAAACACTACAAGATTCATTCGATGAAGTAGATCGACTAGTCACTATAGATGGATTGCTCACATTTTCTGTCTCTTTACTATCGCTGTCACTACCACGATTCTGATGACTACTATCTTCATTGCTAGTCACAGTATCCGAAAAAGAACGAAGTTTAGGCTTCTTTATAATTGTAGCATCATGTCGTTTTTTATGCTTCTCACCTTGGGTATTAGTATGTGAGCGCAATCTACGCCCACTTCGACGTCGATGAGTGTCTCTCGATTTCCCTCGATCAATATTACCCGCAGGAGTATTATCAATACTAATATCCTTAGTAGCCTCAGCTGTAGAAGTAGTAGTACTCTTCTCATGACATGCATTCGATTCATGCACAGTGTCCAACTCTACTCGATCAACATTACTTTCCTGACTAGTAATGCTCTTAACCTCACCTATCTTATCACTGTTGGTAGTGCTCATCCCGATACTTGTGGTACAAGTCAAAGATGGTGGAGTGCAACAGGTGGACGATTCCATGCTCGCTTCCTCATGCTGCATATTCAACACAACAGCATGTCCATTAAAGCTAGATGACTCCTCATTGCACCTAGGGCACTAAATGTTAGCCCTCTCAGTAGTGCCATCACTGTGGCTGGCGTTATTACCACCGACTCCTACATTCTCCACGCTCAAACATCCAATTTCGTGTTGATCCGAAGTACCCAAAGAAGCTACATTATCAACATCAACCGAAGAAACATCACTATCTATAGTGATTCCACTATCGTTACCATCACGTTTATTATTCACATCTATAGCACTATTAATAGATACATGAGGTTTCACCTCAACCTTGACGTTGTCGTTCTCCACACTGATGTTCCGACTATTCATAGTTAGTGACGAGTTGCGGGATAGTTGGCATGCAGGCTTTAAAGCTAAGCTACCACTGCTGCCACTTACACTAACACTATCGATGTTGCTGTGACTACTCGGACTAGTATGCGACCGTCCATCAGTTGACTGCAAACAAGCATCAGCAGGACGCGCTAAGGTGCTATTATCTTCGGCTTCGATATTATGATACTCCGTAGAACTAGATACAGTAACCCGCAGACATCCTGATCGCGCAGCAATATGAAGTGCTGTGTCACTATTTACGCTTGTTGTCCTAGGATCAACTCTAGGTCGAGTTAAATAATTTACCCTACGCGAAGGGTTGCGAACGTAAGCTTTATTCCGTATAGTCAAACCTGTTTTGTCCTTATTCATATTCACTGCACCCATTAACCTCTGTTTGCTCGAATCCAAATTATCATTTCTTTCACTTCGAGCAGTTAGGAAGCTTCTACTATCACATAACTCGGATCCGTCTTGATGCCTAAACTTTCTGCCCTTTTTCTTCTTTGCCTTCCTCAAAAAGGCCACCTTATCTGCTTCAGATACCGACCCCTCACTAGGATACACATCAAGGGATTTTAAACCATCAGTGTTACATGCTTGGTCTTCCGAAGGATATAACTTGCTAATACAATTAACAACTCTATTTAGTTTCGGGCGTGAGGTAGGTGCAAACACATTCGAAGAATTCCCATGTTTCGCACGCAGATGACTCATCGCTTCCATATCATGTCCTGTTTTCGTGCGATTAGCTAATCGTCCAAATCTACTACTAGCTATCCTAGCACGGAGCAAAATTAAGTCAGTCAATTCATTGAATGTAGGCTCTCTATCCTCTTCGTCCCATTTAATTTCCAGCTCTGCCCACTGGACTTGCATACGATGAGGTCACTCTAAAAATCCAATGTCCATTACACTCTGATAGAACACGCTTAATTTATCATACCTTTCTAGATAGCCGATTCAGTTCCTACGTAAAAACTTCTCACTAACCAAACTCAGTTTTCCAAAAAAATACAGAAATATACTGACAAAATCACACGTGAATTGGTCATTTTAATAAGATAGACATTACAAACTATTTTGTAAAAGGTAAGACAACAAGCCTGCTAATGTTATGTTATTACTAAAACATCATCAGAAATGTGTTGAATTATTCAGAAAATAACAATCAGCTAATTTATGTGTTTTTAATATCTAATTCATCGAGAAATATTTCTAATAACTTTCTTCATAGGCATCTATGATATTTAGAAGTTCTGGTATCGTTTATACTAACTAATAATACTCAAATCTGTCAGCTTCATACTCTAGTAGTCTTGTATTGAAACCAGAAACAATATGGTGAGGACAGTCGAATGTATTGTGTGCTTTTCAATTTGAATCAGGCACGGAATAATGAACAGAGGATTGATTGTTGTATACCGATATCACAAGATCACAACAAATTCACATGTGCACTAACTTATATTTATAATACACCTGATACACTGTAAATCTCCAGCGAGTTCATAAAAGCTTACTTCGTCCAGTTTGATTTACTTCACTTTACAATATAGTGAATTGTAGTTATGTACCGCGAAATAACCAAGTTAAATAGCTTGACGGACAGAAACCAATAGACCAGTCGTGATTTCAGTCAGAGGTATATTTGTTGGTGATCGCATGATATTGAAGGAGTATCAAGATACAGACAAATGTTATGGGCGAGACTATCTAGACAACATGAGCAATGTCAGGGTCACGTGATCAGGAAGATAATGGTTTTTAGTACAGATAAACAAAGGAGTACAGCATAACAATCGCAGGTACAATTGGTTACAATAACAAATGTTTCCATTTCACCATTCACGTTCTCTTCATAAATGAATTCCACTTTAACGAGATGGCGATTATATGTCTCAATGAAATGAAATCATTAATTTGTCTATCACGTGATGTTTTACTGTCATCTGGTTTTGATCATTTAATAAAACTAAAGTGACAAAGCCAACAATTACGATTTAAAGGTGGTTGACTTTAAATGACAAGCGACTATAGAAAACCGATTGTCTAAACTAAATGTGACTCACTGACTCAGTATCAAAATATACCACTCCTGTTTTACTAGCGTTTCTTTATTCTACATGAAGTAATATCTATTCATCTTTATGCAGAATAGCACAGTATCTGCCTCTGATAGATATCCTTACGAAATGTCTATAGAAATTTAGATCAAGATGTTATTGAGTAACATTTCATATTTAAGATATCTCATTAACCTTGATACTGACTGACCAAGTGTAAGTTAGGATAATACTTTACCAATGTATGAAAACCGAATGGAATCATCATCGAGAAATGATATTGATCTGTTGAAGTGATCAAACTTTGGTGTAAATTTTAATGTTGTCTTTATCGATAAAAATCGGATGTTCTCCGATGTTCCAAGACAATGTTTCACTGCATCGTTGGTACACCGTTTCTAGTAGCCTAATTGTAATTTCAAGAATAGCTTTTCTTCTGATACATAGAAATATGAATTCATTTTCTCACAAACAGCATCAATTCAATAGAGACTGAAACTGTTTTTTTTTTCCATATGGGTGTCAACGAGTGTATTTACCATGCTTGAGATTTTTGGCTGATTGCTTCGATCTGTTAAAAATTTCCCACTGATCATACTTATGTAACCTTGTTTTTTACATCAACGTCACTACGAGATTTTCAATGGTATTGTTGTGAATGAGAACACAGGTGGGGGCAACCGAATTGTATTTAACGAAAATTACAGAGTTAGTCAGTAAAATCGGAAAACCATATCGTAAATCGTTCATTTGCAAAAGATCAGTTCATCCTATGGAACTGGACTGTTCCTGTTGCCAAACATCAATCCATTGTCACTCTTCATGCGTTTCATACAAATTCCATTGTTTTCTGACTCTTCCTTTCTTGATCTTCCCCCCATATTATGCTACCAGACTTTCCGTTGACACTCACGCTATATACTACTTATAAGTAGTTCGCAACACAGCACCACAGTATGATGTAGGCATGGAATTGAATAAACTATAAAATAAATTTTCCCTTCGAATTCCGTACCTTATGCTTCTTAGGTGAACCATGTTTAATGAGACAGTGGTTTTCTAGAAACCGAATACGAATCCAGTTGGATGAGTTTCATTTCATGCAGTAGTGCAAGTAGATAGACAAGCAAAGCTAAGTGCAGAAAACGTGTTATCCAACTTCATTTGATAAAGCATGGATAAGTATTTTAGTCAGAGAGAAAATGGGTTTTATATGCAACAGGTGAAGTATGCAATGCATATACGCACTCAAATAAAAACAGACAAGGTTATATACGAAAAATAGACAAGATCAAAATATGTGCCAGTAGTTAGCTCGAACACAAGAGCTTGATTGATTTGTTCAAAGTCTAAGAAAAGCTATATATGCCTAGCATTTTAGTATACACATTACAGATTCACATGGCTAACATAATTACTCTACAGATTTTCCTAAATGAGTAAGTAAATCAATAAGTCTATTTGCTTCTTGACTTACGTAGTGCTTCCGATGATGCTTGTATTGAATTTGACTGTTGGTTAGTTTAATTATTCAAACTATTATCTTTTGACGGATATTGACAGCTCAAAAAATGTATTGATCATGTTGAATAAATTTAAATATTTCTTTCTTATCAATGGTTTTAATTTTTCTTTCAAATTTACTTGATTTTATTTGCAAAATCCTTTAAATTACAGGGAAAGTCTAGTAGACTATCATCTTGATATATATGTAGTACGAAACACAACCATTCCAAGATATATGTATATATATATATATATATATAGATAGATAGACGTGCAAGTTAATCTTCTGTGAAACAGAATTCTATTAGTATTTACAAACAAATTTTGGCTCTTTTTAATTTAGTACACAATAGTACACATGTGACAAGGTTCACTTATGTGTTAGGTTCATTAAATGACTACAGATTTTATACAGATTTTCACATGATCTGAACAAACTACTAATAGTTGAATCAAATATCATAAGCATTGTGTCGTATGATGATAAGTTTTAACAGTCTACCAGTAAGAGTATTAAAATAATTATCATTTACAATTTGTGTGATTCAGACAACATTTTAACTAGTTGTTGTTGTTAGCATGGCATTACTTGTCACATAATTTCACTGATTGTTATATTCTTAACTTCAATAATACTAATCTACACTGAATCTTTACATAGTTCATGTAAATGATTGTTTTTACCTGCTGGTGATGACTGAGCATGCCACACGATGGGTAAATGCCGTGTCAATGGCGGACCAACGTGCAAGGACGGTCAATGAAGAGGTAATGCGGCACATTGCGGCGGATCATGGAATACCAAAGATAATATTAACCGATCAAGGTCCCTGTTTCGAGAGTGATGAGTTCAAGTTCCGTCTAAAGCAGTTAGGTATCAAGAGAGTACGAACAACGCCGTACCATCCACAGACGAATGGGTTAACGGAAAGGAATAACCGAACGCTAAAGGATTGGCTAGCATCTAAAGGGGGTAACTGGGAGAAAGAATTACCATTAATCTTTCTGGCACATCGTGCCTCGGCACAGGGAACAACCAGGAATTCACCGTTCCAGCTGATGTATGGCAGACGGCTGAGACTACCAACGCATGATAAAACCTGGCTGCAACAACAGAGATGGAATACAACAAGGTTGAGAACAGAGCGGAGACAAACAATCAGGAGTGTGAGAGAGAAACAAACATCAGACATGGAAAAGTCAGAACAGGAGAGAAAGAATTGGAGACCGTTTGAAGTGGGAGACGAAGTGAAGTGTAGAGAACGGAAATATACCACAGGAAGTGGGCCAGGGTCCGGTAAGCTGATCCCGAAGTGGTGGGGACCGTACGTCGTCACCGAGAGACGCGGCGCAGTGTATACGATCCAGAAAGGAAACAAACAGAAACGCGTGAATGCCAGTGAACTCGAAAGTTGGTTCCAGGTGCGCCAAGAGGGCGAGCCACAAACACTGATAAAGAAGACGGCTGTACGGAGATCAGAAAGGCTGCTACTTATACGAACGATATAAGTAGTATAAGAAGGAACGTGAAAGAAGTCTCACGGTCATAAGAGGAAAACGGAAAGCAAATGGAGCAAAAGCAAGAAGTAATTGGAGTACCAACAGGAAGTAAAGGAAGCAACAGCAGGAATGGAAGAAGGATGGAGCGTTGGAAGTCATGACTCAAAGATGGTGTGCAAATAGAGTGTTCAATGTAATGTTTTCGTTTTTAATTGACTGAGTGTAAAGTTTATAATAATCATTTTATATTATTTCATGTAAGAGTGTTTTAAAGTTTGACTAACTTGATTTTAAGAAATCGAAACCAATATGATAAACTAGCATCATATTGAAAACTCCTAAAAACGTGTTTATTTCCTATTCATTGGTTAAATCTTCTAATTACTATGAGTTATATCGCTTTCCACGTGTTAGTTTGGCGCTTAGCTGATCAGAAACAGCCACATGAGAAAGTCTTACCTGATGTCAATCAACGACGTCCTAGCCAACATATTCATATCATTAGCCAAGAAATGAATATATATATATATATATATATATATATATATATATATATATATATATATATATATATATATATATATATATATATATATATATAGATATATATACGTTTAGTAGCTAAATAAACTTTGATTTCCACAATTTTCTTCTCGTTTCAATAATCCATTTTCATCACAATATACATGCAAAAATAAATTTCAAATATTATCAATCCAAAATATGATTTTTCATTGTTTTCATTGTTAGCTACTTCACTGAGATACTACTTAATAAAAAAAAGTAATCAGTAGCTAAACTGATTTCTCCCCTTTTTATACAATATTGAAGAATTCTTCACTTCTAACTGCACACTTCACTAATGACATGGTCTTGACACCACACTTGCAACAATAACAATACGATCAGATTAATAATCAGAGTTGATCAATGGAAAATTTGTTATGTATTCTCATCGTGAAACAATTTGAAGAAAAAATAACTTTTCCCTATGATACACAAACATGATAAGTGAATTCGATTTATGAAGTGTTATTATCATATTTGTGTAACAACAATGGTTGTTATGATTTCACACATCATTTTTAACGAAATCGCTAAACCGTTATATGTGTACTAACTGTACATTAAATTCTATTGACAGAATTCTTTTGAAATTCATCAGTCTTTAGGTTAATGAAAAGTATGATAAAATAAAAGCATTTTAATTTACCAATCTCAATTTTCGGTTTTTCAATATTCAATGTGATCGAACGTTTTAAACTTTCAATTGAAACATTTACTTCATAGTTAATAACATCTATTCAATGTTTTCGATAATGAGAGATTCATAATATATACCATAATGCATAGTTTCGAATACAAACACAAATATTATTCAATTACGTTTGATTTGATTGCTCGTGAATTTGAACCATCACAAATCAGTTCAACAGCTTATGGCTTTGTATACCATCGATTGATATATATATATATATATATATATATATATATATATATATTACTATTTTAAGTATATTTCAATGCCGATAAACTAAATTACCGTTTAGTTGTACTATCTTTATATGGTGTATAATGTTTTTATCAACTTATAAAAATTGATCAGTTTATAGAAATTGTTTTAATGTTAAGATTGGTGAGATCACATGATCATTGTTGAACTGACGCTGAAACTTTTATGAATCCATTAAAAATATATATATATATCTTTTTCTTTACATGTTTTGTTTGAACATAAATTGTGTAAATAATCACAGTTTATTTAATGTAGAAAACAAAGTGGAATGTTTAGTTTTTAATTTAAAATAAGCTTGCACATGATCGCGCCTATTCAAGATTGTATATGATCAATGCCTTCTAATTTCTCTTTGTATGATAGTTTTTGCATATACACGATTTTAATTCCAATAATAAATATTGTTAGGATCTGATTTTTCAACCAATCAATCATGATTGTTATGGTAAGTCAACGTTGAAACTGATTTTTGTCTGATTTTGTTCTTGCTGACAATATGTTCTTGTTGATAGTGGTCTGGCCAATGGATTTGAAGTATTTTGTATAGAGAATTGTTAATAAACACTTGAATCTTCTGAATGATGGTCACCTTGGTTCTCCAAGAATCCGCCCCCCGTACAGTAAGTAGAATTGTGTTGACATTTTTATGGAAAATTCTGACTTCGGTGTTGGTTGATAGTTGTTTTGAGTTTCGTATATTCTTCAGTTGTAGAAATGCATACATGTTTTGATTATTTTCAAAGTATAAGTCCCATACCAGGACGAAACGGCCGTCTAGTGCTTCCAGGTTTCTAATGGTGGTCTAACATTGATGGATTCATGGTTACAAATAAAGGTTAAAAAGTCAAGCCTTCATGTCAGTCAGTTGCAACGTAGAACTTCGTACGTATGTACATAAGTTCATGTTGCCATACCACATTAACACAGAGACGCAAATGTCAAATCAAATCCCATAGTGATAAAGATAGTAGAGGTATTAGTGTTAATAAAGAAGACTAGGGTTCGAAGATATTATTCAAGAAATATAATTCAGTGAGATAAGGTTAGAAAGACAAAGGTATAGGTGCTGACGAATCCAGAAGATTAGGATTTGAGAGAGCTCAAAGAGTGGATGCACCTGCGCCATTGCAAACGATTTTGAGCCATGTCGTTCAAGGTCTCTAACCATTGATGACTTTCGTCTCGTGGACCTCAACCAGGTAGTCTACATCTACCAACATGACTCAGTCCACTTGTCAGTGACTTCATGTTTTGTATATAAACAAATCATTTTGCTAAAAGAAAATTTTCATTAACTAATTACGATAGTTTTTTTCAATTCTCACACGTTCCTAACCTGTCATTGAGGATCGATCAATCTATCTAAGTAGATTCCTACTCTACAAGTACAAGCATTAACACAGAGATTTGCATATTATTCCCAGCTAAATAATGTCAGTCACTTCCACACAACAACAACTTCAGAAGTGTCAATTAACACATCATATACTGATTTATGGTAGCTAAACAAAACACTGAATAATAAGATTGTTGTTTAATTTTAAGCCAAAATTATTAAGTGCAATTTGATAAATTCAGTTGAAATAAGATAACATTAAATGAATATATAAATTGCATTCTCTATCGATTGATGAATTCACCTCTACAAGCACTAAGATCAAAGGAGAACATTTCATAAAACTAAAAGTACACGAAAGTTGAAGGTCAACAATAACATATTTGATAAAAATCTTTTTATACTTAACTGGAAATCAATGCAAGAAGAAAAATCGATAAAACTATTAACCAAAAAAGTCGACCTCTAAAGAAGTATAAAGAAGTCGGTAGTTGTCGACTACCAGGTTGGGGTCCGCGAGATCATAATAATCGATGGTTAGAGACCCTGAATGACATGGCTCAAAACCGTTTGCAATGGCGCCGGTGCATTTATTCTTTGTGTTCTCTCAAATCCTAATCTTCTGGATCCTTCAACACCTCTAGTTTTGACTTTCTAAGCTTGACTCACTGAATCATACTTCTTGAATAATATCTTGTAATCCTAACCTCTCCGATTACTTCTGATACCTTTACTACTTCTTCTACTATTGGATTTGAATTGAAAATTACATCTGTGTGTGCTGATATGGTATGGCAACATGAACTGATGTACTTACGTACGAAGTTCTACGTTGCATCTGACTCACTGACTGATTTCTAAATCTTCCTCCCAAACATCACTGATGGTTGTTATACTGATTACATCATTCATTGTTGAATGTGTGAACAGTTGAAAAGTATGCAACACAATGTATCATTGTGAGTTTATTAACAATAAATCCGATTGCATTACTCACTATAAGTGAAGTTGCACGAAATTCATAGATTCAGCAGAGCTATAAGGCATTAACACTGTTGGATGCCAGCTCAGTGATCCAGAGATTAGGGCGTTTGTGAGCAAGACCGAAAGTCCTGTGCTCAAATTCTGATAGTAACAGAAGTCACGAATACGCACTGACACTGATGAGTCCCATGACTGGACGAAACGGCCGTCCACAGCTTTCAGGTTCCTGATGGTAGTCAAATGATGAATGTACTTACTTTTAACAAATTCGATTGTGAGATAGTAGAGAAAATTTGTAGCTCAGGTGGATGATTGTGGTGGTGTTTCGTTCTCTGAACTGGATGTTTTGTTGTGGAGATTTCATTATTCTTCTGAACAACATCATCAGCACAAAATTCGATCTGAAGTTTTAGTTGTTCAGAAGAACAATGAAAGCTCCACAACCACCAAAACATCCAGCTCAGAGAACGAAACACCACCACAAATTCAATTGTTTTCTAAAAAGAAATTTTGATTTTACCAAATGAAATTTTTCCAAAAATAAGTATTTATCGGTTCAAATATCAGTCGGTGAAAAGATAAACAACTCTTTTTTCCCGTTCGAAATTAGTACTGACTGATTCGATCACTTAAGCGAGTTAGTTATCTACAGGATAAAGTCGCTAATCCCATGCCAAACCCTCCTCGTTTATCCGGGCTTGAGACTGACAGTAGCCCCAGAGGGGATCCAGGCCAAGAAACCCATTACGCTTACAAATGGAGGTAGACATAAGAGGAAATGAACAGTTGGATAGAATTGAAAAAGTAGGCTTGCGAATGCTGGTCAGCAGCCTATGCTTCATTGGTGGTAACAGGCTAAGTAAGTAAGTAATGCTGTAGAGAACAATATTATTATTATTAGTAGTAGTATTAGTATTATGAAACAAAAAAAAACCAAACACCATCAAATTCATAAAACCAAAGTATTCAAAAATAGTCTTGTACTACTGATATCATGAAATAAGTAGATAACAAAATGAACAAGAACAAAATAAATAGAAATTACAATTAGATAACAAAAAAACAAAACACCTGAATATCATTTTGAATAAAGTTAAACAAATTGAGCGGGAAAAAGAAAGAGTTAAATGACAAAAAAGAGCAACAACAACAACTAAAACAACAAAATAATACAATTTATGACATGAAAATTGTTTACTAACCAACTAACTAACTAACGACATTATCATTGATAAAATAACAATTGAATGTAACCATTGATAGTGTGAAACAACATAATAGTAAAATCGATCTCATTCAATGTGCGTGTGTGAGTGAGTGTCAGTGAGTGAGTGAGTGAGTGAGTGAGTGAGTGAGTGAGTGAGTGAGTGAGTGAGTGAGTGAGTGAGTGAGTGAGTGAGTGAGTGAGTGAGTGAGTGAGTGAGTGAGGAAGGAAGGAAGGAAGAGAAAATAACTGACAATACAACATAATTACTTAACACCAAAAAAATGGAAACCATAAGAAAGGAGACCACATCAGTGTACCAGCCGCTAAACCTAATAAAGCTGCATCACCCACACCACCATAACCACATCCACAATAATATCCATGTCGACAATGACATGGAATTTCATTTCCATCACCAAGAATAATTGTACGTGATCCATCTGGATGTTCAATAACTTGTCGAGGCATTATATATTCCCCATCTGAACCACGATAGATAATCTATGAAATAATTCATTTTAAACAAACAAACAAAACAAAACACCCAATAATTATGATCAGAAATTTTCACTGCCTATAAAAAAAAATCAATTTCTTAATCACGAGATCCGATAACATAACCTTAATCCAAGAAAGAAACACACTGTTTATGGGTAATTGGAACAATTCTATTACGACGTACGTGTGATATCAGTCAAAATAATTCCTAAGAAGTCATTATAATATGGATTAATTTGTATTATAGATTATTACTTACTGTGTGTGTGTGTGTGCGTGCGTGTGTGTCATAACCATTGCAGAGTTCATACTTGACATGTGAAAATAAAACTTTATAAAACACTCACTAGAACATAACAATTTGTATTTATTTTTGAAACCATGTATCGATCAATGTTAGATCACCATTAGAAACGTGGAAGCAATGGAAGGCTGCTTCGTCTTGGTATAGGACTCTTCAACAGTGTTTCAAAGAAATATATTTTATATGTCCATCTCAAGAAATATTTCATTTCATGTCATTCAGGATCTCTAACCGTCCATTACTACTATCATCTCGCGGATATCAACCAGGTAGTCTACACCTACTTACATGGCTCAGTTGGCTTATTAGTGAGTGACCTGATGGATTTGTGCCATGTTTTTGGTCTGGCCACTTCTAACTTTCTTTCAACCTACTCCTCCTACACTACGAAATAAAGTTTATTGAGGCAGTCGGTGGTTTGGCATACGTAGTACATGAAGTTATGTACTAATCCCAGACTGAATATAATAATCAAAAGTACAAAGTGGACCATTTACTAAACATTATAAACTATCAGCAAGTATTGTTATTTCTTAGTCCGAATGACGAGAACAATGCAAAGACAACTACTACTCAAAATCCTAATTTGCTTTTCCTGTAAATACATGTTATCTTCATATACACATACAAACAGACAGATACAACGCAAAATTTCGTACATAAGTATAACAGTTCAGGTTGCCATACCGCATTAGCGCAGTGACGCAACTGTCAGTTCAAATGCAATAGTGGTAGCGATAGTAGAAGTATTAGGCATTAATGGACATTAGATTTCGAAGGTATGATTCGAGAAGTATAATTTAGTAAGATAGATTTAGAAAGAGGTAGGTAAAGATGATGAGGAATTCATAAGGTCAAAATTAGAGAGAACACAAAGAGTGGATGTACCTGCAACATTGCAAACGATTCTGGGCCATGTCATTCAAGGTCTCTAACCACTGGTGACATACGTCTCACGGACCCCAAACAGGTAGCCTACATCATCCAACATGATTCAGTCCACTTGTCAGTGATTTCATGGATTGCTGCCATGTTTTGGTTTGGCCACCCCTAGCTTTCTTCCAACCTACTCCTACAACAACACAAAACATAGCTCGTCGAGGCAGTCGGTGGTTAAGCATACGTAACACATGTCCCAAACACCTCAACTTATGAAGTCTCACTACTTCATCTACTGATTTGCCATTCTTACCTAGAACTCGTTTCCTAACGACAGCATTGCTTATACGATTGCCCCAAGATATACGGGCACTGCTTCGGAGACACCGATGATCGAAGAGTAGTAACGTACGAAAGTCCTCTACTCTTAACGGCCATGTTTCGAATCAGTATAGTAGGACGGAGCGAACTGCTGCACGGTACACTCGTCCTTTGGTTAGCAAGCGGATATCTCGGCTGTGCCATAGGTGACGCAAGTTGGCAAAAGCCAACCAAGCCT
This sequence comes from Schistosoma turkestanicum, assembly GCA_944470395.2. Lineage (NCBI taxonomy): Eukaryota > Metazoa > Platyhelminthes > Trematoda > Strigeidida > Schistosomatidae > Schistosoma > Schistosoma turkestanicum. The sequence goes on along the minus strand of OX103971.1, from coordinate 1,414,771 downwards.
TCTCTATCCGTGCTGAGATTTCGTCAGTCACCAGGCCATCAGCACTGATGAGACTTCCCAGATACGTGAGGCGGTCTACATGTTTGAATACTTCACCCACTATTACTAGCTCAGGTACCGATGCGACCAAATCTTGAAGCAACATTTCGTATTTCGAGGGGGAAGACCACATCTCAGATATGCTTGCATCGTTGCTTAGAGTGGTCAGAAAACTATGTATTTGTCAGCGTCTTCACTGAATAGGACTATGTCATCGGAATATTCTAAGTCAGCAGGCGTGGCTCCCGGTAGAAAGTCGAATCCTGAAAAGTCAGACGAGGATATGGTTATATCTAGCAGCATGTCTATGGTAAAATTGAACAAGAATGGAGAAAGTGGACATCCCTAGCGGACACCACTTGAAATGAAGAATTCCGATGAGAGTTCGCCAAAAGATCTCACCCGACCAGTAGTTTTAGAGTAGAGAGCTTGTATAAGGTTAGTGTACTTCTTTGGTACACCTTTCAATGACAGACACTGCCACAGAACCTCACGATACACAGAGCGGTATGCCGCCTTAAGGTCCAGGAAGACAACTATTGTAGGACCTAAAAATCGATAGACAGATACTTAAATCATCAAGTTTTTATGTCATGAAAAGTTTTATAGATATTTATTGCTGTTTATTAAAAGTTAAACCTGCATCTAAAGAGCTACTAAGATTTTCATAAAATAGTACTGAAGAAACTCTTTAAGCTTGTAGCCAACGCCCATCTTTCAATGAAAAATTAGGTTAATGACGCAGCAATACTACTAGATACAATCAAAACAAACTATATGTATACACTTCTTATATTATTATTCATAAAAGACCTGTTACTTACTGGTACGTCTTGCGTTCTCCCAGAAGCTTGATATAAAGGAACTGTAGTTTCAGCAGGACATGCATATTGATAATAGTTCACACCATCTGTATATCCTGGAGGCGGAGCTCCTGGGGGCGGCATATGAACTCGATAACGAGGTACAGACATTCCTTTTACTTCAGATAAAGCAAGACGCCATACCACTGCATCATCAGGTGACTGAGCGCAGAAATACCAATCAGATTCATCTGTTTTGAGGCCAAAAACGCACTCGATAGAACGATCTTTTGGTGGATCAATATTTCTCTGGAAAAACACAAGAGAATAAAAATATTAAACTACAGTGATAGTTGAATTTCGAGTAACTAAACGGGGTAACATAATGAATAAAATTGAAATATGCACTAAGAATACCAGTGATTTTAATAAATGGTATTGCAGGTTATCAGTGTCTTGATAGAACTAATCAAAATGTCTAGTTGATCATTTCGATTATAAAAGGAATACGAGACCTCGTATTTTCCAGTATTCAAAGGAAAATATTGGGTTATTTTTTTAAAGGCAGTCAACAGAGGTCAGTGAAAAAAGGTTTAGTGTTGCTTAATGAGTACGCACTGCGCAAGATTAAGACAAACTACACTTTCTTAACGTTTACGACCCATCTAGATCACATCGCTAAAAACCGTTGGTGGGGAAGTTCTATTTATGACTACCGCTCATCCTGGAGCACTTGTTTAGGTTCAGACCATGATCTAGTTAGAGAGCATATTTGTCTGCGGCCTATTGGACGTAGGAAAAGTATCGCAAGGAAACCTGTTAGGGCTCTACTTAATGATAATAAAGCTAGGAATATATTTCAGGAACAACTAGAAAAACAGTTAGGCAGCCATGTAGTAAGTGATGCCCAACCTGAGGCAGTTTGGAATGATATCAAAAAGGCTGTGGAAACATCAGTGATATCTTCTAGTCAGGTAAACCATAAGGTTAGGGAGAAGCCGTGGATTTCAGTAGTATCTATAGAACTGATGGATGCTCGAAAGCTCATCCCACCTGGCTCTGAGAACGATGAGGAACGGAGTCAGCTCAGGCGCAGGTTGATAAAAAACGTTCGCAATGATCGAAAACAGTGGTGGGCAGAGAAAGCAAGGGAGATGGAAAAGGCGACGGCGATAGAAAACAGTATGCAACTATTCAGATTTATCAAGGAAACTGGTATTAGGTACCCGAATGTGAGTGAAACTATCTCCGATGATATCAAAGTTTGGAGAACAATACGTAATGAGGCTGATCATACTGATGTCTAAGGTGATCTAGACAAATTAGTTAGATGATTGCAAATTTAATTCGAGAAAAAGTGTGCTAGTAGTGTATACAGAACACAGCCATAGTTACCAGTATACTATCAACTGCATATCGCTTTAACACGTGCAGCAACAGAGAGTAATAGTGAGTTGTTGATTGAAACCAAATCCCAACTGCAACACTTCGGCTACGGAAGGTTCCCAGATGTTATAATAACTTTATTCAACGTTCAAATCCTTTGACGAAGATGTTTTGGATTTGATAATCCATCCATGTGATATCTCAGAGTATCTTATCTAAGCAATTAGTCCATGTTTTATTAATGATGAGACTTCATTTAGGTGTTCCACTAACACCATGAACTAATCAGTTAGACAAACTTAACAATTCCCACAACCCTACACTGACATTTAAGTTAGTTCAGCGTGTAAGAACTACGTTAAAGAAGGATTTTTTCCAAATTCTCTTATGACGAGCGATTAAGACTCTGAAACTTCTTCTCCATATTGTATAACGCAAAGTGGCCCTATATTAACATTTTGTGCCTTGAACGATGACTCTAGAGTCAACATGTCCAATCTTTTAGAGCCCTTCAGAACTAATCATCTATGAGACCATTGAAACAAAGTTTTTCATATAAAGGGGTTACTGAATGGAATACCTTACTAAAACAAGTGTTACTAGCCCGATCAGTGAATGATGTTAGGGAGAAGCTTGAACCCCACTGGAGAATAAGCTGTAACGACTAGAAAAAAGGAAACCGACTTACTATCCGATTATTTTCTACGCATAGTTCCACAACTATATACTACATATAAACCAAACAAATAAGTAGGAAATACTACTAACAATTAACTTAGCTTTTCTGCATAAAAAAAATTATTTGTTTTCCATTCAACTCGACTTTATAGATTTATGACAGGATCTTAGTTCATATGACTTACAGATATAAACAAACGAAATTGAGGACGTCTACGTGTGTTAGCATGGTAATCTTGTGCGAAACACTCACATTCCCATAAATGACCAGCACCAACTAATAAAACCAGGGAATATTGGAAATTTAAGTTTCTTCTAGTCACTGACTCTTACAGGTAAGGCTATATCCAATTTATAATGCTATTTACTGAATGTCAGCTTCAGAACATGGAGTGGTAAACATAAGCGTTTCAATAAACTGTCACTGTCGTTAACTTACGCGACCAGATATAATTTCTCTGCATACTCGTGGAACATTAATAGTTGCTTTTGCTATATAATCATCCTTACTATCGAAGTACCGTAGTTCACCATTGCCATAAAGAACTAGCCATGCCGGTTTCCAACGTTTTAGAAAAGTACCTTTAAAATTAAGCTGATTAATATTATAACCCAAGCGTACTGAGACGAAGAACAGAGTCGGCTTTGAGGATGTTTATAGATGATGCCATGATCAGCTGACTTCAAGTGGACGAAAAACACGACCTTCTGGTTGACCTTGTGGCGACACTGATATTAAATGCTCAATTAACTGAGAGCTAAGATATCAGGAAAAATACATTCCAAATACAGTGACCAATAGTGAATAACATAAAAAAGTTTAAGATGGTATAAGTTTTATTTTTTAGATTATTACAACCCTATGACTTACTGTTACCCAAATATTCAGTCTGGAATGTACTGGAAGCTGAATGGTCACTGTTAGTCCAGACAATATAAGTGTCTCAATTCATCCAACTTTGTATTTAAGACATCAGCGGACGGGAAGTTATTCACTTGTTGAAGTAACCAACTTTGTTCTGCTATGATTCGTTCAAGAAGTTATTCGTCAGCTGATATTTCATGGGTTCTGGGCTTCAGAAAATTTTGAGAGTATCCTCGTAGATTCTCAGCTTTGGGAGACAACAAAAATTAAGTCATACTAGACATAACTTTATTACCGTCTATTTTAACTAGTGTAAACAGGTCACCCATTGTCTTTCTGTATGACGACGGAAAATATTCAGTTTGACCTATCTCTCTTCACTCTGTGAAAATGTTATTCTGAGAATCAAGAAAGCTGCTGCTATTTGAACATTTTCCAACACCTGAGTGACCCATTTAGACAGGAAAGGGATGCTTATAGTCAATATTCAAGTTAAGGATGGACAAATACTGTATTCAAATTTGAAAAGATTTTTACATCGATATGGCTATAGGCTCTATGAAGTGATCATAAGATTTTACTACCGATAGCAGATGTCGAGCAGATGTCATTATAATTTCTGAGCGTCATTCTGAAGCTTCAAACTACCACTTTCATTTTTGTCTCTCTCCTTGTCTTGATATTTTCTGCACAAAGCAAAGATTGGTGACGACCGAAGATTAAGAATGTCATCCATATACAAGAAGAAGGACAAGGGTCCCAAAACCATACACCTAGGCACTCGGCTGAAGACAGTTAGGCTACCAGGAGTTAACACTTACTCTTTCTTGCCTCCCAGTTAAGAACCCTCTAATCCAAAAAATAAGTATCTTTCAGTGAGAATACCACTTAACACAAATAATAGCCTGTTGACTGGAGCTTTTTCTGAAGCCTTAACGATTTTGAATGAAAACTGTATCCATCATCATTGAAAGCACGCCAATTTTCATGTAGTTGGTGATAGGTTAACAGCCAGTTTTAAAGCAGTCCTGAATTTTAGAAAGAATCCATCTTTCATTCTGATACTTAAGTAAATCCTGCTGAATAATATTTTCCTAAAAATGTAACAACCATGATAGTCTGGCTTACATACCGTTAGTTCTCCGGTTTGTGTCACGTTCCTTCCTTTTAGATGAGACGTATTCGTCCACTCATTTAATCATATATTTTTTCTCAAATAACTACGTTACAAGAGTCACGCCAGTTTACAGGCTAGATCAAATTGTCACAAATGCTTTCACAATTACTGTAAATGTTATAGCAGTTAAATTAAGTATATGAGTCAGTTTCTGATAGCAAATTTATACCATGTCACTGACAGAAACAGTATAATACAGCCACATTTTCAATAGTAGAGTACAAATAAGGAAGGTGCACAATAGGTTCTTTTGGCGATTTGCCGAGATCAATCGTGAATTTGTTGGGAAAGGTCATATGGAACGTGCTTGATCCGAGCTGTGATCCAGACAGTCAGGTACATGGGTGCATGTTCCCTAGAGTCGCCAAGGATTTGCCACCGTGAATGGGGTTCTGAAAAGGAGAAAAGAGAGAGAGAAAAAGGCAGCTGTGTGGCAAGTGTATATATATAACCAAAGCACAACTTAACCTTTTATGCTGAAGTAGTCAAAACAGTAGTAAGTCAAGATAAAATTCATACTGACCACTTAAATGAAAGTAAATTATGGGAATATAAGAATATAACCCACAGATAAAGGAGTACAGCAAAAAAGAAGGAAGAGTTGTGGAGTGTCGAGTGGATAGAAGAGAAGTTGAAGTAAGAAGCTGGATTTATGTACGTTGAAATCGAAAGAGTAGAGTTTGTAAAAAGAAAACAGTGATGAATAAAATTTCGCACTGTCTAACTGTTTTCTTTTTTTTTAATTATTATTATTGAATGCCATCCTCTAAGTCATACTGTACGCGCCTGAGTAAGAATGTTGCGGGGGTCACGACAGAATAGCGACCTCAGCATAGTTTTTGAAACATGAACCACAGAAGTAGCAAGCATATAGGAGCAACCTCTGCGTTACTGATTAGTCGTCTCATCAATCAAAAGAGTCGAAAGCAAACAAAATGTTCTGCGCACAAACATGGGTGTTAATTTGCCTGTGACAGCTTTAAGTTGAGTGCTTTGTCGTAACCGTCTCCCGCTAGTTCCACTGTACCTCTGCATCCCATAAACTACTTAATCCTTTGGTTTATATACCAGCAAACTATCTTTTCCTCGCACAGTTTCATGGGCCTTCATGATTTCAAACTGAAAATATTTCTAGTGTCTCAGCATTGATGTATTGTCTCATTGGTGCTTTGTAATTTAGAACTCTACATTCTTTTTCGCTTACGACCGAGGATTCGAAACCTGGTTAATGATCCTCGGTTTGGAATTTCTCTGACTTCTTTTTGTTGTCCAAGGAAAGTGCTAAATATTTTACAAGACATTCATGGTTCTTGTGTCCAACCTATATTCAATAATGAATGAATACTTTACCTACCAATAGTTTTGTCTGGATTCAAATGAAATATCGTTGTTGACAACAGTAAGTAAATCAAGACTAGATCTGCATTGTCACTCTGTCCTAGCGGTGGTAGGTAATCGAGGTTCGGGACATCATTCTCCCAAAGGAATTATATGAGGTCTAGTAAACAACATTAGCAGTTCGGGCCATACCTAATTTCTCTTTTGACACATTGTGAAAGAGCACTTGCAATAATCACATCGGATAGAATTTTTTTATAGATTTTAATCAACTATAGATTTCAATTCTTTCACTCGACCGTATACGCACTAAAGTCCCCTTTAATTAAACGTCGACCACTTGCAAACCGAATATAGAATCTCTAGCAATACCCTACTCACCTGGAAGTTTGGAGTACGGCAAACAGAAACGACGAGCAGACTTTCGGTTTTATGTTTCAGGCGGTAACTAACTAACTTACACATTCTACGCCCATGAAATATGCTATTGATAACGTTTAAGGAGATACCATTTCTAATGAACAAAGTTATTCTTCCTTCTTTACACCTCAGTTTTGTTGATAGTGACTACTATGAAACTTCTGACCATGAGTCAGCTTAGTTTCCGCGGTGGTATTAAACATCAGGCCAGGTAGAATTTATCCGGACATTTGGCTCCCATCGCTATTGAGATGGTTTAATATGTGCACTAGATTTTCCATGAGGTACTTATTTATATATCTAATGAAATACATAGCTCATTCAAAAAAGGATACGTTCATATTTCATATACTAGGTGATAACCAATATTTTTATGGACGAGGCTGTTAAATAGGTTCTCAATGAGTAGATATCTGATGGAAAAATTTATTAAACACATACTGCATTAACCCACCCACGGGGAAAAAACTATTAGGTTGTTTACATTTATGAGAGCATAATACCATTGAAAAGTTTCGTATAAGGTGTACGCTACATATGTAAGACGAAGAAACGACAAGATATCAAGTATAGTCGACTGAAAGATAAATATCCTACGACATTGATTATATGACATTCGAGCATTTACGAATTTCGGCCAGAAATAGTCTACCACAGAACGAATGTAAAAAAGAAGGCTAAGCATTTGTCAAAATAATTCACAGGGTGCTTGATCAAGTGTGATTATGGTTCTTTAAGTACAGAATCGAAACTATACCGAAACAGATGTGATTATCACTGACTTTCTTAAGACGCACGCTAGAACAATCTTATCAGTCCTTCAGGTCCGGGAATTAATTTGATTGATTTTACTGAAGTATCTTCTCGCAATCAAAATTTTTCGATAAGGACTGTTTGGTTTTGTTCAAGACTCACTTTCTAGCTGAAAAAACAGGATTAGATTAAAATGCCGAAATTAACTGTCTATAGGCTTCACTTACTGAAAATAGTGTTGTGAAACTTGTAGCACCCATTAAAAATGTAGCGTCTATATCTTAACTAAAAATGAATATGCTGGTGTTTTTGATAAAATTTGGAACAGTTCTTTAGAGGATATATTCTCGCACATTGACTACATGTAAATTCACGTGACTGAATAACTTAAACATCTTACCCATCAAGATGCGAGTTTTGATAAATTATCTGCAAACGTCAACATGTGATGCACTGGGCATTATTCCTTGTAATTGTAATTTGTTGTTTTTGTTTGGTTGCACTGGTCACCAGTTCCTCCGGGCAGTATGAATGTTGCACTAGCTTTTGTCTGAGACGTGGATTCCTTACATTAACACCTAATTTAGTCGAATGTTGACATCACTGTCGATCATTAAATCATGCTTTCATAAACGAAAAATTAATGGCTATCTCCTGCGAACTCTATAGGCAATAGTAAGCACACTATTAACATATTACTTCTAGTTTTATTTGATATGGACCAACCACCTATACGAATATTGAGACGACCATGTCAAGTTCCATCTAACGTTCCTAATACGCCACAAAGGTTGGTGTTTTCATAAAGGTTCTCATATTTTTAGGCCACCCGTTGTAACAAAAACACTTGAACAAAGGGAAGCAGACTATGCCGCTGCTAGGAAGAGGATTATGGGGTCTGCTACTCCGGAGCCAGCTAAGGTAGAAACAAAAGAAGTTATAGAGTAAGTGTAGCTGTCATGTAGTGATAAGGTTTGACTCTATGTTTAATTACATGAATCTCGCACTTTTCCATCTCAGCAGTCGTTCTGAACCATGTTTTACGGTTTGTATACTGTTAGGCTGGTTTTCCGGTTTTCAGTTCATTATTGCAGATATTTTTGCCCATCTCCAAGTTTTAAGGTACTTGCACTTTCCCTGAAATTTTCTGTTAAGAATTCTTTAAGGGAAGAGAGTCTCCGAACCAAAATTAACAATCTTCTGGTCATTGATAATTGATAGACGAATGTATTATAATTGTCAAGAGTACATGGTAAATTCGGGGTAATCCACTGGATAATCTAGTTTAAGTAAAGTTAGCACGAGTCTAGAATCAAAGGATCTATTATAACCGCACTCTATCCTGAAGTGATTTCAACCGAAAGGATGCCAAGAGTATCTCGTCAGTCACTCTTTATTGAGGCAATGATATTTTCGCACTGGAGTAGTTCTACTACAAAGTCTTGTTCTCCAATGTAACGGATCAAGAGGCTTTTTTGTCTTAGCCACTAGAAATGAAGGTGCCTGGATCAGGTTTTGACAAGCAATGATCTATGCGTCCAATCCCAGAATTTTTGTTTAATGGTGGCTCTTTGGGTTGCAAGCGTAAGTAAAATATAATTCAGTGGCCGCTAACTCTCCGCTAAGCGCGTAAAAGCATTTTCAAGAGCCGATACGAATTTTTTCCAAATGCAGGAGGCTTGTTAATTTTCAATTGTCTTTCGCAAAGTAATTGCTACCATATGATTCCTGTCGTAACTGATTTCTACAGTATTTGTATCTCATAAATATTATGTAATTACTTTTTGATTTCGGTGGGTTTACACATTCACTGGTCCTTAAATTAAAATACTTAAATCAAAATACTATCGTGGACTCAGGAAGTTCCCTAACTCTTCTCAGTGATTGCTATCGGTCTACTTATTTGTCACATGGTACCATTTGTTTCTTATCTTTTGATGTAGGTCTAATTCACTGAGACTTACGGATGATACTAACAGTGCTATTACAAAACAAGATCCATATATTGCTTCCACTGCGTCGACGACTCAGAATGTGGAGGTTAGTGTTCAAAGTAACTCTTCAGAAACGACAGTCAACCATTCGTCCACTAACCATAACGGAGTTCAGCTTTCCATGCCCCAGAGCAACCTACAACCTCTGGATGTTGGTGTAAGTCGAAAGCCTCAACAACACTCACACTCTACATCAAATGGCGTTCGGCAGAATTTGCAACAGCGCAGTGCAACAGTGACTGCCAATAGATTGTCTTATGTTCCTCAACCTCTCCCTTTTTTTTCTTTGCAAACTGGATACAATAATGCTGGTCTTCTTCCTACTCCACCCGGCTTTCAGTGTTCATTACCAAATGAGACAAATGCTAGTCTGCAGCAAACAACTGCCCTCGCTTTAATGCACCAATTTAGTTTAATACAACAACAATATCGAAATACTTTGTCTGGCATTCAAAAGCAACTAGTTTCTTCTGGACCGCACTCATCCAACAGCTTTAATCCCCTGAATTTTTCATCGTTTTCCCAATCTAATATCAACCAGAAGTAAGTTTCATCGATGTTTAATCTTGTACTCTGAGACTTATTTTTCACATCTTTAAACTCTGTGATTGGTCTTAAGTTGTACTAATTATTAATCATTGCTGATAAACAAGTTTTCACAACAGAAATTTATCTTGTTGTCAAACTATTCAAGTTGCGACTCTGTAGTAATTGAGAATTAAGTATGTCTTTATCACTTGGATTAAAACTTATCCCTTATAACCTAATCTGCTTTACATATTTACGTGCTAATAAGTTGTGATTTCACTATACTTGTTTATCAACATTTTGTTTTCAGATATACCCATCCTTCATCTTTCAATTAATTTAAATTTGCAATAATCAAGTGTGGTTTCGTAACTATACAACTTCGTGTAGTAATTTTGACTACTCCTTGCTTTTTATTATTTTGTGGCCATCTTGTTCAACAAATATATTCATGTTTCTGTATAAATAAATTGCTTATAAAAAATTATAATGCTATGCTTTTTCTCATATATATTCTTCAATATGAAGTGCGTTTCCTGAACACAAACTTTAACTGTTCCTTACAGTGCAGTTAAGACGCCTACTTGCAGGTATGTTAAGTTTATACAATTATGTAGTTACTGTTATATCAATCAGTCAATCGATAGCAACGTAGAACTTCGTACGTACGTAGATCAGTTCATGTTGCCATACCATGTAATTGTCAATTCTAATCCAATAGCAGTAGAGGAAGTAGAAGTATTAGCAGTAGTCGGAGAGGTTAAGATTAGAAGATATCATTCAAGAAATATGATTCAGTGAGATAAGTTTAGAAAGACAAAACTAAAGGTGTTGAAGAATCCAGAAGATTAGGATTTTAGAGAACACACAGAATATATGCACCGGTGCCATTGCAAACGGGTCTCAAACCATCGATTACTAACATCTCGCGGACGCCAACCTGGTAATCGACACCTATCGACTTGGCTCAGTCCACTTACTTGTCAGTGACTTCATGGATTTCTGCCATCTTTTGGTCTGGCCACCCCTATCTCTCGACCAAGCTATTCCTATAACGCGAAACATCGCACGTCGAGGCAGTCGATGGTTAAGCATACGTATTTCATGTCCTAACCACCTCAGGTGATGAGGTTTCACTACTTCATCTAATGGTTCCCCATCCCTAACTGGTACTCGTTTCCTAACGAGAGCACTACTTACTCGGTTGTCCCAAGATACGAGCGATGCTCCGAAGACACTTATGATCGAAAACCGGTAGCCTACCAATATCTTCTACTCTCACTGGCCATGTTTCACAGCCATATAGCAGGACGGAGCGAACTACTGCACAGTACACTCGTCCTTTAGTCGGCAAACGGATATCTCGCCTTCGCCATAAGAGACGCAGCTTGGCAAAAGTGAATCGACATTTCTGTATCCCTGAGGAGATCTCGTCAGTCACCAGACCATCAGCACTGATGAATCTCTCAAGATAAGTGAACTGGTCTGCGCGTTTGACTACTTCACTCGCTATCACTAGTTCAGGCACCGATGCGACCCAATCTTGAAGCAACATTTTGCATTTTGAGGAGGAAAACCGCATCCCGAACATGCTTGCATTGTTGCTCAGGGTAGTCAGAAGACTGCAGTTTGTCAGAGTCTTCACCGAATAGAACTATGTCATAGGCATATTCTGAGTCAATAAGCGAGCCTCCTGGCACAAGGTCTACTGAAAATTCAGACGAGGATAAGGCTATATCTAGCAGCATGTCTATGATAAAATTAAACAAGGTTGGAGAGAGTGGACATCCCTGACGGATACCACTTGAAGTGAAGAATGCCATTGACAGTTCGCCATAAGCTCTCACTCGACCAGTCGTGTTCGAGTAGAGAGCTTTTATAAGGTTAATGTACTTCTCTGGTACGCCTTTCAATAACAGACACTGCCACAGAACCTCACGATCCACAGAGTCGAATGCCGCCCTAAGGTCTAGGAAGACAATTATTGTCGGACGCATAAATGTGTGTATGTTCTGGGACCTGTCGTAGTGTGAAGATGTGGTCTATACAGCCACGTCCATGTCTAAAACCAGACTGGTTTTCTCATTTCAGCTCTTCACGAGCTCTAGTTAGGCGTCTAAGAAAATGGAGGTTAACAATTTAGACACTATGTTAGTTAGACTTATTCCCCTGTGGTTGTCACTAAAAGAGAACTAGAAAAGCGGTTAGGCGGCTTCTCGACATCAGGATGGCTTTCGATTCCTAAGCCATGCAACTGCTTTAGTCAGTCTCTGTAGGTATGACATATGCTTTTCACCTTCTAAGTGCTTTGAACACTGACAGGATCCTGAACTTACACTCGCTATTGGCTGTGAGCGAGATGTTTGTGTATCTGGGTAGATTTCTGAGTGCTTATGCTGTCGTGAATGATGAGATTAACTCACGTTTAGTGAATTCCAGAACGGCTTTAATAATATGAGCAATCTTTAGGACCATGATGTTAGTTCAGCTCGAAATGGTCGAATGTAAGTTATCGTAGAGAGCAATTTCGCTCAATACTTGTGAAACCTGGTCTCTGGTGACTCAGTCGATGTCAGCATCTTGAAACACTAACGTTGCCGGCTTGTAAATGTACTATGAATGTGGTCCTAATGAATTTCTTATGGCGCATTATTCACCAAAACTGGAAGTGGTTGGAAAAAGCAAAGATGTGATATGAGTGTATGACATAATATCATGATATGAAAGAAAACTGTGGAAGTTTGGGGACTTTTGGTCCTTCACAACTCCATGGTTTGTGCAACTCAGTGGGTTTTCCAAACGTTCTCAGATATGACTCAGAAGAGAAGCTTATGACTGTTCTACTATAACTCTCTGATTTTTTTTTCATATGAACAAAAGGATTCTATCTGATTGTTTATTCGACTGAACTGTTTCTTTCACTATTGTTTCATTATAATCTTTGTTTTAATTTAGCCCTTTATAACCTCATTTTTATTATATTGCGCACATATATTTTGGTTCCTACTGGTACCGATATATATATATATCTATATTTATATATATATATATCTTAAACAAATAAATTAATTTAACTGTACAATATAAATTGACCTTATCAAATGAACTTAAAGATACTTACTTTAATTATTAAGTAAATAATTCGTATTTGTTCAGTATCTGTTTGAGAAATTTATTAATTGAGTTCGCCTAAATAATAACGTTATATTTGTAGTGACTTTATGTATGCACTACAATCCAGACCGTAGCTGCTACCTTGACGTAGTTGGTCGGGTTTGACTATCGTCATGACCCAACCGAGCTATATTGGCTGGAATATCTGTTCCTCAAGGTTCTACCATGCCAGGCAGGTCGATTGAAGAACGATAAGACTAAAAGAAGCTACTCAAGGACTGAGGGCGAAGTCGTACTGCTGACTCTGATGGAGGGGTATGACAGCAGTAAGGTGTTTCCATCGGACAACCAGCATCTGCAGTGATGCTGCCTTCTGACAAGGAAGAAAGGGTTAGAAAAGGTCGACCCTAAAAATGTCACACCTCACGGATTTCCGTCTCTGTCAGTAAGGGTGCTATCCAAAGGCTTTCAAGAGCGGAGCTAATACTCAAAAAATCCTTCATAAAAAGGTCGTGCGTGACCGGCCTGGAGCAGTTTTCCCTTGGGCTCTGCGGTCACGCTCCTAGGTCGTTAAGACCAACACTAATCTACCTTACTTTTCAGGTCCCTCAAGAAACAACCTTCCACGGTAGCCGGGAAGTGATAACCGCCCTCATACCCGTAACAGCACACGAGCATTTAATGTACGGACATTGTGTCAAATAGGGCAACAGGCTTCCTTATCTAGGACTTTAGAATCTCGTGCCACCGATGTATGCTGCGTCTCGAAAACGCGCCTACAGGATCCTAGTAAAATTATTAATCTGATTTCACCCTGTCAAAATAACGAAGCAGATTGTTTTACTCTTCGTGTATCCGGTAGCCCTGATGCTGCTTCCAGGGGTCTCGCTGGTGTAGGTATAGAATTGAGTCGTAGAGCTGAACAATCTCTTGTTGACTGGGTCCCAGTAGATAGTCGCTTGTGCGCTGTCCGACCAAACGGACCAGTCAGGACTCGTAAACATAGGGACACTCGCTGTTGCCTCTTCGTCGTATCTGCTTATGCCCCTACTGACTGTAGTTCAGTCGAGGTTAAAGGTGAGTTTTACAGAAAGCTTTCGGACCTGCTCCAAAAAGTTAGGCGCTGTGATATAGAATAATGACTGGTGACTTTAATTCTCAAGTAGGTAGACTAAATGAGCAGGAAAGACACTGGTGGATGTTATGGTGTCGCGGCTCAGAGAACAGACATTGGCGACCGTCTGTTGCAACTATGCTCAGATGACTGCCTATTCTCAGCAAACACTAACTTTAGGCATGAGGAAAAGCATATCTTGACCTGGTGACCTCAAAAGTCATCCTAACGCTGGACCCAACTAGATCACATTGCCATCAGAACCGATGGAGGGGTTTGATAGAGGGTTATCGCTCGTTCTGGGGCACATGTTTAGATTCAGGTCATGCTCTAGTGCGAACGCTTGTTTGTTTGAGGCTTACTGGACGTAGGGAAGACACTTTAAGGAAGCCTCTTAGGGTTTTACTTAATGATAATAAAGCTAAGAATATATTTCAGGAGCAACTAGAAAGAGAGTTAGGCAACCATGTAAGCGATTCCCATCCGGAAGCAGGTTGGAATGATATCAAAAAGGCTGTGGAAACAGCAGTGATATCTGCTAGTAAGGTGAACCATAAGGCTAAAATGAAGGCGTAGATCTCCGTAGCAATCGAGAACAGTGGTGGGTGGAGAAAGCAAGACAGATGGAAAAGGCAGCGGCGATAGGCAACAGTAGGCAACTATTTAGACTCATCAAGGAAACTGGTATTAAGAAACCCAAATGTGAGTGAGACTATTTCGGTAAATGATGGTTGTATCATTCATTCTCAATCCAGGAGATTGGATCGATAAGCAGAACACTTTAGGGATCAGTTCAACTGGCCTTCAGCCACACTTCGTTTAGTCACGATCTCCAGTCATCCTGAATGGCAAGTCGGCGTAGGCCCTCCGAATCTTTATGAAGTTGAAAAAGCTATAGGAAATGTAAATCGAGGGAGGGCAGCGGGTCGTAATAGATTGAACCCCTGAGATTTTTAAGAATGGTGGTCCAGATGTGAGAGCGCGGACTGGCAAAGCGAGGGCTGCATTTCTACAATTGAAAAATATCTGGAACTCCAAACAACTTTCAACCAAAACCAAAATCAGAATTTTCAATACAAAAAATGTCAAGATATTTCGATTGTATGGAGCGGAAACTTGGAGAACTACGAAAGCCATCATCCAGAAGATACAAGTATCTATGAGCAGTTGTCTACGCAAAATACTTCGGATTCGTTGGCTAGACACGATCAGCAACACCCTACTGTGGGAGAAAACAAACCAGATTCCAGTGGAGGAGGAAATCAGGAAGAAGCGGTGGAAGTGGATAGGACAAACACTGAGAAAAGCAACGGACTGCGTCACGAGACAAGCACTCACATGGAACCTTCAAGGCAAAAGGAAAAGAGGAAGGCCAAGGAACACACTACGCCGAGAAATAGAGAAAGATATGAGAGTAATGAGCAAACATTGGACAGAACTGGAGAGGGAAGCCCAGGACAGTGTTGGTTGGAGAAAACTGGTGTGCGGCCTATGCTCCATTGGGGGTAACAGGCGTAAGTAAGTAAGTAAGGTCCAGTTTTACCAGTTAGATTGACTGAGATCTTATGTAAAATCTGGGAGCTGGACGTAATCCTCTCCGACTGGTCTGATTCATTGATTGCCCAGTTAGTCAAAAAGGAGAAAAGTCATTTTACTACAATCATAGAGGAAACAGTTCTACTGATATGGTGTCTAAGATATTAACCTCAATAATACTTCGATGCCTAACTAGAGCTCATGAAGAGCAGACTCGAACAAACACTTATTTTAATACTTAGAGACTTTTTAGTTAGTTCGACTTCTACGGGACAGGGTCATTGATCCCATACTCACCCCTCCTCCTTTATCCGGGCTTGAGACTAGAAATAATCCTAGAAGGGCTCCAGGTGGAGTTCTGGAGGTGAATTGGTCATATTTTTTTTTATAGTTATCAGACTGAATCAAAACACAAGCCTTCAGTTGGTGCGAAAGCAGAAGTGAACCGAAGAATACATGGTTCTAGCAATGGATGGTGGATATGAAAGGACTGAACAGCAGCAGCACTTGGCAAGAAGTCGAAACCAAAGAGCTGAGGTGGATGTTGTTAACAGGCCCAAGTACTTGTTAATTTATTTGATAATGAGTTCTTAATGGGATCTAATTTAACGTATGCAAAATAAGTCATTAAACCGATACCTAGAATACTGAAAGACAGCTGTTCTTCAGCTGATTGAACCGTTACTAACTTTTCTGCTTAATAAACAAACATCGTAATTAGTGTAGCTGGGAAGAATGAAACTTATTTATGATTTATATCGGTTTTAGTTTACACATCATATATCAATTAGTACATTGAGATAAAATTCAGGAGATAAATTGCCAAGAATTTTTAAAATATCTAGAAAATATAGTTTGCAAAGAATGCACAAAGCAAATAGAATAAAAATTGTGAAGTAATATTGAATATCAGAACGAATGAATCTCATGCCGATGAAATTTATTTTGACCCACGTTTACTTAAAACCTTAACTACTTACTGTTCACAATTTTAAGGATTTGATTTTCACCAATTCGGTCTCGTGTGCTGTTACGGGTATGAGGGCGGTTATCACTTCCCGGCTACCGTGGAAGGTTGTTTCTTGAGGGACCTGAAAAGTAAGGTAGATTAGTGTTGGTCTTAACGACCTAGGAGCGTGACCGCAGAGCCCAAGGGAAAACTGCTCCAGGCCGGTCACGCACGACCTTTTTATGAAGGATTTTTTGAGTATTAGCTCCGCTCTTGAAAGCCTTTGGATAGCACCCTTACTGACAGAGACGGAAATCCGTGAGGTGTGACATTTTTAGGGTCGACCTTTTCTAACCCTTCCTTACTTGTGAGAAGGCAGCATCACTGCCGATGCTGGTTATCCGATGGAAACACCTTACTGCTGTCACACCCCTCCATCAGAGTCAGCAGTACGACTTCGCCCTCAGACCCTGAATAGCTGCTTTCAATTTCATCATTCTCCAATCGACCTGCCTGGCATGGTAGAACCTTGAGGAACATGTCTTCCAGCCAATATAGCTCGGTTGAGTCATCACGATGGGCAAGCCCGACCACCACGTCAAGGTAGCAGCTTGTTTATATCTGTAGTGGAACACTTCTACAAAGAAAATGTGATTGGTGAAAAATTAACATTATTGTACTTGTTTTGTTTAACTGTACCAAAAACACTTCTTCTACTTCTTGTGCGTTGCTGCCATTTTTCTTAATTTGCTGCTTCCCTTTATGTAATGCCCACTAATTTCTCTTTCAATAAAATATTCAAACATGGATTTATTTTGATTTTAATGACGGCGGGATATTATAGGACATTTAGTGGTGATCATAGTCAATCTCGACTAGGTCACCACTAAAATATATTTTAAACGGATTTATCAATGCAGTAACAAGTCAAGAGATTTCAAACAACAGAACCCTTTAATTAAAGAACTCATATATTATTAAGGGGGCAACTGAAATTCTATCTCAATAATGACATAACTATATCACATATAAACACATATAAAACATTGATCGAAAAATATAACGAAAGAGATTACGCTTTTTTCTAAACATAAAATTTCAGTGTCAATATGAATATATCTATTGATAAAATATGAAACTGATCATTAATTATTAGTCTTTTGATAAAATGGAAATTTCAACGAATAACCTTGTGAACTGAAGTTTTATTGTTGTTGATAGAATGTTAACTTCATTCCTTTTATGTAAGTAATTGTTTCAAGTCTCTAGATCAATAATTCTGGTCATCATTGTTCATCTAGTTAGTGTGTTGTAGGTCATGATCACGTGATTATATGGCGCAATAAATAAATCATTGTAAAGATACATTTTTTTTCTCCTCAATATTTATCATAGATTGATTTCATCTGGAAGGCTGACTACTATTGAGAACAAAGTGACACATTAAAATAATTTCTTCAGATCTACTGTGTTTAAAATATGATGTGCAATCCGTCCTTTTTGAATCGTTTTAAAATTAGTTGTGTAAGTCAAATGAAGAACTTATGATTAGTGCAGTTTAGGACGATATATCTGGAGTGAAACAGTTATTATCGATTGACATCAAAGATGTGAATCAACTCAGTGGTTTAAATATTTAACTGCTTGCCTCTAAGTTTAAAATTCGTTGATTGATATTGATAAAAAGTTCTTAACCATAACGAAATAGTTTTAAGATACAACTCGATATCAACAAACAGAACGTATAACCAGCAACACAGTAAAAGGATGAAACTAAGGTATCCTTCTGTGCTACAAACTAGCTTAATCAGAGAGAACGAAGTCCAGGAACATAAAAGAGAAACTGAACCAATAATGTTGAAGGTATTTCATGTTGGGCAACACAAAACTGTAGTTTTAATGATAGAAGATACTTTATGCAAAGTAAGAAGTTTACAAACAGATTTATTGGAGATGTTAGATATTCAATAAAAGTTGCAGAACACAACATAATGTCCGAAAATTGCCAACTACGAATTCAGTCAGTTAGTCAGCAACAACTTAAAACTTCGTACGTATGCACATAAGTTCAAGCTATCATACCAGAATAGCACAAAGATGCAATTGTCAATTAAAATCTCATAAAATTTGAGGTATTAGTGAGCGTTAAATGGAGAAGATTAGGATATGAAGATATTAGTCAAGAAGTAGAATCCAGAGAACACAACAAAATAGATGCACCTGCACTATTGTATACGATTTTGAGCCATGTCATTTAGTTATTATTGTCTCGCTGATGCAACCCAAACCTAAATGAGTATTTTGTATTTCGAGTGGGAAGAATCGCATCTTAAACATACATACATTGTTATTCAAGTTAGTTAGAAGACTTTGCATTCTGTCAGCGTTTTCACCAAATGAGAATTATGTCATTAGCATATTCTAAGTTTACAACAAATGAATCTCCCAGTTAAAAAGTTCATCTCTTAAAAAAGTTAAATGATGAAATTTCATGCTTAAAATCATAACAACGTCAATATTAAACAAGAATTGTTTTTATTCTGTTATAAAAAAATCTACTCTTGTTATATTATATCATATTACTTACACACTTAAGCCTATTACCCCTAATGCAGCATAGGCCGCCCACCAGTTTTCTCCAACCAACTCTGTCCTGCGCTTTCCTTACCAGTCCTTTCCAATTTTTGTTCATTCTTCTCATATCCTCCTCTATTTCTCGGCGTAATGTGTTCTTTGGCCTTCCGCTTTCCATTTTGCCTTAAAGGTTCCATGTGAGGGCTTGTCTTGTGACGCAGTTAGGTGCTTTTCGTAGTGTGTGTCCTATCCACTTCCAGTGCTTCTTCCTGATTTCCTCCTCAACTGGAATCTGGTTTGTTTTCTCCCACAGTTCGTTGTTGGCCAACGAATACCAAGTATTTTGCGTAGACAACTGTTCATAAATAATTGTATGTTCTGGATGATGGCTTTCGTAATTCTCCAAGTTTCCGCTCCATACAGTAGAACTGTCTTCACATTTGTATTGAAAATCCTGATTTTCGTTTTGGTTGAAAGTTGTTTGGAGTTCCAGATATTTTTCAAATGTACAAATGCAGCCCTTGCTTTGCCGATCCGCGCCGTCACATCTGCATCTGATCCACCTTGGTTGTCGATGATGCTGCCAAGATATGTGAAGGTGTCAACGTGCTCCAAAGAATCTCCATCAGGCGTGATTTGGTTGGCGCATGTCGTGTTGTATCGTAGAATCTTACTTTTCCCTTTGTGTATGTTGAGACCTACTGCTGCAGAGGCTGCTGCTACACTGGTCGTCTTCTCTTGCATTTGTTGTTGCGTGTGATAAAGATGAGCCAGGTCATCTGCGAAGTCCAGATCGTCAATGTGCGTCCTTACTGTCCAGTTGATACCGTGCTTCCCTCCAGATGTCGACGTCTTCATAATCCAGTCGATCACCAGGAGAAAGAGTAAGGGTGAGAGTAAGCAACCTTGCCTGACACCTGTCCTCACCTGAAACGAGTCTGTTAGCTGTCCTCCACGCAAGATTTTGCAGTTTAACCCATCGTAAGTATTCCCTATGATGTTGACTATATTCTCAGGCACGCCGTAGTGTCGAAGAAGCCTGCAAAGTGTTTTCCCGTCCACGCTATCGAATGCTTTCTCGTAGTCGGTGAAGTTGATGTAGAGTGGTGAGTTCCATTCAATTGATTGTTCCACAATGATCTGTAACGTTTCAGTTTGATCGGTGCACGATCGATTCTCACGAAATCCAGCCTGTTGGTCTCGAAGTTGGGCGTCTACGAAGTCCTTCATTCTGTTTAACAATACCTTGTTGATGAATTTGCCTGGTATTGAGAGAAGAGTGATGCCTCTGTAGTTGTCACACTTGCTGAGATCGCCTTCGTTTGGTATTTTGATCAAGTATTCTTCTTTCCAATCTGATGGTACTTGTTCCTTATTCCAAATCTTCTGGAAGATGATGTGAAGAATTTTCGCTGTCTCTTCCACGTCTGCTTTCATTGCCTCTGGTGGAATGTTGTCTGGTCCTGCTGCTTTGCCGTTCTTGATTTGTCTGATGCCCATACTGATCTCCTCAATCGTAGGTGCGCCAATATTAATTGGGATGTCCGTAGATGCTGCTTCGATGTTTGGTGGGTTCAGTAGAGCTGGTCGATTCAAGAGTTCTTCCTTAAAGTTCTCTACCCACCTATTTCACTGGTCTTCAGTGTTGCTGATTACTTTGCCTTCCTTACTTTTCCTCCTGTAGACCCGGGCTATTGCCTGTTCCAAGCTTGGATAAAGGAGGAGGGTTGGTCATGGGGTTGGTGACTCCATCCCCAAAAAAAAACGCTGACCAGAAGAAATAATTATATATTATATTCTGTAGGACATCAACTTCTATTCTATTGAAATTTTTTTCTTCTTATCTAAAGAAAGCAAAAAAAAATGATAAAATTCTGACTAAACTTATTTATTGATCATTGAATTCACGTGATTTCCAGAAAATAAAAGTGTTTTTTATTGTCAGAAAAATGAAACAACACGAAAAACAAACAAAAGTAAATGCATAAAAAGAACTTCATTTCTTTTTTTAAAAACTAAAAGTAATGTGACCTAAAGTATTTTTTTATTTTTTTCTACTTTTTTCAATCAATACAAATAGGGATTCAATCCGTTCGTTTATATGTTTGATTTTGATTTTCACAGAATTATCTTCTACTGATTAAAAACAGTAGAAAAAAATTTTTTTATTGATTTTATAGCTCATTTTAATGAATAGAAGTTGATTGCATCCACCTACGCGTTTATTGATTTTTTTTCTCTCTCGCTCCATAAAAGCAACAATTTTTGTCTTATTAATCAGTGAAATAACAATCTATTAACTATGAAGTTCAATGAAGTATTTATTAGTGTATATAATAAATTATTGATGAGATTGATCACAATCCAATCACAAAAGAAAAATATCGTTTTACGCGTAAGATTGAAGGTTCTGCGAATAGCAAGGTTCATTATTTATTCAACTGAGCTATAAAATGTCTTCTTCATTGTATAACTTTTTCGGGGAATGAATTATTGTTTAAAGATACCTTATTGTACATCTATTAATCTATCTATCTATCTATCAGTTCTTGTGGAACAGTGTTGGGGATGTTAGATGCCCAAAATTCGTTTGATAAATGCCTTATTTTGGTTTTCACGTTTGCCAGCATGGGCTGATCAGTTGACGGTGAGATTTCAATTCCCACCAGGCAAATCCATAGCTGTGATTGGGTGCTGTGTATTTTAGTGTGCTATTTTCTTAACTGTCTCAAGGACGTTTCTATGTTGTATAAATAAACGAGAGTTGTATGCTTGATTGTACTGTGATTGCTGGGTGTTTGTAGAATATACTTTCTACGCTTGCCAAGACTTCTGTTTTACCGTTTGGATTCAAGGTAGCCTACCTGGACGCTGGTTGAAGTCTCGTTCGCGTTTATCGACTAAGGTAAACTCGTAATAGCTTCAGGCATACTTAGTGACGAACCCTACAAACAGGTTATTTTAGGCGTGTAATGTATTAATTCATTTTAAACGATTATCTGAGCTTTATTCGAGATAGTTTATGTAAAGAGGAATACAAATCAATCAGTAGTTCAATTCTCACACACAGTTAACTTTGGTTATATGGTGTCACGAAAATGGTCGTTTAAGATAATATGTTGTAGCAGTGTTCATCAATGTCAATTATTATCTGATTCTTTACTCTTTCTTTTCATTACAATTCTTCTCTAAATTATTAATTCCTTATGTAGACAGCCAATCAGAAGTTGCCGCCGACCAAGGTCACTTGATAATAATTAGTAAGGTCCAAAAGGACAAATGTATATGATTGGTTAAGAAACGGATTTATTTTCTGATGAGGATGGATGGTTATACCTCCGCCAGTAGAACCTTCGGGGCTACTGCCGGTCCCAAGACCGGGTAAAGGAGGAGGGTTGGACATGGGGTTGGCGACCCCATTCCGTCAAAAACTAACTTGCCAAAAAAACGCTAACCAGAAAAAATAATTCAAACCATTTTAACTCTGCCCTGGGAGTTGGAGGAAGAATTATGACGTCGCGTGATGAAAGCCGAGTTCCCTCGGAAGTCACGGGGCTGATGCCTCTTCTGACAACCAGAGCAACCATTTTTTTAGGTACATGGAACGTTCGTACATTGTGGGAGACTGGAAGACTATTTCAAGTTGCGGCAGAAATGAGAAGATACAACCTCGAGGTGCTTGGAATCAGTGAAACACATTGGACACAAGTAGGACAACTGAGACTAGCTTCAGGGGAACTGCTGTTATACTCTGGTCATGAAGAGGAAAATGCTTCACATACACAAGGAGTTGCATTGATGCTGTCCAAACATGCACAAAAGGCACTAATAGGATGGGAATCTCATGGACCCAGGATCATTAAAGCATCCTTCAAAACAAAGAAACAGGATATTACAATGAACGTCATCCAATGTTATGCACCTACCAATGACTACAATGACGACGTTAAAGATCAATTCTACGAAAGGCTGCAGTCAATCGTCGAGAAATGTTCACCAAAGGATTTGACGATTCTTATGGGAGACCTGAATGCCAAGGTTGGAATGGACAACACTGGATATAAACACATCATGGGACGACATGGACTGGGAGAAAGAAACGAAAACGGTGAGAGATTTGCAAACCTATGTGCCTTCAACAAACTGGTCATCGGTGGCACAATATTCCCGCACAAACGCATTCACAAAGCCACATGGATTTCACCGGATCACACTACTCAAAACCAGATTGATCATATCTGTATCAACAAAAAGTTCAGAAGGACTATGGAGGATGTGAGAACCAGGAGAGGAGCTGATGTAGCCTCAGATCACCATTTGCTAATCGCCAAAATGAAACTGAAACTAAAGAAGCACTGGACAACGGGACAGACAACATCACACAAGTTTAATACGGCCTTTCTTCGGGATACTGTAAAGCTCAACGAATTCAAGATAGCCCTCACCAATAGGTTCCAGGCCTTACAGGATCTACACAATGGAGAGGACACAACATTGGAGAACAATTGGAAAGGGATTAAGGAGGCAATCACTTCAACATGTCAGGAGGTCCTTGGTCGCAAGAAGCAGCATCATAAGGAATGGATCTCTGTTGATACTCTCGCAAAAATTGAAGAAAGGAGGAACAAGAAAGCAGCAATCAATGTCAGCCGAACAAGAGCGGAGAAAGTTACCGCACAAGCTGCATACACAGAAGCAAACAGGGAAGTGAAGAAGAGCATCAGAGCTGACAAACGAAAATACGTGGAAGATCTAGCAACGACGGCGGAAAAGGCTGCAAGAGACGGAAACTTGAGACAATTGTATGAAACTACAAAGAAGCTCGCCGGGAACTATCGTAAACCAGAACGACCAGTGAAAAGCAAGGAAGGCAAAGTAATCATCAACACTGACGAACAGCGAAATAGGTGGGTAGAGCACTTTAAGGAACTATTGAATCGACCAGCTCCACTGAACACACCCAAAATCGAAGCAGCATCCACGGACCTCCCAATTAATATTGGCGCACCTACGATTGAGGAGATCAGTATGGCCATCAGACAAATCAAGAACGGCAAAGCAGCAGGACCAGACAACATTCCACCAGAGGCAATGAAAGCAGATGTAGGAGCAACCGCGAAAATATTTCACATTCTCTTCAAGAAGATTTGGGATGAGGAACAATTACCATCAGACTGGGAGGAAGGGTACCTGATCAAAATACCAAAGAAAGGCGACCTCAGCAAGTGTGAGAACTACAGAGGCATCACTCTTCTCTCAATACCAGGCAAAGTCTTCAACAGGGTATTGTTAAACAGAATGAAGGACTTCGTAGACGCCCAACTTCGAGATCAACAGGCCGGATTTCGGAAGGATCGATCATGTACTGACGAAATTGCTAAATTACGGATCATTGTGGAACAATCAATTGAATGGAACTCACCACTCTACATCAACTTCACCGACTACGAGAAAGCATTCGATAGCGTGGACAGGAAAACACTGTGGACTCTTCTTCGACACTACGGCGTGCCTGAGAAAATAGTCAACATCATACGGAACTCTTATGATGGATTCAACTGCAAAATCGTGCATGGAGGACAGCTAACCGACTCTTTCGAGGTAAAGACCGGTGTCAGGCACGGTTGCTTACTTTCACCCTTTCTCTTTCTCCTGGTGATCGACTGGATTATGAAAACGTCAACAGCTGGAGGGAAGCACGGTATCAACTGGACAGTTAGGACGCAGCTGGACGATCTGGACTTCGCAGATGATCTGGCTCTTCTATCGCACACTCAACAACAAATGCAAGAGAAGACGACGAGTGTAGCAGCAGCCTCTGCAGCAGTAGGTCTCAACATACATAAAGGAAAGAGCGAAATTCTCCGATGCAACACAACATGCACCAATGAAATCACTCTTGATGGAGATGCCTTGGAGGACATTAACACCTTTACATATCTGGGCAGCATCATCGACAATCAAGGTGGATCGGATGCAGATGTGAGGGCACGGATTGGCAAAGCAAGGGCTGCATTTCTACAGTTGAAAAATATCTGGAACTCCAAACAGATATCAATCAACACCAAAATAAGGATTTTCAATACAAATGTCAAGACAGTTCTAATGTATGGAGCGGAAACATGGAGAACTACCAAAGCCATCATCCAGAGGATACAAGTGTTTATTAACAGCTGTCTACGTAAAATACTTCGTATTCGATGGCCAGACACCATCAGCAACAACGAACTGTGGGAGAGAACAAGTCAGATTCCAGTGGAAGAGGAAATCAGGAAGAAGCACTGGAAGTGGATAGGACACACTCTACGAAAAGCACCTAACTGCGTCACGAGACAAGCCCTCACATGGAACCCTCAAGGCAAAAGGAAAAGAGGAAGGCCAAAGAATACATTACGCCGTGAAATAGAGAAAGATATGAGAGGAATGAACAAACATTGGACAGAACTGGAGGAAGAAGCCCAGGACAGAGTTGGTTGGCGAAAACTGGTGGGCGGCCTATGCCCCATTTGGGGTAACAGGCGAAAGTAAGTAAGTAATGAATGGTTATACACAAATGAGTATTTCTGTATATGATTCAGTAGCCAAATAGAATATCTCTCTCTTTGCTCCTTACTCGCTCAAGTAATTAATTTGGTGGCTTACTACATATCGTGGTCAGTTCTGAGACATTGCAAATCATAGTAATTCTATTGCGTTATAGGTTATTGTATAACTTATTCAATCTCCATAGCTTCTTATTTTTCTACACTTCCTCTTAGTCCAGAAGACCACAGACAGCCTCCAAGAAATTTTTTATATTTTAAACAGATATGATTTATATGTCAAACACACTGGATCATACCACACCATTGAATGAATGTGAAGATACATTTATACATGAGCAAGTCTAAAAACGGGCTGTGAATAGGGTGAGAACTCTGATAAATTACACATTTTTGAAACCATGAATCGATCAATGTTAGACCACCATTAGAAACCTGGAAGCGATGGACGGACGTTTCGTCCTTGTATGGTGGCACTCATCAGCAGTGCGCATCCACGACTCCTACACCCCGCAGGATTCGAATCCAGGACCTTTGGTATTGTGCGCGAACGCCTAATCATCGGATCACTGAGCCTCGTATCTAACGGTGTTAATGTCTAACTTGAACAATTCTATAAATTGTTTTATTTAAGATACGACTCAGTATCAACGAACAGAACGTATAATCAGCGATAAGATAACAGGACGAAACTAAGATATTCTTTTGTGCCACAAACTAATCACTAGAACTAACACAGGAGAACTGGAGACTCAAGTATTTCGGAAGCCAATCCACACAGACCTAATTCTCAACTATGGTATCAAGAACCCAAGAACTCACAAAATAAATTGAATACAAACTTTGTTCAAGAGTGTGAAGACACGCTGCAGCACATATGAAGCACTAAAAAACGAACGGCTATTCATGCAACTTCATCAAAAAACATCAACTGAAATCATCAACAGAAGCAAAATCAAGTACAAGAACCAA
Source organism: Schistosoma turkestanicum (assembly GCA_944470395.2). Classification (NCBI taxonomy): domain Eukaryota; kingdom Metazoa; phylum Platyhelminthes; class Trematoda; order Strigeidida; family Schistosomatidae; genus Schistosoma; species Schistosoma turkestanicum. The sequence goes on along the minus strand of OX103971.1, from coordinate 1,387,989 downwards.
TAAACGGATCATCCTACCATACATAAAAGACATATCGGAGCATACAGCACGACTACTGAAACCATTTGGAATAGATGTAGCACACAAGCCACCAGAATCATTTCAATCAATCCTATTTAGACCAAAGGACAAAATGACAAAATAAACAACTGCTCAGTTTGTGAAAAACACTACATAGGATAAAATGGACATCCTCTTGAGCTTCGTTTACATGAACACCAATTAGCTGTCAAACACTAGGACAATTCTTCGCTTATATCAATACACACGGACAATTATGGACATACATTCGATTGGAACAATGTGGAAATACTGGACAGGGGGAGGAGAAAGAGCACCAGAGAATATTTAGAAGTTTGGAACACAGGTCAATCAGAAATCAACAAACACATCAACATTGACCCAATTTATCAACCAATCAGAAAAATCATAGGCGACATAGGATCAAGAAACAGATCAAAAGGGGGATGCAATCAAAACAAAGGTTTAAGGTCAACAGCAATCTACCAAGATCGAGATTAACAGAACAAGCTACAGGTCAAACGTGGAGAAATTCGAATACTTCACTTCTTCTATCTGAAGTTTGTGCTGATGATGTTGTTCAGTAGAAAAACAACGAAAACATCATAACTGAAATATTCAGTTCAAAGAACGAAACACCACAACAAACAAATCAGCTAATCAGAAAAATAAAAACGAAGTTCAGAATCATCAGGAAGAATACATAATCCACGATCACCCGGAACGAACAAGAAACAATCAAGTCATGCGTAGTATATTCGACACAAATGATATCCATGAAAGAGTCATAAAATAGCTTATTAAAAGAGAAAATGAATCAGTAATGTTGAAGGTGTTGGGCACCACAAACTGAAGTTAATAACAGAAACTTTTTTTATGCGAAATAAGAAATTTAAATTTCTATAAATTATGTCATAAAAATTAATAAGTTTACGAAGAGATTTTATGAAGAACTAGCATTCTGAATCATCTGGAGCAGTAGGTCTCAACATACATAAAGGAAAAAGCAAAATTCTCCGATGCAACACAACATACACCAACCAAATCACTATTGATGGAGATGCCTTGGATGACATTAATACCTTTACATATCTTGGCAGCATCATCGACAATCAAGGTGGATCCGATGCAGAAGTGAGAGCGCCGATTGGCAAAGCAAGGGCTGCATTTCTACAGTTGAAAAATATCTGGAACTCCAAACAACTTTCAACCAAAACCAAAATCAGAATTTTCAATACAAAAAATGTCAAGATATTTCGACTGTATGGAGCGGAAACTTGGAGAACTACGAAAGCCATCATCCAGAAGCTACAAGTGTTTATTAACAGTTGTCTACGCAAAATACTTCGGATTCGTTGGCCAGACACGATCAGCAACACCCTACTGTGGAAGAGAAGAAACCAGATTCCAGTGGAGGAGGAAATCAGGAAGAAGCACTGGAAGTGGATAGGACACACACTACGAAAAGCACCTAACTGAGTCACAAGACAAGCCCTCACATGGAACCTTCAAGGCAAAAGGGAAAGCGGAAGGCCAAAGAACACATTACGCCGAGAAATAGAGGAGGATATGAGAAGAATGAACAAAAATTGGACAGAACTGGAAAGGAAAGCCCAGGACAAAGTTGTTTGGAGAAAACTGGTGTGCGGCCTATGCTCCACTGGGGGTAACAGGCGTAAGTAATTTACTAAGTAAGCATTCTGAATACAATTATTATTTAAAAATTTTTCAGTTTACAATAAAACTAATTATTTTATCTTTCAATAATCAATATCTTGTGACAATATCAAATATTTTATATGTTTAATTCAAACAAAAATAAACAAAATGAATATTTAAAAGAATATTCTAGAATATAACAGATTAAACTTTGTATATTTTAACATGTTTGGATTACAAATTTACAATCACCTAGATTCTCCGACATCAGAACTAGGTTGCTTAACCACCTTGAATAAGAACCAACATTGACAGTCGAAGCGAACACTGATGAGTACTAACGCATCACCAACTTGCAGCAAGACAACACTTTGGTCTGATCTGAGGGCCAGGGTGATTCTGAAGTTCACGTTGTTCACCAACAGTTACATAACAATAATAAAGGTGCCCATGTTACAACCAGTTCATCCCACTCCATTTTAGTCCAAAAGTCGAAAACGAATCCTCCTACTCCTCGCTGGCACTGTGGCTCATTTAGGCAACGTCACTGCAGGAAGTGTAAGGTCATCGGTCATAAAGATGGTTTTTGCCTAAAGAAAAAGCCGAACCGATCAAGAAGTGCCAAGAAGTTTGTTCCTATAGCCGGTACCAATTCATTGAGCCTAATATATTACTGTCAAAACACATCTTAACGTGAGAGAAAATTTATTACTCCTAATGCTAACAGGCATTTGTTTAGATCGCAAACAGATACGGCATCTAACGTCACCATCCTCTCACGCGAAAACTGGACCAGATTGGGCAGCTCAAGCCTGCAGCACACAACACAGAAGTCTCGTAGAGTATGTGGTAATTACCTTCGTCTGTTAGGACAACTGGAATGTAAAGTTGCCTTCCGAGACTCGTCATTTTCTGGTGTATGTTAAATAATGCCAGCTGATCTAAATTTACTTGGTTTAGATTGGTTTGACCAGCTGAAATTGACTGATGTCCCGTTAAATACTATATACCACCAGGTATCACGACCACATGACCTCGAAGTATATACGAGGAATCTAGTGACGCAGTTTTCAACCATCTTCCAATCTGGATTAGGTTGATGTACTGCCATGAAAGCAACACTTCGGTTGAAACCTGGGTTCCATCTAGGTCATGCAGGGGTTAAACGAATGAAGGCCATGGCCAATGGTTATGCATACTGGCCTCTCATGGATCAACATATCACAGCGTTGGTTGAAAAATGCATGCAGTGCCAGCAGGAGGCAAAGATGAATGCCAAAGTTATCAAGTCTTCATAGGTAGCTACAATGTCGAGCGTTCACGCACAACACTGAAGGTCTTGGGTTCGAATCGTGAGAGTAGGTGCTTATTGCCACTGAGGAATCCTATACTAGGATGAAACACCCTTTCAGTACTTCCAGGTTTCTAATATTGATCTAACATTGATCGATTCATGATTTCAATATGAAAATGCATTGAAAGACTAACAACTTCTTCTGTTATGTTTTTTCCTAATAATATTTTCATTACGGGGTTGTTGTGAATATTGTTAAGTTTTTTTGAAACCATGAATCGACCAACGTTAGACCACCGTTATAAACCTGGAAGCGCTTGAAGGCCGTTTCTTCCTCAGCAGTGCGCATCCATGACTACTGTACCCCGCAGGATTCGAACCCGGGACCTTCGGTATTGTACGCGAACGCCTAACCATCGGACAACTGAGCCGGTATCTAACGGTGTTCATGTCTAACTTGACCAAATTCACGGAGTTGTGCAACCTCATACACAGTATTCGATAGTAGTTACTGTCTACACCCGAACAGGTTGAACTTCACTGATCACGTCTTCCCACCACAACTCGGAGAAGATTCCTCACGAAGCTAGTCACTAGTGAGCACAGGTAATTTGCATTACAGGGGTTGTTGTGAAGATTGTTAAGTTTTTTTTACCTATAAATAAACTTTATTATTTTAATAAGTGACAAAAATATACGAAGCAATTTCTTAAATTCATAATCGTTCACATTTCAACTAACTAAATATATTGATCCAATGAGATTTTATTTGTTTCTCATTTAAACCCTAAATGTTACATGTGTCAATATTGATTTATATATTTTTTTTTCAGATTTTACATTGTCCTGTTATTGTTATAACGTAATTTAGGTAGTTTTGTAATTTTGTTTACAATTCATAATAATAATAATAATAATAATAATAATAATAATAATAATAATAATCGAATGAGATGAATATCATGTAGTAGGTATGTATTGAAATCGATTTTTTAGAATTGAATGCACTTTAAGAGTAGAGAGAGATTCATTCATTCAGTTAATTAATGAATAGGCAAATTATCAGCTTCTTATCTAATAATATAATGGTCATTGAAACCAAAAAAAAAAACACTGCTGACCTGACAAATAATAATATTAAAGTACAATCTTATCAATCAATAAAATTTCAGTGTTTAACCACTATTATTCATGTGATATATATTTATATATTCATAAAGTTTGATCAGTCATTGAAACGTAGGATACAATGGATACAAGAGTATATACATTGTAACGACGAAATACAAAATGTGATTACACATTTTTGAAACCATGAATCGATCAATGTTAGATCACCATTAGAAACCTGCGAGCACTGGACGGCCGTTTCTTCCTCAGCAGTGCACATTCAGGACACCTGCACCCCGCAGGATTCAAACCCAGGACCTTTGGTATATGTGCGCGAACGCCCTGACCACTGGACAACTGAGCCGGTATCTAACGTTGTTCATGTCTAACTTGAACAAATTCACGGAGTTGCACAACCTCATACACAGTCTTCGGTAGACACTGCCTACACCCGAACAGGTATGAACTTCACTGGTCACGTCTTCCCACTAGAACTCGGAGAGAAGATTCCTCACGAAGCTAGTCACTAGTTAGCACAGGTAATTTGTATTACGAGGTTGTGAAGATTGTTAAGTTACACATTTTTGAAACCATGAATCGATCAATGTTAGACCACCATTAGAAGCACTGAACGGCCGTTTCGTCCTGGCATGGGACTCCTCAGCAGTGCGCATCCACGACTCCTGCACCCCACAGGATTCGAACCCAGGACCTTCGGCATTGTGCGTGATTAAATTTGTCAATTTAGACTCAAATTAACGATAGTTTATGTATATAACATATTTTCAGTTAGTGCTTCGGAGATTTGTGTTTTATTTTATACATCTGAAATCATCAATCAATCATTGTTAGATCACCATTAGATCTCCAAAGCACTAACTGAAAATATCGTAACACGTGCTCACTAGTGACTAGTTTCGTTGGGAAATTCTTGGAGTTCTAGTGAGAAGATGTGACCAATGAGAAGTTCAACTCTGTCTAGTGTAAGCAGTAACTATCAAAGACAAATGGGTGAGGTCGCGCAAAATCTGTAGATCAATCAGAGTTAAACATTAACACCGTTGGATACCAGCCTGCCCAGTGGTCCGATGGTTAGGCGTTTGTGCACAATACCGAAGGTCCCGGGTTTGAATCCTGCGAGATGCAGGAGTCGTGGTTGCGCACTGCTCTCATGAGTCCGGTACCAGGACTTGACGGTCGTTCAATGCTTCCAGGTTTCTAATGGTAGTCTAACAATCATTGATTGATTGATTGCAAATGTGTTATTTATAACAGACAAATCATTCGTTCGTCTAAAGATTGTACATAAGATTTAAACCTTAGATTGATTGATTGATTGAAAGATTTGTTTCTACTTATAGATTCTAAGTGATTTTCAACGGATTAATTTCAAAACCTAGAACTGATTCGTTTTCATTGAAAGTGGTTTTAGTGTAATTTCAAATGAAGCGGATAAACTTTGAAATGGAAAAAGTCATTGTTAGTTGATCTCATTCATAGTCTAGTTAATATGAATGAAATTTTTAATTATTCAAATATTTATACTCTACATAAATTATTGGATTTATGAATAGGTTGGGATACCGCCCGCACTTTCAAAGCGATTTGTGTGATTTCCTTAGGAGGACATAACCTGAACCTTTGATCTTGTAGTCCAATGCATTTTCATGGTAGACGGTAACCAATTATGGGTTCATACATCATTTATTCTCTTCAAATCTCTCAGTTTATATGCACCACTGGTTTGAAATCAGGGTTTCCTAAATCAACCTTGTTAGATGCTTCATTCTCACCAACAAGGTCAGCGTGTTGAACACTCATTTCATAAACATCTATGTTACGAGGAAGCAATGTGTAGGACTTCTTTAGTTGTACTTGTATACGTATGACCATATGAGAGCATTTCATGAGTAAGATTGGACCCTACTCATTGTTAGCCTTACTAGCGCATTTGGGGACATACATGTAATGACATTCATTTCTTTCAATGAATAATTATTAACTATGAGTTAAGACAAAACTATCGACAGGAATTATGCTAACTGACAACTTGTATCACAGTTCAAACGTAGCTCAGTAACATCGGTCCGAAAACTTTTGCAGACAGTTTACTTTCTACATTGGTATCATCTTCTAAGAACCAAAATGGCTAAACAGCACCTTATGGTCAGGTTGAAGAGTAAATTTTATATATATTCAAATTCTTATATTTTTCGCTATCTTGTTATTGGGATTTGTTGACAGAATGTATACGAAGTCAATAAGGGCATATATTTCGTTTAAAATCAATATCATTCGATACAAACCGGCTTTCGGCTGAGGAAGAAATTTGGAGTTGCATAAGACATACATTGATGAAAACACCCAGCTGTGTCACAAGACAAGCTCTCACCTGGAACCCTCAAGGTAAAAGGAAAAGAAGAAGGCCGAGAAACAAATTACGCCGAGAAAAAGAGAAGGATATGAGAAGAATGAACAAAAATAGGAGAGAATTGGAAGGGGAAGCCCAGGACAGAGAGTACATTGGCGAACTCTGGTCGGCGGCCTATGCTCTATTGGTGGTGTCAGGCATAACTAAGTAGGATGTACAACCTAAGCAGAATACTTTACCGAGAAAATGATGCAAGATCTCACACAATAATCAAGTCTGACATCAAAGATGTCAATAATGGAAGGTGTAACTGATTATATCCTAACAACAATCGAAGGAATTAGCATGGACATCTGGCAAATCAGGTATGATAAAGTGATAGGATCACACTGCATAACAACCTGAAGCGCTAGCATCAGAAATTGAAGTAGCAGCGAAGATGCTCCACATACTGTTCAGAAATACATTAGTCGAAGAACAGTTATCAACAGACCGGAAATAGGGACTGCTCATCAAGAAAGCGAAGAAGGTAGATCTTAGTGAGGATCATAGAGATATCGCATTGGATCACGAAGGTCTCCCCGTCTCAGGTAAAGCAGGAAGCTCATTGGAGACCTTGGATGAAGCTGGATGATTTGGACTTTTTAGATAACTCAGACTTTGTATCCAATACAAAGCGAAGATAGCTGGTGTGGCAGCAGCCCCTCCATCATTAGGGTTGAACATTCAAAATCGGATAAGGAAAGTCTCGAAATACAACACAGTGAGCAGCGACTAAATTACACTTTTGATATAGCTAAGCTCCAAAAATGATGGAAACTTTTACGTATTAGATCAGTATCATTAATAAACAGGAAAAATCTGATGTAAAGACGATGATTGACAAAGCAAGGGTAGCGATTCTATGGTGATGTAAGTACATTCACTGACATATTTATAATCAGTTTTAGGGATACTAAATCTACAGAAAATTTCTTTGTAAACTTTTTAATTTTGTAATTTATCTATAGGAATTTAAATTTCTTATTTCGCACAAAAATCTTCAGTTGCCCAATACGAAACACCTTTATACATGAAATTGACTGTCTATTGTTTGTTCAGGTTCTTCCTGATGACATTGAAAATCCATAATCTCTGATTCACTAGGTTGTGGCATAGACGGATACCTTAGTTTCATCTTGTTATTGTGTCGCTGGTTATAAGTTTCGTTCGATGGTACACAGGTTTATCATTAGTATGACGAACATAGAAATAAATTATACAACTAGTCAATTACATTAACGATGTTATGAATAAAAGCACCTAGAATATACACATATTAAAAACAGAGAGCTGATCAGTACAATCTGTAAACCTAGAAGTATCTACCCTTGAAGACACTACAAATGCACCTTATTGAAAAGTACCACCTATTAGGGAAATCTAAATTCACGGTCTCCTGTTGATTGTCTCTAATCACCAATGAATATTATCAGAATACAAATTAGTCAAAAGTAATAAAAGCGCCGACAGTCATGGGGATCTAGTTACACTACCAATAATCTCTGACAGTGATTGGATTGAAAATTCCTTTCTGCCGCACCTTAATATTTAAACAGTTATTTAATTTTTACACATTTGAAATCATCAATCATTCATGGTGTTAGGATATTCATCCAATATCCTAAGAGAATTATTGGTCAAAATTATGGTCGTTTTAACTGTCAAAGTCAAATACTTCAGTGTTGTCTCTTGTTGGACATCCGAACTGTTAATGTCATTCCAAATGTTCTTTCTTATTGGACGTCCTGATTATCAATGTCACTCCGAATGTTACTTCCTATTGGTCGTCTTAACTGTCTATGCCACAGAATTCGATGCTGTTTCCTATTCGACCAAACTGTATAAATACGCATTATCTGTAACGTTTTATGACCACGACCAGGGCTCGGTCCCGGATCCCTAGTCTGGGATCCTGATTCTCTTCTGGATTCGGATCTCGTACTTTCTGAATGCTTGTAGAATACAGGTTCTACTTCATATCAAGTCTCTTCTTCTCTCATTCAATTGAGGGGGGGGGGGCGTTAGGACAATCGGATTAGAGTAGCATGTCGTGTCGACGGTCGGACCCTCGATCCTCGCTCTCGTTTTTCCGACTAGGGTAAACTCGTAATAGATGAAGCATATCAAGTTGTCACGTTTACATGCAGGCGTAACACATTGTTAGACCACCATTAGAAACCTGGAACCACTGGACGGCTGTTTCGTTCTGGTATGGAACTCATCAGCAGTGCGCATCCACGACTCCTGCATCTCGCAGGATTCGAACCCGGGACCTTCGGTATTGTGCGCGAACGCCTAACCACTGGGCAGGCAACCGACGGTTATTTAATTACGCGGTATTTTTCAAATGATAGTAACACTTTATCTAAAATACTTTAATTTAGTTCAAGTCCTTCAATGAATTCTAATGAAATGATACATTGTTATTCGATGAGTAAGAGATGTTTATATGTTTCTACTGTTTTATTCATGATTGCTTTTATGCTGGTTTTGTATTTTTTTCTATGATTGATCATGTATTTAACGCATTGACATTGATTACTCACTCATTTGTTTAAATCACATGATAACTTATTCATTTTATATATAATGCATCATGTACTTCCTCAATGTTATTTATTCGTGTTCTCTTAAAATCACTTTGTTTGTTTGTGATTTTTAAAGTAATATGTACTGTCAACATTTCTGAATTCATATGATGAACATTCATATTTGATAAATGGATGATTGTAAATTTTATTTCTTTCTATATATATTCAGTAGTCATCATTGAGCATTTAGACAAATATTTATAATACGTATAGCTTGAGCCCAAGTACCTCAAGTCTCCGGATAAATTAACTAATCCAATTTTATTCGCTTCTATCTTGATTGTTTCTATTCCAGTACGTGTGTGCAGACAGACAGATACAATGCAGAACTTAGTACATAAGTACATCAGTTCAGGTTGCCATACCACATAAGCACAGAGACCCAACTGTCAGTTCAAATCCACGAAAGATAACAATAGTAGAAGTATGAGCAGTAGTGGAGAAGATTAGGGAGCGAAGATATCATTCGAAAAGTATAATTCAGTGAGATAAATTTAGAAGGAGAAAGATAGAGATGATGAGGAATTCAGAAAGTTAGAATTAGAAAGCAGACAAAGAGTGGATGCACCTGCTCCATTGCAAACGATTCTAAGCCATGTCGTTCAAGGTCTCTAACCATTGGTGACTTTCATCTCGCGGACCGCAACCAGATAGCCTACATCTACAAATATGACTCAGTTCACTTGTCAGTGACTTCATGAATTTCTGCCATGTTGTGATCTGTGAGCACAACTTTGCTTATTTTGTCTGACTATAAATACTGAGTCATGTTTTGGCTCGTTAGCACTTTCCACTTTGTTTGGCTTGTATGCTTTTGATTCTTACAATTACCCTTAAAATAAACTCATTCAATCTAATCTGTATTCTATTTCTTATTATCGATATCGCACAAAACCAAGTTTGCCTAAGTCATATAATATACGAAAATGAAAAAGGAACTAACATATTCGACAGTTTGTTCAAAACTAGATCATAGGCTACTACTGAAGCAATCAGCCATACTTCAAAATCAACTCAGACATTAAATATTCTTTTCAGTTATGCAAATCAACATCACATTTGTGGAGAAATGGTAAAAAAGATAAACGATTTCTTCACTTCAGTTGAACTTACAGAGTTTTTTTGAAAGTTAAAAATTCATTTATGGCAAAGTTTTAACAAGTAAAAACAAACTTTCATTTCTTATTGATCTGACAAAGATTTTAAAATTCTACCGGTAACAACTAACTATTCAACGAAAAGTTAATGATAAGAAAAATGAATACATCAAAAGAACGTTGAACATTGAAACCCATGCATCATTATGATTGTTAGACCATCCTTAAAACATGAAAACACTGGATGGAACCCTTTCTTCTTAGTGAATATAGGACTCATCCAATGGGCAGTGCACATCCATGAAGATGTGCCAAAGATGTACATTAACCTTATACAAGCTCTCTACTCGAACACCACTGGTCGAGTGGGAGCTTATGGCGAACTGTCACTGGCATTCTTCACTTCAAGTGGTGTCCGTCAGGGATGTCCACTTTCTCCATTCTTGTTTAATTTTATCATAGACATGCTCCTAGAAATAACCTTATCCTCGTCTGAATTTTCAGGAGTAGACCTTTTACCAGGTGGCTCGCTTATTGACTTAGAATATGCCGATGGCATAGTCCTATTTGGTGAAGATGCTGACAAAATGCAGAGTCTTCTGACTACCATAAGCAACAATGCAGGCCTGTTCGGGATGCGGTTTTCCACCTCGAAATGCAAGATGTTGCTTCAAGGTTGGGTCGCATCGGCACCTGAACTAGTGATAGCGAGTGAAGTAGTCGAGCGTGTTGAACACTTCACTTATCTGGGGAGTCTCATCACTGCTGATAGCCTGGTGACTGACGAAATCTCAGCGCGGATACAGAAAGCTCGATTGGCTTTTGCCAACCTGCGTCACTTATGGCGTAGGCGTGATATCCGTTTGCTGACTAATGGACGAGTGTACCGCACAGTAGTTCGCTCCGTCTTACTTTATGGCTGTGAAACATGGCCAGTGAGAGTAGAAGATATTCGTAGGTTACTGGTTTTCGATCATAGGTGTCCCAGAAGCATTGCTCCCATATCTTGGGACAACCGAGTGAGCAACACTGTTATTAGGAAACGAGTACTAGGTAAGAATGGCAGATCAATTGATGAAGTGGTGAAACTTGATCAGTTGAGGTGGTTGGGACACGTGTTGCGTATGCCTAACCACCGATTGCCTCGTCGAGCTTTGTTTTGTGGTGTAGGAGTAGGTTGGAAGAAAGTTAGTGGTGGCCAGACCAAAACATGGCAGCAATCCATGAAGTCATTAACAAGTGGACCGAGTCATGTGGGTAGATGTATGCTACCAAGTTGGGATCCGCGAGATGATAATAATCGATGGCTGCAGACCCTGAATGACATGGCTGAAAACCGTTTACAGTGGCCTGGTGCATTTATCCTTTGTGTTCTCTCAAATCCTGGGTTCTTAAACACCTCTAGTTTTGACTTGTTAAACTTATCTCACTGAATCATATTTCTTCAACAATATCTTCTAATCCTAACCTCTTCGATTACTTCTAATACCTTAACTACCTCTACTACTATTATGGGATTTGAATTGACAATTACATCTCTGTGCTAATAATGTTGTATGTCAACATGAACTGATGTACTTACGTACGTAGTTCTACGTTGCATCTGACTGACTGACTAACTGAGTGCACATCCATGGATTCCTTTTACTACTCACACGATTTTAAACCCAACACTTTCGATCTAACTTCTAAACGCTTAATCTTTTTGCATCACCGCACCAGCTACATCCAACACTGTTCATCAAATGATTTATGTATAATCGAAAAATTAAAAAATATAATGGAAGTTACAAAAATTTTTTTCCCATTTTTTTTTAATAATTATTTATTCATGGAAAAATAAAATTAAAAATAAAACAAAAATAAATTTTATTTTTTTTTAATATTCAACATTCAGGAAAAAATAAAGAAACAATCAATCAAAAAAAAATCTAATTGATCATTAAAATGTTTGAAAATTTTTTTTTCCTAACAATTTGTTATACAGTTTCTCTTATATGATTGAGATTTTAATTGTCATTTGATCTAGGGAAAAAAAATGAAAAAGAATTATAATACATGAATGATAATTATTACTACTATTAACATATTAATAAGTAGTTAGTTATGTTTAGTTGAATTTTAAAATTCATTGATTCCATGAATGAATGAATGAATGAATGAATATACATGATTTGATATGATGCGGTCTACAGATAATATTTCGGATCTATTGGCTAGACACTATCAGCAACAACCTATTGTGGTAAAGAACATACCAGATTCCTGTAGAGGAAGAAATCACAAAGAAGTGTGGGTATATGTGGGTGTAGGAAGAATTTGATTTTGACCAATTTGGTCTCTCGTGCTGTTACGGGTATGAGGGCGGTTGTCACTTCCCGGATGTCCACACCGTGGAAGGGTGTTTCTTGAGGAACCTGAAAAGGAAGGTAGATTAGTGTTGGTCTTAACAACCTGGGTGCATGACCGCAGAGTCCAAGGGAAAACTGCTTGAGGCCGGTCACGCACGGCCTTTTTATGAGAGGTTTTTTGAGGATTAGCTCCGCTCTTAAATGCCCTTAGTGGGCACCCTTACCCAAGGAGACGGAAATCCATGAGGTAGAGTGAGGTGTGACATTTTTAGAGTCGACCTTTTCTAACCCTTCCTTCCTTGTGAGAGGGCAGAATCGCTGCAGATGCTGGTTGTCCGATGGAAGCACCTGACTGCTGTCACACTCCTCCATCACAGTCAGCAGTACGACTTCGCCCTCAGACCTTGAGTAGCTGCTTTTAGTCTCATCGTTCTCCAATCGACCTGCCTGGCATGGTAGAACCTTGAGGAACATATATTCCAGCCAATATAGCTCGGTTGGTTCATGACGATAGTCAAACCCGACTAACTACGTCAAGGTAGCAGCTACGGTCGGGGCTGAAAGTGAATAGCAAACAAATTGCAGAAAGAACTCAACTGTGACAGAAGATAAGCCATCACCTGGAAACTTCAAGGCCAACGGAAAAGATAAAGGCCAAGGAACACCTTACACTAAGAAAAGGAGAAGAATGAACGAAAATCGGACAGAACTGCAAAGACAGGCTCATGACAGAGTAGGTTGGACAATGCTGGTCAGAGGCCTATGCTCCATAAGGGGTAACAGGCAAAAGTAAGTAAGTAAATGTATGATGAAATTTGACAGAATAGCAAAAGATATTCTAATTGATGGAACAAACGAGTGTACTACTAATGAAACTCATAATTAAAGCTGAAAAATCAACTCATATCACAAAGATTGGTTAAATGTTATATAAATCACAGATGTCCATTGAATGCTTGTGTTTTGAAGTATCTGTTTAATTGTACAATACAACTTTGTCAATCTAAATAATATATTTGGACAGATTTATGCAGAACAAATTGTATTGGCAGAAATATACATAACTATAGTATAGAAAATCAATATATCGATCAAAATCGGATCACCAGCCGACAAAACTATTTTTCTATAAATTTATCAGTCAGTTGCAACGTGGAACTTCGTACGTATGTACATAAGTTCATGTTGCCATACCACATTATTAGCACAGAGACGCAAATGTCAAATCAAATCCCATAGTGATAAAGATAGTAGAGGTATTAATGGTAATGAAGAAGACTTGGGTTCGAAGATATTATTCAAAAAGCATGATTCAGTGAGATAAGTTTAAAAAGACAAAACTAGAGGTATTGAAGAATCTAGAAGATTGGGATTTGAGAGAGCTCAAAGAATGGATGCACTTGCGCCATTGCAAACGATTCCGAGCCATGTCTTTCAAGGTCTCTAACCATTGACGACTTTCGTCTCGCGTACCCCAACCAGGTAGTCTACATCTACCAACATGACTAAGTCAACTTGTCAGTGACTTCATGGATTTCTGCCATGTATTGGTCTGGCCGACCCTAGCATGCTTCCAAACAACTCCTACACCACAAAACATAGCTCGACTAGGCAGTCGGTGGTTAGGCATTCGTAACTGATGAAGTGTCACTACTTCATCTATTGATCAGCCATTCTTACCTAGCACCCGCTTCCTAATAACAGCGTTGCTCACTCGGGTGTCCCACGGTATACGAGCAATGCTTCGAAGACACCTATGATCGAAAACCAGTAACCTACGAATATCTTCTACTCTCACTGGCCATGTTTCACAGCCATAAAGTAAGACGGAGCGAACTACTGTGCGGTACACTCGTCCATTAGTCAGCAAACGGATATCACGCCTACGCCATAAGTGACGCAGGTTGGCAAAAGCCAATCGAGCTTTCTGTATCCGTGCCGAGATTTCGTCAGTCACCAGGCTATCAGCAGTGATGAGACTCCCCAGATAAGTGAAGTGTTCAACACGCTCGACTACTTCACTCGCTATCACTAGTTCAGGTGCCGATGCAACCCAGTTTTGAAGTAACATTTTGCATTTCGAGGGCCTATAAATTTATCAACATAATTATATGATGTCTCAGATCTTCTTCTCTTGCATAGCTTGTTCAACAAGGGTGTAGTAAACACAAGGATCTTAATGTATGTATCTTTAAGAGAAAATTATCAGAAAATACATTTTATATACATTCCAAGCTACATTGAAATTTGAAAAAAATGCTATTATTTGCCTGTATCAGTTGTGACTGGACAGACAGATATTGAGAAAAAGATATATTCACCAAGTGAACTCTATTTATGGTGGTTATCTACACAAGATATATTAGTCAGCCTACAACGTAGAACTTCATACGTACTTCAATGAGTTTACGTTATCATACCATATTAACACAGAGATGAAATTGTCAATTGAAATACCATACGTGGTAGATGTGCTAGAAATATTATCGACAATGGATAAGATTGTGGTTCGAAGATTAATATTCACAAAGTATAATCCAGTGAAATAAATTTTAAAAGAGAAACATAAAGGTGATGAGGAATTCAGAAGATGATAATTTGAGAAAACACAAAAGATGAATGCACCTGCACCAGCACTAGATATATTAAGTGGATAATGGATAGGCAGACACTATTTTAAGCTGTGAAAATGAACCAAGATTTGAACTAATTGTTAAAATAAGACCAGATGGGTAGTTTTCTGAGATGTATCAGTACGATAAAGGCCATTAAAAATGTTCAGCATACTCAAACTACTAAGTAATTATAAGTAGTGTAGCGCGTTACACAAAAATCCAGTAAAATAGACGTACAAAGAGAAAGTTAAAGGTGATGAGGATTTCAGATACGGATTTGAGAGAGCGCAAAGGATGGATGCACGTGCGACATCGCAGACGATGTTCAGCTATGTCATTCAAATTCTCTATTTATAGGTTACTATAATATCGCGGACCCCAAACAGGTAGCTTACATTTACCAACACGGCTCAGTACACTTGTCAGAGATCTAGTGGATATGTGTTATGTTTCGGTCTAGCTGCCCTAGCTTTCTTCCAACCTACTCCAACACCACTATAACATCGTTCCTTGAGGCAGTCGGCAGTTGGGCATAAGTAACACATGTCCCAACCACCTCAACAGATAACCACTCAGTCGATTTTCTATCCTTACCTAGTACCCGTTTTCTGACAAATGCATTGTTTACTCGATGGTCCAAGGATATACGAGAAGTGCTTCGAAGACATCTATAATCGAATACTAATAACCTACGGATGTCTTCTACTCTTAGCGGCCATGTCTCACAGCAGTAAAGTAGGATGGAGAGAACTACCACGCAGTACACTGGTCCTTCAGTTGGCAAACGGATATCTCCCCAATCGGAAAGGGCGGCAAGACAGGCTTTCCCAGCTAGACCTGGCACCCCGAGCGGATTACCGAGGCACCCGGCAGCCGTTCCAACCGTTTGGCCTCGAACTGCCTTGCGCTGATACAATTGACCGGATCCCTCAAACCCCACATGAAGCTAAAGATCGAGTTTGTCCCACAAGGTCAGCCAGAACGTACACTCTCCCATGGGGAAGATGTCATGGACTCAAGCAAGCAAAGGCACTCGGCCAAGCAGGGTTAATCCTACTACATAAGTGGGCAGACATCATTGGCGTCTAGTACCCTTTAGCATCGGAACACATAATCCAACTGGAGACCCTTGTTTAAGGGGCCTCAACGCCAGTTTACACAATACACCGAGATGCACAGTGTTCGGGACAACCACATTGGATGGGCGTCAATAGTCCAGGATCTCTACGGCTGCTTCCCCAAACAGAACGTCCACGGCCGCCTTCAATCATCCTGCAAAGCTACATCCCTTTCAAGGTACTTGCTACTACGGAATGATACAGGAATAGTCCTTAAATCATTATCGGAATTTACCTATGCTCGATGGACGGGATTCAGACTTGGAGACGTTCAGTCCTGATCCCCCAGAGTCATTCATGAGCAAGACCTGCGGAGTAGTAGGGGTGATGGATGTGCACTGAGACTGATGAGTCCCATATTAGGATCAAACGGATATCTCGTCTTCGCCATAAGTGACACAGGTTGGCAAGAGCTAATCGACATTTCTATATCCGTGATGAAATTTTGTCAGTCACCAGGCCATCAGCACTGATGAGACTCTCAAGATAAGTGAAGCGGTCAACAAACGCAACTACTTCACTCGCTATCACTAATTCACGTACCGATGCGACCCAATCTTGAGGAAACATTTTGCATTTCGAGGAGGAAAACCGTGTCCCGGGGTAGTTAGCGTCTTCACCAAATAGAACTATGTCATCGGAATATTCTAAGTCATCACGCGTCGAGGCAGTCGGTTGTTTGGCCTATGTAATACATCCCCCCCGCAAACCGAATATAAACTATACAGTATATAACTACATAAAACAATAGGAAACCTCATTATTAAGTTGATTTTTATCAAGTAACTCATTAGGTACCTTTAATTTACAATAGGCATATGAAATCGATCGATATTTGTTAGATAATTATATATATATATATATATATATGTATATATATATATACTGATAGACACCTATCATCTAACTTATGCAGCAAATTGCTTTCCTTTGGTTGTTTGTTCTAAATTTACCCGTATATTATAAATATTAAAACCCTGATGATTATCATACTTTGATCTATACCTCCCGATAAAAGTTAAATCTATTCACATCAAGTTGATATCCTTAAAAAAAAGATAATATCTTTACTATGATTTAATATTAGTAAGTTTGAGGTTAAATGGTAGCATTTGGATCACTAATACATAACATCAACGTAACTTTTGTGTTTAAAGTTTCGTTCTAGTCTGAGACGACGTATCAGCAGTTTGCATCTACGATCCTGCATGTAGGAATCGAATCCAAGACCCCTGGTCTCGTGTGTGAATGATTCACTTCTAAACCATTCTCAGTCGGCATCAAACTCACTTGAACCAGTTCATGATATTGTGCGACTTCATTTATTGTTAAGTTTATGTAATAAGCTGGAGGTCGCTGGTTCGATTCCCGTTCACGAGATCATATATACAAACTGATGATGAGTCGCTTGCTAGAATGAAATGTCTGTTCAATGTTTACAGCTTTCTGATAGTGATAGAATCATCCTATAAGTTTATTTCTAACATTCAAATGTAAAATCAAAACTAATAAATCTTTTTCAGAACTAACTGGATTTTTCTACCAAACGTTTGAATCTCATTAAAGATATTCTGACTGTCAGGTTAAACGAAGAAAAATAGGTTAATAAATTTGGTGATACAGTTTAGTCGGCGACAGATGAGATTTTTTAACGCCCCCTAATTATGTAAAGAATCCAGTGACAATAGGAATAGTCTCACCCGCGAAATGTTTAACGTGACGAAAGTTAGGAATAGAAAATCACTCCAGTTGTTGAATTTACCCCAGGTAGTAAAAGTTAACACAAGAGAATAATGTTCACTAAAAGTCAGTTGTTATATGAAATTATTGGCAAGAATTAGGGGGTCAGTATGAAGTAGAAGATGAAAGAGATACAAAGATTAATCAAAGAGCCAACTAAATGTATGTGTCTATGACGATAGTACACAGTATATGTAACTTTTGACAGATATACTGTTAGATTTATTCAAAATGGGAACAAATAACTCAATGCGTGTCATCAACAGTATACATTAGGACACATATCCCCTTTTCCTCGCATATAAATCAATGAGGAAACGACATTCGATAGAACTACTGCAACTTGATCAAGATATAATTAACTACTTGAGTTTGGTGGAAGGAAGGGATTTTTATGAAGCAAACATATATCTAATTTAGTAATGAGTTATATATTTTGACCAGGTTAATTAATCTTTTGATATTGCAAACACATGTAGGAAAATATCATTTCATTCAAAGTTTCATGACCTGACTAAAAATACTTAAAATGATCACTAATTCATTGTTACTAGCGAACAAAGATTCTTCATGGATTTGTTAAAAATAATATAAACAAGAGTACTTTTACTTTTCCTGTGCTTTCAGACATCATCAGCAATAATCTACTGTGGAAAAGAACACACCAGATTCTAGCGGAGGAGTAAATCAGGAAGAGGTAGTGGAAGTGAATAGGACACATACCTAAAACCCTCAAGGTAAAAGGAAAAGAGGAAAGCCAAGAAACACATTGCGCCCAGAAATAGAGGAAGATATGAGAAGAATGAACAAAAACTGGACAGAATTAGAAAGGGAAGCCCAGGATAGAGAGTAGATTGGGGAACACTGGTCGGCGACCTATGCTCCATTGGGGGTGACAGGCGTAAGTAAGGTTTTTAACAGTGGTCTGACGATGATTAAATCACGATTTCAATGTAAAACAACGATCTTCATAATTCCATAATGGAAAAATCATAACATAAGCTCACTAGTGACTAACTTCGTGGGGAAATTCTCGGAAATCTTATGAGAAGCAGTGACTAGTAGAGTGTAGCCTTTCAGATGTGAGGCGGTTACCTAAGAAAGACAATCGCGGATTGAATAAAGTTAAACATTAACATCATTCGTTGCCGGTTCAGTGGTGCAGAAGTTAAGAGTTTGTGAGCAAGGTCGAAGGTCACAGGTTCTAATCCTGCGAGCAGCATAGGTGCGCATTGCTGATGAGTCTCATACCCCTGCGAAGTGGCCGTCTAGTACTTCCAGGTTCCTAATGGTAGCCTGGCGATGACCGACAGACAGACAGATACAACGCAGAACTTCGTACGTAAGTACATCAGTTCAGGTTGCCATACCATATCAGCACAGAGATGCAACTCTGAGTTTAAATCCAAGAGTGATAGCGATAGTAGAAGTATTAGCAGTGATGGAAAAGATTAGGAAGCGAAGATATGATTCGAAAAGTATAATTCAGTGAGATAAATTTAGAAGGAGAAAGATAGAGATTATGAGGAATTCAGAAGGTTAGAATTTCATAGAACATAAAGGGTAAATGCACCTGCGACATCGCAAACCATTTTCAGTCATGTCACTCAGGATCTCTAACCATCGATTATCATCATCTCGCACGCCCCAACCAGGTAGTCGACATCTACCAACATGACTCAGTTCACTTGTCAATGACTTCAGGGATTGCTGCCATGTCAGTTAAAAACCAAAACGAATGCAAAGCTCCTTTTGATTTGGATAAGAGAATTTTCAAGTTGATTATATCAATCTTACTCTGAATTCAAGTTATTTTATTCTATAAAAGTCATGTATGTCCTCGGAAAACTAATCAAAAATCTGATACTATGATAATGGCTCGTTTCATCTATTTTTGCTTGATATAGGGGACCAATAAAGGTTGGGTAAATTTAATTCCTAATGATATTTGTGTTAAAGATACTAAGTAAAAGAAATTACATATTAAAACTGTTTTATTGTAAAGAACTATTTCAAATTTTTTTTCACATTAAAGTATTTGTGTACAATGGAGTACGTGCAAACTAAAACTGAATTCTACATTTAGTCTGGTTCAATGTAAAAAGTCGACTATTTGAATTCAATAAAATCAGACAATCAGTTTTTGTTGGTATTTCGAAGTATTGTTTCAAGAATTACAGCTCTGAATTAAATATTTTTCTGGTTTTCATTTTAGACATTTCAGTCAGTCAGTCAGTTGCAACGTAGAACTACGTACCGATGTATATAAGTTCATGTTGCCATACCACATTAGCACAAAGACGCAGATGTCAAATCAAATCCCATAGTGATAAAGATAGAAGAGGTATTAACGGTAGTGAAGAAGACTAGGATTCGAAGATATTATTCCAGAACTATAATTAAGGTTAGAAAGACAAAGGTATAGGTGCTGACGAATCCAGAAGATTAAGATTTGAGAGAGCTCAAAGAATGGATGCACTTGCGCCATTGCAAACGATTTTGAGCCATGTCGTTCAAAGTCTCTAAGCAATGGGGACTTTTGTCTCGCGTACCCCAACCAGGTAGTCTACATCTACCAACATGACTCAGTCCACTAGTCAGTGACTTCATGGATTTCTGTCATGTTTTGGTCTGGCCGCCCCTAACTTTCTCCCAATATACTCCTACAACAACACAGAACATAGCTCGTCGAGGCAGTCGGTGGTTAGGCATTCGTAACACATGTCCCAACCACCTCAACTGATCAAGTTTCACCACTTCATCTATTGATCTGTCATTCTTACCTAGTACTCGTTTCCTAACGACAGCATTGCTTACTCGGTTGTACCACGATATACGAGAAATGCTTCTTAAACATCTATGATCGAAGACTAGTAACCTACGAACATCTTCTACTCTTAACGCCCATGTTTCACATCCATATAGGAGAACGAAGCGAACTACAGCACAGTACACCCGTCCTTTGGTTAACGAACGGATATCACGCCTACGCCATAAGTGACGCAGGTTGGCAAAAGCCAATCGAGCTTTCTGTATCCGCGCTGATGAGACTCCCCAGATAAGTGAAGTGTTCAACACGCTCGACTACTTCACTCCCTATCACTAGATCAAGTGCCGATGCAACCCAATCTTGAAGCAACATTTTGCATCTCGAGGGTGAGAACCGCATCCCGAATATGCTCGCATTGTTGCTTATGGTAGTCAGAAGACTCTGCAGTTTGTCAGCGTCTTCACCGAATAGAACTATGTCATCGGCATATTCTAGATCAGTAAGCGACTTTCGTGGTAGAAGGTCAACCCCTGAAAATTTTAGACATTTCAATATGTGTAAAACAAGGGTAGTAATAATGTTACACATTTTGGTAGACAAAAAAAGTGGTTTATCTTCTAACATCTAGCTATTTATGCTGATTCTTACGCAATGTCATTGATGATTCTCATTTTTCTTATGCTAAACCAATCAAAAACTACTGTCATTTTGAAATATTCCATTATCTGACTGAATATTTGACTGTTAATCATTGCAAAATCTCATATCTGTAGATTAATTTGCACTATTCCGTTGTGTGTGTGAATCTTATGGCGAATTGTCATCTGAATTCTCTACATCAAATGGTATCCGTCAAGGCTGTCCACTCTCTTCATTCTTGTTTAACTTTGTCGTAGACATCCTCCTCTTAGAGTTAATATTAAACTCGTCAGATTTTTCAGGGGTTGACCTTCTACCAAGAAAATTGCTTACTAACCTAGAATATGCTGATGACATAGTTCTATTCGGTGAAGACGCTGACAAAATGCACAGTCTTCGGACTACCATAAGCAACAATCCAAGCATGTTCGGGATGCGGTTTTCCTCCTCGAAATGCAAAATGTTGCTTCAAGACTGGGTGTCGTTATAAATTCAATTTAATTACATGACAAAAAGCAATACTGAAGATGTATTATAAATATATACATTAGTCGCCCGACCGTAGCTGCTACCTTGACGCGGTGGTCGGGCTTGACTATCGTGATGACCCAACCGAGCTATACTGGCAGGAACATATGTTTCTGAAGGTGCTACCATGCCAGGCAGGTCAATTGAAGAACGATGAGATTAAAAGCAGCTACTCAAGGTCTGAGGGCGAAGTCGTACTGCTGACTGTGATGGCGGGGTATGACAGCAGTAAGGTGTTTCCATCGGACAACCAGCATCTGCAGCGATTCTGCCTTCTGACAAGGAAGGAAGGGTTAGAAAAGGTCGACCCTAAAAATGTCACACCTCACCCTACCTCACGGATTTCCGTCTCCTTGGGTAGGGGTGCTCACTAAGGACTTTCAAGAGCGGAGTTAATACTCAAAAAACATTTCATAAAAAGGCCGTGCGTGACCGGCCTCAAGCAGTTGTCCTTTGAGCTCTGCGGTCACGCACCCAAGTTGTTAAGACCAACACTAATCTATCTTCCTTTTCAGGTTCCTCAAGAAACAATATTCCACGGTGTGGGCATCCGGGAAGTGACAACCGCCCTCATATCCGTAACAGCACGAGAGACCAAATTGGTCGAAATCAAGTACCTCTCTTCTCTCCACAACGAACTCTACTCACAGTCCCTTTTCTCACTGCACCTCTAATGCAAACGATGCAAGTTCACGAAACGTCATTCCTGGTCTCCTGAAACGTTGTAAATTACATGTTCCAGCATAAAATGAACGGACATTGTGTCGAATAGGGCAACAGGCATCATTCGATAGAACACTAGAATCTCGCTCAATCGATGTATGTTGCATCTCAGATTCGCGCATACAGGATCCTAGTAAAATTATTAATCTGATTTCAACTTGTCAAAATAAAGAAGCAAATATACATTAGTCGATGTATTTCTGAATGCTATATATTTCAGTTTTTTTTTCTTCAAAAAGATTAAGTTATAGAATGTATTTATTACAGATGTAACTATAGTTACATTGATAATGATAAATACTTGTCAATGTATTCATGTTTAAATCAAATTAGCATATTGATTTTGAAAAAAAATAAACAAACAAAAAACAAACCTACACATGTTTATTGAAAATGTGTTAGTCATTTATATAATATTATAGGGAAATATTATTTCACTAAAAATAATACAATAAAGAAATGTCCGAATTTGAATAAAATCATTAATGATTATGACTAATTATAATGAATACAGAGTTTTCATGAAATACTAGAGACAGGACAGATAGACAGACAGATAGAACACAGAACTTCATACGTTAAGTACATCAGTTCAGGTTGCCATACTACATTAGCAGACAGAGACGAAACTGTCAATTCAAATCCAACAGTGTTAGTGATAGTAGAAGTACTAACAGTAATGAAGAAGATTAGGATTTGAAGATATGATTCGAGAAGTATATGGTTCAGTGAGATAAATTTAGGGAGAGAAAGAGAGAGATGATGAGGAATTCAAAAGGTTAGAATTTGAGATAACACAAAAAGTGGATGCATCTGCGCCATTGCAAACGATTTTGAGACATGTCATTAAACATCCCTAACCATTGGTGACTTTAGTCTCGCGGACTCCAACCAGGTAGCCTACATCTACCAACATGAGCTTCTATAGTTCCACAAAATGAGTTTTCACAGAAATTATACAATACATACTATAGTTGGACACACTTGGCCGTTAAGAGTAGAGGATTTCCGTAAGTTACTAGTCTTCGGTCATCGATGTCTCCGAAGCATTGCTCGTGTATCATGGGACAACCGTATAAGCAATGCTTATACGTATTCTAGGTAAGGATGGCAAATCAGTAGATGAAGTAGTGAGGTGATTGGGACATATGTTACGTATTTCTAACCACCGACTGCCTCGACAAGCTATGTTTTGTAGTGTAGGAGTAGGTTGGAAGAAAGCTAGGGGTGGCCAAACCAAAACATGGCAGAAATCCATGAAGTCACTGACTAGTGGACTGAGTCATGTTGGTAGATGTAGGCTACCTGGTTGGGGTCCGCGAGACGATAGTCACCAATGGTTAGAGACCTTGAACGACATGGCTCAAAATCGTTTGCAATGGCGCAGATGCATCCACTCTTTGTGTTCTCTCTAATTTTGACTTTATGAATTCCTCATCACCTTTACCTTTCTCCTTCTAAATTTATCTCACTGAATTATACTTCTCAAATCATGTCATTTCTTCGCTCCTTAATGTTCCCCATTACTTCTAATACTTCTATGATTGCTGTCACCTTTGGATCTGAACTGACAGTTGCATCTTTGTGCTAATGGGGAATGGCAACCTGAACTGATGTACTTACATACGAAGTTCTGCGTTTTATTTGTCTGTCTATAGTTGGACATGATCGCAATCGATTGTTAGAGATCATAAATGACATAAAAAAAACCGTTGGTAATGATGATACAGATGCATCCATTTTTTGTTTACTCTCAACTCCTAATCTTTTGAATTTCTCTCTCTTTAATTGATTTCTTTGAGGTATACATCTCGAATGATAAATTCGATCAATAATCTTTTTTTGATTACTGCTAATACTTCTACTATCTCTACTACTATGAGATTTGAATGTACAACTGCATCTCTGTGTTAATGTGCTATAGTAACCTGAAATGATGTACGTACATACGAAGTTCTAAGTTACAAAACGGTGGTTAACCTAACTATAATACGTAAAATTAAACGTAGTCCACGCACTGTGGTTCGTAAAAACATATCAATCAAGATCATAAGTATTATTTATCATTATGAGCTAAAATGAGACTTTGGATTTCTTAACCTAAACAAAAAATAATAATCAGGAAACAAGACTAACTCATTTTTTCTTACAGAGTTGAGTACAATGTTAGAATGTATTGTTTTATAACAATAATTTTCAGATTTGTAATAATTATTAACCGATGGTATAAAAAATTTATGGTACAAAATCTTATAATGACATTCATTGAATGAGTAACAACTGGAGTTAAAAATATTACAAACTTACATAACTGTATATAAATACGTTGATAAGTTTAACGATCAAAAATTGATGGATTTGAACTTTTATAATTAGATGAATTGATGCGTCTTTTGATGTTTACTTCTACAATAGAACTAATAGGATATGGTTTCGGACAGAATGGCATTTTGATTGGAGGTCGGTCAAACTTCTCGGAAACAATTTTCTTGGATTTGTCTGGGCTATAATAAGGAAAAGGGCTGAAGCAACCATCTTTGCATCCGCCCAATAATTTTGGCGTACTCGACGGTTTGAATACGGATTTAGATTGCATCGTTTTACTGATGACAGATCCAGTGGAAGGCCTTTTTTTAGTACGTGCTTCATAGTAAGGATTTTTATCGAAGTACTCCTGGGGGTGCATGCTAAGATAAAACTGCTTCCCGATTGATGAGCTTTGTTCATTGTCAGGTTTTTTGTCATAAGGATCACTCTTATAACTTGGGTATTTTCCTATTGTTATGTCAATATAGGAGCCGCAGCCTTTTTTACCAGGGGAAGTGTAAAAATTTTTCTGTTGGGGCACTCTTTGACTTTTCAATTTAGTTATTGGTTTAAAGTAAGGTATAGGTCCACTAAACGTGTCTATGGTGCTGCCCAAGCCAAGAAGATGATGTGTTCCGTTTGGAGGGATCCAAGCTTTTCCTTTATTTTTCTTGGAGCTTTCCTTTCTTTGGATTCGAATAAGCCTCCCATAATCAATTTTATTATCACCATTAAAAATGCGTATGAAAGGCCCGAAATAGCCATCTGCTGTCGCAGACTTTTCTTTGGATCCATCGCAATACATTTGTTTACCTTTGAATGCTGACCGTGTTTTTTGACTGTCTTTTTTATCATACTGATCACGTATAGTAATATAGGACATTTCCTTGAATATTCCGAGTCTGTCAAAGTCATCCTGCATTGCTGACATTTTGAATGCAGGGAAATCGACCCAAAAGTTGGTTTGAATTGCATCAGTGATTTAATACACCTTAATTGATTGATTTAAACAGAACCTTTGGAAATCCACATTGACGTCTTTATTGTAAAAAAAGCTTAGTTTTATTACTTTGAAGATTTATGTTTGCTGAATCATGACTGAAAGTGTATTGATGTAAGACTGTTTTTCTGTAGCAGGCTAATCCGCCAAAAATAAACTCTGGATATTGCGGGAATTTTGTCCTCTGGTGTTGATTCGCATGTTCGTTAATCCTTTTGAGAGCATAATTGGTTCTGTAAATTATATTAAGACTCTCTCAATAAAGTCATATGGCAACTGCGAATTCTTTAATTGTCTCGAACCAACTGAATTCACCAAATACGTCGATGTTAGTGACGGAGAGTTCATGTCCAAATAGTACTGCATTATCTGACGCTCCTCGTCACCACAACGTACCACATGCTGAAGCTCATCCCCCTCCTACCCAACTCATCAAGTTAAATTCTCTTTCTGGTCCATTAGTCACACGAAAAGAAAAGCTCCATACTTCTTCTCGATTCGGTGTTCCGAAGAGTCGCGAACTTAATCCTTTACCTCTTGTTAAAGGTGTGTCTCAAGTTTTCCAGTGTAGCTACCGTATTTCATTTGATTCACGATTTTTTTATGCCTGTAATCACACTGCAGTTCTTGTCCGTTTCTTTATGTTTTTTGTAATTAAAAGTGCTTGATAAGCTGAAATACTTTTGATAGCTGTCATAACGCATATTTTGGTGAAATCAGTACTGCTGGTTATTTGGCTTAAGGATGTTTCACTACACCTACTCATGTCCAGTTTAAATAAATTTGCCGTTCCTCATTTTGTTACTGGTCTTATTTAGCTTTATCAGTAGCACAAAAATTGTCGTACCAATAAGCAACCTTTCTCTAATATCAAGAATTTCAAGTAGTGATTTGTTCGAAGACTTTAAAGGGCTATTTAAGATTATTCGAGCTAATATACAGATCATTCATCTTGTGGTTATTCCATTATAGAAATAAGGTTTTCTAAACTCTTCAGAGTATCTCTTAAGGAGCATGTAGTTACTTTTTGTACTCTTCGCCAAATTGAAATAGTGTTTATCAGCTATTAGTTAAAAAGTCTAGGTATAGACGTATTTTCTAACACTAATGACTCAAGCATATCGATCCTGAATATGTTTATCACAATTAGTGCTCAACATCTCATGGTATATATGTACTAACAAGGAAATTCCCTTACTTGATTTCTTTTGACTACCATCATCCGTTTCTGAGTGCAACATAATGCTGATAACCATCACAAGTTCTTAGTATAACTTCTATTTCGAGCTGAAAACCCGTTTTTCTCGTGTATGGTTTGTCATTACATGTTCAGTTGATCATTGCTATGAGAAGCTTAAAGGCATATGTTGTTAAAGCTATTTTGTGCTTGCATCCACATGCCATTTACAAGCCTCTCTGTAATGTAGTTGCTCACTGGTCAAAGGCTGTTACTAAGAGTGAAAAATTATTATGTTAGTATTGTTGATTAAAAAATCGAGCAATCAACTTCTAACTAATTGGTTATGAGTGTAACTAATGATTCATTGTCATCGTCCGTTGAACTAATATCGTCCAATCTCTTATAATATCGAATTATGTATATTTCCTGTAAGGAGTAAACCTATTCAATTCACACGCTTTAGGCTTTCGATATCACTATTCTAATATGCTCTTTTGTTAATGTCCAAATTGGGCTTCATTACTTTCATACCCTTGTTTTTAGTTACAATCAACAACCCTATCTCTATATGTAGGCTTGTTTATTACCATTCTCAAGAGTAATTGTTTCATGTGGAACGTTTCTACTTTATAATACATTTCAACAGGTTTTATGTGAAAATCGGTCGTTGTTCTGAGTTTAGCTGAACCAAAATGTGTAAATCTGGGTGTTCCTATGATAATTTTAAGATTTATCCTAATCCAGTAACTATACTTTCAACTCAGTCATTAGAGATCAACAAATCAGTATGAAATCGGGCAATAGTGTTCAGTTATCATTCATAAATGTCAGTCAACCCAAGTTAATATAACATTTCAGCATAGTGAAACTAAATCAACACTACTACTAGTTTAAGAGTTCCAATAGTTGTAGTAGTAGTAGTACGGATAGTGTTCATGAATAAAGGTTAAAGAATACGTTTCGATAAGTTTTTAGTTTGAAAAATAAAAGTACCAAGTAACATTGAAGTTTATAAGGAGATTAGGAATAAGTGTATATAAACCATGGTAGCCGATTGCAAGTCTTGTTACCCAACGTCTCTGCCCTGTTATTTCTCGTACAATAATAACATGGTATCCATCAACACAATTCAGTTGAACAGAAATAGACTTCATGTATTGATGGTATACCTTGGTTTGGCCAATTGGGTCAATCGTGCTACTATATAAAATCGCTGTTTTAGTTTCCCTTTCCACGCATTTCATAGTTTTTACTGATTTTAGTTTAAAATTCTCAAAATTTCTTTTAAAATTTATTAGATGCTGATAATCAAGAGAAACGAGAAGAGCTATTTATTGAAAAACTCAAACAATGCTCTGTTGTATTTGAATTTGTTCCGGATATTTTAAGTGATTTAAAAGATAAAGAAGTGAAACGTGCTGCATTGCATGAATTAACAGAATATTTAACTGAAAATTCTGGTATAATTACTGATGCAATCTATCCAGAAGTTATTCGAATGGTTGAAGCTAATTTGTTTCGCACCTTACCACCACCAAGTAATCCATCTGGTGCAGAATTTGATCCAGAAGAGGATGAACCAACATTGGAGGCTGCATGGCCTCATTTACAAGTAAGCTTGTTAACAAAAAACAGTCAGTTTTAGTTAAGCATATTTTTAATTTTAAAAGTACAATAGAAATGTTGTCTAATAATTCTGTCACTTAAATATTATTCATTATCAGAATGTAAGACTCCGCACAGTCTTCCAACCTTAACTGTTACCTTAGCTGTTAGTGAGCAGACTGGAGTGAGAGAAATGTTTGTGTATCTGTGTAGCTGTATGAGATCTATTAAACTGGATCCCAGGAGATGTGTGCTTCTACGCTTTCTGACAAAAGGTAACGACTTGAAAAGACATGGAAACTCGCCGTTGCTACTGGTCACCTACGCTTCCACTAACTGCAGCTTGGACAAGGTTAAAGATGAATTTTACAGAAAGCTTTTGGACTTCCAAATTTTAAGAGCTCTGACGTAGTAATAGTTGTGGGTGACTTTGTTCCTTATGTAGTAGACTAAGTGATACTGTAGGACACCTGGGTGGATCTTATGGTTTCAGGGCTCAAAGAATCGATAATGGCGACCGTCCGGTGCAGCTATGCTCAGATAATCGTGTATTTTTAGCAAATGCTGAACGTCAGCTCGATGGTGAACTCAGCATGATCACATCGCTATCAGTCACAGACCGAAAGGTTTGTCATAAGACTATAGTTCGTTCTGAGGCATACTTTTATATTCAGATCCTGCTCTGGTGTGATCGCGTATATGTCTACTTCTTACTGGATGTAAGCAGGAAAACCCCTTAGAGTTCTACTTAACGATCACAAAGCCTAGAGTACATTTTAGGAGCAACTAAAATAACAGTTAGGCAGATACGTAAGTGACGCACATCTCTCAAAAGCTTAGAATGATACTTGAAAAGCTGAGGAAACAGCAGTGATATCTTTTTGTACGATAAACCATGGAGTCAGTAAGAAGCAGTGAACCTCAGTAGCATCTACGGAACTGACAGATATCTGGAAACTCATCCCATCTGGCTTCCAACCTGATGACAAGCGTAGTCAGCGTAATCGTAGGCTGATAAAAAGCCTACTCAATGATAGCAAACAGTGGTGGGTAGCGAAAGCAAGAGTGATGGAAAAGGCAGCGGCTATAGTTAACAGTAGACAACTGTTCAGACTTATAAAGAAACTGGTATTAGAAATCCGACTGTTGGTAAGACTATCTCAGAAAAAGACGGGACTATTATTTATTCTCAATACAGGAGATTGTATTGATGGGCAGGACACTTTAGGGATCAGTTCACCTGGGCTTCAGTCACATTTCCGTTACCTACGATCTACAGTCAACCTGAATGGCTAATTGGTATAAGTCCTGAGACTCTTGATGAAGTTGAAAAGACTATAGAAAATCTAAAGCGAGGAAAAGCAGTAGACGCAGATGTATTAACCTTTGAGATATTTGATGATTGTCATCCAGTTTTAACAGTGAGATTAACTGAGATCTTTAGTAGAATCTGAGAACTTAACGTAATCTTTTATCACTCGTTTCAAGCGCTGATTGTCCCGGTAGGTAAGAAAAGCTAAAATTCCTCTAGTAACAATCACCGAAGAATCAGTCAAACTAATAAAGAGTCTAAGATATTAGCTTCAATAATACTGCGACAACTAACTAGGGCTCATTAAGATCAGAATCAAGAAATCGAGTGTGGTTTCAAACCTCGAAGTGTCTGTATATACCAGATCTTTACACTACGTAAGGTTCTATAATACACAGACGTTTCAGCTTCCGATAATATTTGTGTTTCTTCACCTTCAGGTGGCATTTCACTCTGCCTATCCTGAGGTTCTATGAAAGTGTCAATTGTGCACCCAAGTGGTAAATTAACCTTACACAAGCTCTGTACTCGAACACTACTGGCCGAGTGAGAGCTTATGGCGAACTGTCATCGGAATTGATTACATCCAGTTGTGTTTGTCAGTGTTGCCTACTTTATATACTTGTTTGACTTCGTCATTGATATGCTTTTAGAAGCGACACTTTCATCATCTTACTTTCCAGGAGTTGAACTTTTACGCAAGATTCACTTGTTGACTTAGAATATGCTGATGAGTAGATTCTACTTTTCGAAGACTAATGAAAGGCAGGGATGCGATTCTCCTACTTAAAATGCGAAATTTGATAGGTAGTGAATTATTTAAGTGTTGTGCGCTTCACTTATCTTCGGAGTCTCGTCAGAGCTGATGGCCTGGTGTACGACGAACCTCCAGTGCGGATACAAAAGGCTAGATTGG
Organism: Schistosoma turkestanicum; assembly: GCA_944470395.2. Lineage (NCBI taxonomy): Eukaryota > Metazoa > Platyhelminthes > Trematoda > Strigeidida > Schistosomatidae > Schistosoma > Schistosoma turkestanicum. The sequence continues at coordinate 1,357,000 of OX103971.1, read as the reverse complement.
CTTTTGCTAGCTTGCGTCACCTTTGACGTTGGCGAGATATCCATCTGTTAACCATAGAACGATTTTACTGCTCATCAGTTTGCTCTTTCCTACTTTACGTGTGTGAAACATGATCAGTAAGAGACGAGAATATTCATAGGGTACTAGTATTCGATCACAGGTGTTTTCGAAGAATTGCTAGTATGTCCTGGGACAGTCGAGTAAGCAATGCTTTTGTTAGAAAATAGGTGCTAGGTACGGATGGCAGATCAATAGATAAATTATTGAAACTTCATCGATTGAGGTGGTCAGGACACGTACTACATATGTCCAACCACCAATTATCTAGACGAGTGATGTTTTGTGATATAGAGGTAGACTAGAAGAAATCTTGGTCTGGTCAGACTGAAATAAGGCACAGATCCATGTTTTTAAGTGTAGACTACCGGTTTGGGATCCGCGAGATAATAGTAACCGATAATTAGGGACTTTGAATTAAGTGGCTCAAAATCGTTTGCAATGGCAGGGCCGTTTTACTTTATTCTTGTAAAACCTGGTCTTATTTAATTGAGGATATTAGAGAGCTTTGTTTATACGAACATCTTCGTGTCAAAGAGAGAGAGAGAGAGAGAGAGAGGATGAGTGCTAACCTTCAGTGGCTACACTACGTACACTTATTTCAATTAAACTAATTCGTTCAAATCTTGTATAACCTTACATTTTCATACATGAATAAATGAAAAGTGGTTTCTTTCGATAAAATTTTTTATATGATCTATTTCTTATACATATATAGATATTTATATATTTTAAAAAAATGTTTTCTTCACTCTTGTCAGTTAGTGTATGAATTCCTACTACGTTTCATTGAATCGCCGAATTTTCAACCAAATATTGCTAAACGTTATTTCGATACAAAATTTGTATTACAGGTATGATTGTTTTTTTTATTTTTTTTAAAATAATTCACAGCTTGATTGAATTTCATTTATGATAAATTGTTTGTTTTGAAAAATTTAAATGTCTAATTACTGTAATCAGATTAAATAATTGCACACAACAATTATTACGTCGTGATGTGGGAAACAAGGAAATGGTTTGATTATACACACACACATTGTTTGTTATTTAAATGAGCGTGTATGATTAGTTAGTTGAGAAAACTCTGCACCGCTTCTAGGCCATCGTATGAAACTGACAATACAAGTAAAGATATAATTGAAGCTATTTGAAATCGTTATGTATATGTTCAAATCTACTGTCATGCCGACGGAAAGGAACTACTGCGGAACTAGTGTGACGCTAAACTTTAACTTTCTGGTATTGTATTCATGCTTGCGTCCAGTTACGAACATTCCGTTTCATACTTGGCTATTCGAAACGCTCGATGATTAGATTGATCGCGTTCTTTATTCCAAGATGTAGTATATTCTTTATAGTTTGCTTATGTCAAGTGAATGAAAGAGAGAAATACATGAGGACTGCCATTGGCTTCTATTCTAGCGACTGGGTACTCAAACTGAGGCAAGTAGTTTTTCTTCAAAAACAACCACTCGAGACATTGACTCGAAATTTTTAATCCATAAGGCTGAAAAGTAACTTCAGGAATTCCATCTCACGGTAGCAGGTGCATAACAATAGGTTTATACGCCATTCTTTCCCTGAGGGTCTTGGAGCTTCTGTGCGCTACTAGTTTGGAATCAGGGTTTACAATCTCCCCTAGATGGATGCGTACGAAGTTCTGCGTTGTATCTGTCTGTCTGTCTGTCAGATGGATGCTTCGTACCCAGCAGCCTGATTAATGTTTACGTCACATACTTTTCTTTCTCTCAAATTTGTAAACAACACTATGTGCCACGAGTAAGCAGTGAGTAGGAGAGAATATCGAGAGAGAGAAAGTGAACTCTCCGCACTCCGATCCGTACCGGGGCATTCAGCAGCCTGCAATTATGTAGGCAAGGGTAAGTATACATTAACGGTCACGAAAACCAGACACTATCTAAATGTTAACACTGAGACCTAAATAGCACTGTCTAGTCCTATAGCGTAATCACACAGGTACTTAGCACCCTGATAAACCATAATTTTTAGATATCACATTTAATTCGTAACGTAAGGTGGTGGGCACTGCTTTTATATTCAACCTTTTCCAAACCTCATCCATTGTGGGCAGACATGATCGGTAATGATTCTATTCACTTGAAGGGACCACACTTGGTTACCATCTCACAGCAATACAGTCGGTAGCGCAACTTAGCCGTTGGGAGTTGAATTTACTTCACTAGGTCTTTGCACTCATCTGCAGAACGTGAGGAACAAGTGCTTCTTCAACCGATTTGGCTTAGTTCGATCATCACGATGGACAAGCATCAACACTTCATTTCGGAGTAGAGCAGCGATGGTTGAAAGAGAAGCCACTACGTTGATGCTTCTAAAGTCAGTCAGTCATTTGTTTCTTTATTTTGACAAAGTGAGATTAAATTAATGATTTTATTAGGATCCTGTATGCGCGTTTCGGAGACGCAACATACATCTATGGTGTGAGATTCTAAAGCCCTAGTTAAAGGAGCCTGTTGCTCTGTTTGACACAATGTCTGAACGTTGAATGCCCCAACATGTAGTTTAGAACGGGGTTTCAGGAGACAAGAAATGACATTTTGTGAACTTGCATCGTTAGCATTAGCGGTACGGCGAGAGATGTTAGGGGGGTGTAGGAAGGCTTTGTTTTTGAACACTTTGGTCTCGTGTGCTGTTACGAGTATGAGGGCGGTTGTCACTTCGTGGCTGCTCACATCGTGGAAGGGTGTTTCTTGAGAGACCTGAAAAGGAAGGTAGATTAGTGTTAGTCTTGGAGACCTGGGAGCGTGACCGCAGAGCCCAACGGACATCTGCTTGAGGCCGGTCACGCGTGGCTTTCTTATGCGTAGTATTTAAAGTGTTAGTTCCGTTCTTGTTTAATAGGCTTTACTGCCACAGACAAATCCGTGAGGTAGGGTGAGGTGTGACATTTTTAGGGTCGACCTTTTCTAACCCTTCCTTCCTTGTAAGAAGGCAGCATCACTGCAGATGCTGGTTGTCCGAGGGAGACACCTTACTGCTTTCACACATCTCTTCAGTTAGCAGTACGACTTCGCTGTCAGACCTTTTAGTCTCATCATTCTCCAATCGACCTGCTTGGCATGTTAGAACCTTCAGTAACATATGTTCCAGCTAATATAGCTCGGTTGGATCATCACGATAAGCAAACCCGACCACCACATCAAGGTAGCAGTTACAGTTGGGCTTCGGAAATGAAAATTATGAACCGATCGCGAAACTAATTCTTTATCCTAAAGTTATCTATCTATCAATAACCTTTAACACTAAGGAAATCTACCATTTTTTTTTGTTTAAGAAGCGCCTATTTATTATTTCATTTCATAAATTGATTTAATTCATATTCATTCGTATAACTTTAACCGATATTTTTCTATTCATCATGTAATCTTAGCCATTGTATTTTGTATTTGTATTTATAAGTGTTCATAGCATTTATAAAAGTTCAATTCAGGTCATTGAATATTACTTTTTGACAAATAATGTTATAGATATTGTATTATTATATTATAAAATCACTCCCATACTACTACTACTACTATTACTACTACTACTACTACTATTACCACTACTACTACTACTACTACTATTACTACTACTACTACTACTACTACTACTACTACTACTACTACTACTACCATTACTACTACTACTACCATTACTACTACTACTACTATTACTAATACTACTACTACTATTACTACTACTACTACTACTATTACTAATACTACTACTACTATTACTACTACTACTATTAGTACTACTACTACTACTATTACTAATACTACTACTACTACTACTACTACTACTACTACTACCATTACTACTACTACTACTACTATTACTAATACTACTACTACTATTACTACTACTACTACTATTACTAATACTACTACTACTATTACTACTACTGCTACTACTATTACTAATACTACTACTACTACTACTACTACTACTACTACTACCATTACTACTACTACTACCATTACTACTACTACTACTACTATTACTAATACTACTACTACTATTACTACTACTACTACTACTACTACTACTACTACTACTACTACCATTACTGCTACTACTACTATTACTAATACTACTACTACTATTACTACTACTACTACTACTATTACTAATACTACTACTACTATTACTACTACTACTACTACTACTACTACTACTACTACTACTACTACCATTACTACTACTACTACTATTACTAATACTACTACTACTATTACTACTACTACTACTATTACTACTACTACTACTACTATTACTACTACTACTACTACTACTATTACTACTACTACTACTATTACTAATACTAATACTACTACTACTATTACTAATACTACTACTACTATTACTAATACTACTACTACTATTACTACTACTACTACTACTATTACTAATACTACTACTACTACTACTACTACTACTACTACTACTACTATTACTAATACTACTACTACTACTACTACTACTACTACTACTACCATTACTACTACTACTACTATTACTAATACTACTACTACTATTACTACTACTACTACTATTACTACTACTACTACTACTATTACTACTACTACTACTACTACTACTACTACTACTACTACTACCATTACTACTACTACTACCATTACTACTACTACTACTATTACTAATACTACTACTACTATTACTACTACTACTACTACTATTACTAATACTACTACTACTATTACTACTACTACTATTAGTACTACTACTACTACTATTACTAATACTACTACTACTACTACTACTACTACTACTACTACCATTACTACTACTACTACTACTATTACTAATACTACTACTACTATTACTACTACTACTACTATTACTAATACTACTACTACTATTACTACTACTGCTACTACTATTACTAATACTACTACTACTACTACTACTACTACTACTACTACTACCATTACTACTACTACTACCATTACTACTACTACTACTACTATTACTAATACTACTACTACTATTACTACTACTACTACTATTACTAATACTACTACTACTATTACTACTACTACTATTACTACTACTACTACTACTATTACTAATACTACTACTACTACTACTACTACTACTACTACTACTACCATTACTACTACTACTACTATTACTAATACTACTACTACTATTACTACTACTACTACTACTATTACTAATACTACTACTACTATTACTACTACTACTACTATTACTAATATTACTACTACTACTATTACTACTACTACTACTACTAGTAATAATAATACTAATAATTATTATTATTACTCTTATAATAAACTATTTGATATTTGAATTGCTCAAATTTCATTCAATCTATATGTATATATATAACTCAGAGTAAATCATAAAAACTAAACTTAACACAAATTTAAGTGGTTTAACAAAAAAAAGAAATCAAGTTGAATATATATATATATAGATGATATATATAATGTTTTTGTAGTACAATTTAAACCATGTTCAGTTTGAACTTGTCATTATCATGTTTTATTGTTTCGGTCAAGGTTATTATCAAACTGTATCATACTGTAAAGTGTTTCACATATATATATATATATATATATATATATGAGGCGTAATGTTTGACATGAAGTAGTAGTTGAGTGGTCTGTGTGTGTGTGTGTGTGTTTATGTGTGTGTACAAGAGAAATTAAAGCATGATGTAAAATGCTTCGGTTATTTGCCTATTTTTTTTATACTTTTGAAAAAAATCTATCTGAATCATTTTGATATAGTTTTAATTATCCCAGTTAGTCAGTCAGTCAGATGCAACGTAGAACTTTGTACGTAATTACATCAATTCATGTTGCCATACTACATTAGCACACAGAGATGTAATTGTCAATTCAAATCCAATAGTAGTAGAGGTAGTAAAGGTATTAGCAGTAGTCGGAAAGGTTAGGATTAGAAGATATTATTCAATAGGTATGATTCAGTGAGATAAGTTTAACAAGTCAAAACTAGAGGTGTTTAAGAACCCAGGATTTGAGAGAACACAGAGAATAAATGCACCGGCGGCATTGCAAACGATTTTGAGCCGTGTCATTCAGGGTCTGCAGCCATCGATTATTATCATCTCGTGGACCCCAACCAGGTAGTCGTTACTTACTGACATGACTCACTACACTTGTCAGTGACTTCATGGATTTCTGCCATGTTTTGGTCTGGCCGCTACTCACTTTCGTGCAACCTACTTCATACTGCAAAACAAAGCTCGTGGAGGCAGTCGGTGGTTAGACATACTCAGCACATGTCCCAAGCTCCTCAATTGACAAAGTTTCAATACTTCATCTATTGATCTGCCATTCTTACCTAGCACCCGCTTCCTAATAACAGCGTTGCTCACTCGGTTGTCCCACGATATATGAGCAATGCTTCAAAGACACCTATGGTCGAAAACCAGTAATTTACCAATATCTTCCACTCTGACTGGTCATGTTTTACAGCCATAAAGTAAGATGGAGCGAACTACTGCATAGTACACTCGTCCTTTAGTCAGCAAACGGATATCTTGCCTACGCCATAAGTGACGCAGGTTGGCAAAAGCCAATCGAGGCTTCGGTATCCGTGCTGAGATTTCGTCAGTCACCAGGCCATCAGCACTGATGAGACTGCTGAGATAAGTGAAGTGGTCTACACGTTCGACTACTTTACTCCCTATCACTAGTTCAGTTGCCGATACAACCCAATCTTGAAGCAACATTTAATTATCTCTTTGTCAGTTTTAAGAAAATAGCTGATTTAATTTATAATTTTACCTAAATCTACAAAATTATTCAGAAGAACTTTTTATACAGACTCATTGATCTTCCAAAAGTTAATCTCCCGCAAGTTCCTTCCTGGGTTCCATCATCCTTTGCGTGGGAGTCATGTGTGAATACCGTTGTCGAGTCTCATACTACAATGAAACAATCGTCGAATGCGTACATGTTTCGAATGACAGCCTATAATTATAATTTCAGATCAGTAATATATATATATATATATATATATATATATATATTCATTTTTATTTTAAAAGTTATTTTATCCACACAAAATAAAAATGTAATTATCATTTTTGTTTCGTATCAATGTGAAGTATGTTTTTTTTTTCGTTATATGTGTTCTTGCTTGTTCTTCACTATCATCGACCTTGAACGTTATTGAATTTTCTATTCTATAGACTAATAATAATAATAATAATAATAATAATAATAATAATATTCATGTCACATGTCTACATTTTTCTTTTTCTTTCACCCTAATTTTTTTGTTTGATCAGGTCATAGTGTTTTTTTTAAGAAAAAAATGATAATCTTCATTATTGTTTATTCAAAATGTTCGTTTTTTTTGTGTTTATTGATAGAAGTGTGAATTTTTTTTACATATTTGAAATCAACCAATCAATCAATCAATCATTGTTAGACATGCATTAGAAACCTGAAAGCACCGGATGGCCGTTTCGTCCTGCTGTTGTGGGACTCATCAGTGGCAGTGCGCATCTACGACTTCTGCACGTCGCAGGATTCGAACCCGGGACCTTCGGCATTGTACGTGAACGCCTAACCATCGGACCACTGGGTCGGCTAGTATGGAACGTTGTTAATGTCTAACTTTGATTGATCTACGGATTTTTGCGCGACCTCATGATGGTCTAGCAATGATTGATTGATGATTTCAAATGTGTAAAAAAAACACAAATCTCCAAAGCTCTAAAAGAAACTATCGTAACAGTGCTCACTAGTGACTATCTTCGTGAGGAAATTCTCGGAGTTGTAGTGGGAAGACGTGACCAATAGAGTTCAACCCTGTCGTGTGTAGGCAGTAACTACCAAAGACAAATTGGTGACGTCGCGCAAAAATCCGTTGATCAATCAAATTTGGACATCAACACCGTTAGATGCCGGCCAAGTGGTCCGATGGTTAAGCGTTCGCGCACAATACCGAAGATCCCTGGTTCGAATCTTGCGAGGTGCAGGAGTCGTGGATGCGCATTGCTGATGAGTCCCACCATACCAGGACGAAACAGCCGTCCGGTGCTTTCAGGTTTCTAATGCTGGTCTAACAATGGTTGATTGATTGATGATTTCAAATGTGTAAAAAACACAAATCTCCAAAGCTCTAACAGGAAGAATGAATATGATTTTTGGCTTAATTATCAATCGGTTCAGCATCTTGAATGTTTTTGATTGGTTTGTTGTTTTTTCTGTCTTTGCTTTTTCTCATCTACTGAATTCAACAATAGAATGACTTATATAGTTGAGATTTTCACATTTTTGGCATTTCTCTACAAAACTTTATATTAAAACTAGTGTATCTATGAGTAGTAGATCATTGTTGGGGATGTTAGTTCCCCAGAACTCACTTAATGAAGATCCTCATTTTGGATTTTGTGTTTTCGAGCATGGGCTGATCAGTTGACCTTGAGATTACGTTTCCCGCCTGGAAAATCCTTGACTGTTACTGATTGATGTATTATTTTTTGGTTGCCCCAAGGACGTTTTCATGATGTATGAATGAGCTCAATTTGTGTGCTTGTAAACCTCGATTTTCTAGTTTTTTGTTGTATACACTTTCTACATCATTTCAAGACTTCTTCCTCTACTAAGTGGGGCCTTGAGATGCTCGGATTAGAGTAGCTCATTGGGTCACTGGATCATCGCTCTCGTCTACCGACTAAGATGAACTTGTAATAGTTTCAAGCATATCAATGATCTGTTTATTAAAAAGTATTGTTTTTCCCGTGCCATTAACATGTACTCACTAGTGATTAGGTAGGTCCGTGAGAAAGTTTCTCACAATTCTAGTGAGACGTTGTGACCAGCAAAATTCACCGCTGTTCGGATGTGATGCAGTGCTGTCTGAAGACACTGGGTGAGGTTGCGCAAGATCGTGGATTGATCGAAGTTAGACAATAATACTGTTAGTTATCGGCTCAATCACTGGTCCGTACGTTAAGTTTTCGCGCACATAACCGAAGGTCCTTAATTTGACTCCTGTAACTTGCAGAAGTCATGGATGCGCAGTGCTGCTGATAAGTCGCATATCAAGATGAAATGACTGTCTTCCAGTGCTTACATGTTTCTAAAAACAGTCTAACATGAATCGATGCATGATTTTTAGCAAAGTAAAAAAAACATGTGTATTTGAAAATTATGAATATTCATATTGACATTTTAAGGTGTTCATGAAAATGCATACATTCTTGATTCTTGTGTATGTCCATTTTCTTTTCAAGAAAATACTATTCATATCTTATCTTTGATTAATTATATATATATATTTTTTTTTTTCTGTCAGAAAAAAATTTTTGATAATAAATTGTTATGTAATCAGTAAGCGCTAGGGTGGTCCTCATACTCCTTACAATGTTGTTCTGTAACTTATCATAGTTCTCTCAAAGAATTGTATATATATATATATATATATATATATATATATATATATATATATATACTTTTCAAGTTATATAGATTGAACTACAAGGTACTTGTGAATACTAATAATTACTGGTCTATAAAATATTATTATAAAAATAGAAATGTGACATTATACCAACATATTTATTAGATGTCCTATTGATTTGTCAGATTATAATGTTACTTGTTTTTTAGTTAATATGCTATTCGTTTACTTCAAATTATAATGTTCATACATAGCATCAGTTTGAAAGTAGAATTTCTAAATTTATCCAGCTAAACACATTGAATTCAACAATGCTACCGCTAACAGCAGTCAATATTCACTGGTTTTGATCATTTGATTTGATGAAAATATCAATATATAAAGCAGCAGCCATTGAATAGAATCTCATAATATACGCATATGTTTACATGGAATAGTCAATCAGTCAGTCAGATGCAACGTAGAGAACTTTGTACGTAATTACATCAGTTCATGTTGCCGTACCACAATAGCACAGACGGATATAATTGTCAATTCAAATACAATATTAGTAGAGGTAGTAAATGTATTAGCAGTAGTCGGAGAGGTTAGGATTAGAAGATATTATTCAAGAAGTATGATTCAGTGAGATAAGTTTTGAAAGACAAAACTAGGGGTGTTGAAGAATGCAGAAGATTAGAATTTGAGGGAACACAAAGAATGAATGCACCGGCGCCATTGCAAACGATTTTGAGCCATGTCATTCAGGGTCTCTAACCATCGATTATCATCATCTCGCGGACCCCAACCAGGTAGCCTTCATCTACCAACATGACTCACTACACTTGTCAACGACTTCATGGATTGCTGCCATGTTTTGGTCTGGCCGCCCCTAACTTTCCTCCAATCTACTCCTACACTACAAAACAAAGCTCGTCGAGGCAGTCGGTGGTTAGGCATACGTAACACATGTCCCAACCACCTCAACTGACAGTTTCATTACTTCATCTATCGATCTGCCATTCTTACCTATCACCAGTTTCCTAATAACAGCGTTGCTCTCTCGGGTATCCCAGGATATACGAGCAATGCTTCGAATGCAAATATAATCGAAAACCAATAACCTACGAATATCTTCTACTCTCACTGGCCATGTTTTACAGCCATAAAGTAAGACGGAGCGAACTGCTGCACAGTACACTCGTACTTTGGTTAGCGAATGGATATCACGCCTACGCCACAAACGGCGTAAATTGGCAAAAGTCAGTCGAGCCTTCTGTATGCTGAGATTTGGTCAGTCACCAGGCCATCAGCACTGACGAGACTGCTGAGATACGTGAAGCAGTCTACATGTTCGACTACTTCACTCCCTATCACTAGTTCAGTTGCCGATACAACCCAATCTTGAAGCAACATTTTGCATTTTGAGTAGGAAAATCGCATCCCGAACATGCTTGCATTGTTGCTTAGGTGGATCAGAAAACTCTGCATTATATCAGTAGTTATATTATATAGAATTTATTTTATGTAGATAAGAACGAACTATTTTTTCTTGTTTTTTTTTTCATGAAAATGGGTCAATAAGCTTTTTTCATATTCATTTCTTCCCCCTGCCTAATTTTCATCATTTGCCTAATTCCGTTGTTATGTAAATCTATTTTTTTTCTAAAATATAATTTATTTTTCATTGAATTCTTAAAACAACAATAATATCTATAGAATGAATAATTATTGAATTTCATTTACCTTTTTTTTTTTTTTTAAAACTGTCTATTATAAAAAAAAATTACACAGCTATTAGAATTATTCGATAGTGAAGATCCTCGTGAACGTGATCTTGTCAAAACTATATTACATCGTGTTTATGGTAAATTTCTTGGTTTACGTGCATTTATTCGTAAACAATTTGGTAATATATTTTACAAGTAAGAATTATTCATTGGTTATTATGATTATTAATATTTATTCATGTAATTTTCAAAATGATGATGATAATAATCAGTGTTCTGATTTGTCATCAGAATTCTTTATTTCAATTGGTGTCCTCCAGGGATGTACACTTTCCACATTTTTGTTTTGATGTTGTCATAGACATGCTGCTAGATGTAACTTTATCTATCGTCGTCTGAATTTTCAGGAGTCGACTTTCTTACCAGGTGGCTTGCTTACTGACCTACAATATGCCGATGACATAGTTCTATTCGGTAAAGACTCTGACAAACTGCAGAGTCTTTTGAATACCTTAAGAAATAATGCAAGCATGTTCGGGATGCGGTTTTCCTCCACGAAATGCAAAATGTTGCTTCAAGACTGCGTTGCATCGGCACCTGAAGTTGTGATAGGGAGTGAAGTAGTCGAACGTGTAGACCGCTTCACTTATCTAGGGAGTCTCATCAGTGCTGATGGCCTGGTGACTGACGAAATCTCAGCTCGGATACAGAAGGCTCGATTAGCTTTTGCCAACCTGCATCACCCATGGCGCAGGTGAGATGTCCGCTTGTTAAACAAAGGACGAGTGTATTGTGCATCAGTTCGCTCCGTCCTACCGTATGGATGCGAAACTTGGCCGTTGTAGGCAAAGGAGTTTCGTAGGTTACTAGTCTTCAATCACCGATGTCTTCGCAGTATTGCTCGTGTATCCTGGGATAACCGTATAAGCAATGCTGTCGTTAGGAAACGATTTCTAGGTAGGGATAGCAAATCAATAGATGAAGTAGTGAAACTTCATAAGTTGAGTTGGTTGGGACATGTGTTACGTATGCCTAGATATCAGAACGCAACACCGTGGGATGAAGTTGTTTATTTGGTCGAATACAGAAGAGAGGTAGGCAGGAGAAACGGAATTATTAAGTCTTTCAGATAGTGCGTATTTATACATTAAGGTCGAATAAGAAAGAGCATCAACAATTGTGATATTGACAGTTTAGGCCGACCAATAGAAAAGAACAATTGAATGACATTGACAGTCCAGATGACCGATAGGAGTCAACATTTGAAGTATTTGACCTTGACGGTTAGAACGATCATAATTTCGGCCAATAGAAATCGACCAATAGGATTGTACTTCTAAAAATAGTATTCTCAGGATATTTGGTGAATATCCTAACATTATTATTCCTTTTTTTATTTTCTTTAATAAATTGTTTGTTTTGTGTGTACTAACATTTTCGTTTGTTTGGAATTGATAGATTTATTTATGAAACAGAAGTTCATAATGGAATTGCTGAATTGTTAGAAATATTAGGCAGGTATGTTTGATTGTTTAATTAAATGATAATTTGCATGAGAAGGTTGTAGAGATTGTTGAGTTACTTCGAATTCATAAATTTGATTTAATGTAAGATCATCATTAGAAACTTGACAGCTCACTGGATGGCCATTTCGTTATCGGCAGTGCTCATCCCACGACTCGTTCTACTCGCAGTATTGGATTCGTAATAACAGTAAAGTCACTCAACAATCTCCAAAACCCTATGCGCAAGAGCGTGGGTTGACCGATTGATGGATACCTGCTTAGTTGTCCAAAGTTTAGATGTTCGACAGTAAGATCGTAAGTCGTGGGTTCGAGTCCTACGAGAAGCAGAAGTTTTCTACAGTGACAGCTGCTTCATATCTGAAGAGGTTTGAACTACACTGGTTATGACTTCTCATTAGAACTGAGGGGAAACTTCCTCACTGAGCTTGTGACAAGTGGGTACATGATATTTTGCATTATAAGGTTGCGAAGATAGTTGAATAACTCTATATTGTAATCAAAAATACAATCCACGAGTTGCAGCAGTCGTAGATACGCGCTGCTGATGAGTTATATACCAGGATGAAACAGCTGTCCAGGTTTCTAATGGTAGTCTTACATTGATCGATTCATGATTTTAATCAAATGTTGATCCGTTTTTTTGGCTAATTGATTCATTCTGAGAAAATGTAGGTTTCTTTTTAGTTGGTAGATGTAGACTACCTGGTTGGGTACGCGAGACGAAAGTCACTAATGGTTAGAGACCTTGAAAGACATGGCTCAAAATCGTTTGCAATGGCGCAAGTGCATCCATTCATTGTATTGTCTCAAATGCTAATCTTCTGGATTCATCAGCACCTCTACCTTTGTCTTCTAACTTTATTTCACTGAATTATACTTCTTCTTGAATAATATCTTCAAATTCTAGTCTTCTTCATTACCATTAATACCTCTACTATTTTTAACACTATGGGATTTGATTTGACATTTGTGTCTCTGTGCTAATGTGGTTATGGCAACATGAACTTATGTACATACGTACGAAGTTTCACGTTGTAACTGACTGACTGACTCTTTTTAGTTAGGACATTTGTACTACTTATGTAATTTAAGGATTGTAACAAGATTAAAATGAAAAAAAAGTGCTTATCCACAAAACACATTATCTTCGGTTTAGTGGTCAAAATGAATTAGCCTTTTATGGTTTTGTTATTTCTCTGAACCAAATGGATTTTACGCAACAACCTCATTCGTTATCTGTTCGTTGATTTTATCAATAAGTAATCTGTCTATCGTGGTGTAATTTTTTATGTTTGTTAATGTTTCTGTAGCAGGTAAAGTAGGTTTGAAGAAAGTTAGGGGCGGCCAGACCAAAACATGGCAGCAATCCACAGAGTCACTGACAAGTGGACTGAGTTATGTCGGTAGGTTTCGACTACCAGTTTAGGATCCACGAGATGATAATAATCGATGGTTAGAGACCCTGAATGACATGGCTCAAAACTGTTTGCAATGGCGCAGGTGCATTCGTTCTTTGTGTTCTCTGAAATCCTAATTTTCTGGATTCTTCAACACCTCTAGTTTTGTCTTTCTATACTTATCTCATTGAATTATACTTCTTCAATAATATCTTGGAACTATAACCTTCTCCTTTACCAGTAATACTTCTACTATCTCTACCACTATTGTATTTGAATTGACAATTATATCCGTCTGTGCTAATGTGGTATGGCAACATGAACTGATGTACTTACGTACGAAGTTCTACGTTGCAGCTGACTGACTGAATCACAAATGTATTTGTTACTAATAAACTAATCTTGAAGCGCATAAGTTTATCCAACATCTTCATTTTTCGAGAGTCACAGGTAATTAAATCTTTATGTTTAACCTCATGGCGCTACTCTCTCTGGATTCTGCCTAACCTATGTGAATCTCAGTTGTACTAGGGCATTTGTAATTCGTAATTTGTTCTTTCTTAGTTACTGAGAAATCGAGACTGTATTACTGAAAGGAATAACGATTATAGCTGGGTTACATGTTATGATAAACAGAAAATGGAGGCTTTGGTTACTTGAACTGATGTATATGCGTATCAATTTCTACGTTGTAACTCTCTGACTGGTCTACTTTATAGAACTTTTTGAACCCTAATTTCTTACTGTAAAAAAACACTCAGATCTAAATCATCAAACTAATTTATAACCCTCTTTGTGTGTTCCACTGATATGTATTTTTTAAAAAATATCCGTCTTTCACTGTGTGGGCATATCACATCTGTGAATTTTGTGTATAATTGTTACGCATCCATGTAAATAAGTCACTTGTGATATACTTGAACTATTACAAGTTTACCTTAGTTGGAAAACAAGAGCGAGGATCGAGGCTCCGCCGACACGACAGGCTACTCTAATCCGAGTGTTCCAACCCTTCTATTGAGTTAAAAAAAGAAGACTTGATATGAAGTAGAGCGTGTATTCTACAAGCATCCAGAAAGTACGAGGTCCAAGTTCAGAAGAGAATCAGGATTCCCGGACTAGGGATCCGGGTCCGAGCCCTGGTCCTGGTCGTGGTCATAAAACGTTACAGATAATGCGTATATATACATCTTGGTCGAATAGGAAACAGCATCGAAATCTGTGACATTGACTGTTAAGACGATCAGTACGCATGAACCAATAGGAATTGACCAATTATTCTCTTCGGTTATTGGATAAATATCCTAACAGTAATGCTCTCATAGTTTGTTTTCTCTCTTCTCTTCGCTTCTCTTCTCTTCTCTACATGTTTCGTTTTTTCGTCTCTCGGTTTATTATAGTATCATCAATGGATTTGCATTACCGTTGAAAGAAGAACATAAAATGTTTTTAATGCGTGTTTTACTACCTTTGCATAAAGTCAAATCAGTCAGTATATATCATGCACAATTAGCTTATTGTGTAATACAATTTTTAGAAAAAGATCCAACACTTACACAACAGGTTAGTTTATATTTTAAAATGATTGGAACTGAATATATATATATATATATTTGTCATTCTAAATGTCATTCATTTAAGTAGTTGATGGTATCTTGATACGATTGCATTAGGAAACTTGTATTAACATTGATAAAAACGTTAACAACATTGACAAGATGTTTGTTTCTTGTCTTAAATGACCAATATACATATTGTTCGGTAGTTTACTTTGTAATAAATCAGTTGATTAGTTAAGATTTTTCTATCCAACTACCGTTTGTATACTTTCTAGTCAAGGTTATTTATAGTGGATTGCTTGTAAAGCATTTACTTACTTATCTATAAGCCTTTGTAAACTATTTCACTACTAAAAAGCTCAACAAAGTTTGTTGCCTGACAATTTACTGCCTCCGTACTCCCCAATTATTGATGAACAGATAAACATTTCACTTAATAACCTGCGTCACTTATGGCATAGGTGAGATATCCGTTTGCTGACTGAAGGACAAGTGTACTGTGCAGTAGTTCGCTCCGTCTTACTTTATGGCTGTGAAACATGGCCAGTAAGAGTAGAAGATATTCGTAGGTTACTGGTTTTCAATCACAGGTGTCTTGGAAGCATTACTCATATATCCTGGGACAACCGAGTGAGCAACACTGTTATTAGGAGACGCGTGCTAGATAAGAATGGCAGGTCGATAGATGAAGTAATGTAACTAGATCAGTCGAGGTGGTTGGAACATGTGCTGAGTATGCCTGACCACCGACTGCCTCGTCGAGCTTTGTTTTGTAGTGTAGGAATAGGTTGAAAGAAAGTTAGGATCGGCCAGGAAAGATACAGTGACCAATAACAAATTTCTATATGCCATCAATTCTGTCTGCGTCCTGAAGTCCATGAGCACTATTAATTCGAAACCAGGTGAATGCTTCGTACCCATCATCGCAGTTTATAGCCGAGCTATAATGGCTGGAATATTTGTTCCTGAAGGTTCTACCATGCCAGGCTGGTCGATTGGAGAACGATGAGAATAAAAGTAGCTTCTCAAGGTCTGAGGGCGAAGTCGTACTGCTGACTGTGATGGAGGGGTGTGAGGGCAGTAAGGTGTTTCCCTCGGACAACCAACATCTGCAGCGATGCTGCCTTCTCACAAGAAAGGAAGGGTTAGAAAGTGTCGACCCTAAAAATGTCACACCTCACGGATATCCGTCTTCGGCGGTAAGGGTGCCCACTAAGCGCTTTCAAGAGCGGAGGTAATACTCAAAAAACCTCTTATAAAATGTCCGTGCGCGACCGGCCTCAAGCACTTGTCCCGTTTGTTCTGAGGTCACGCAACCAGGTCTGTAAGGCCAACACTAATCTATCTCCATTTTTAGGTCCCTTAAGAATCACCCTTCCATGGCGTGGGCAGCCTGGAAGTGACAACCGCCCTCATATCAGTAACAGCACGCGAAATCGAATTGGTCAAAATCAAATCCTTCAAATCCTACGGTTTATAGCATTTGGTATATAGTTTTCATCTTTTAATTTCGTATACAAGAATGTAGTGCGATTTCTCTGTTAGCGACTATACATGCCTGATCAGATCAGATCATGATGAGCTTATGTTCCTTTATTCGCGATCCTTTCGAATATGTCCATACGTTCTCTCTCTTTCCATCCTGCCATTAATGTTCACTAACATGAATTTCGCTTAATTATATGGCTATGCTACAAACATGTTTTTTTCTTATTTCAAATGAATGTACAAAATGCAGAGTCTGCTGACTACCATAAGCAACAATGCGAGCATGTTCGGGATGCGGTTCTCACCCTCGAAATGCATAACGTTGCTTCAAGATTGGGTTGCATCGGCAACTGAACCTAGTGATAGGGAGTAAAGTAGTCGAGCGTGTTGATCGTTTCACTTATCATGTTGGTAGGTGTCGACTGCCTGGTTGGGGTACGCGAGACGAAAGTCATCAATGGTTAGACACCTTGAACGACATGGCTCAAAATCGTTTGCAATAGCGCAAGTGCATCCATTCTTTGTGTTCTCTCAAATGCTAATCTTCTGGATTCATCAGCACCTCTACAGCTTTGTCTTTCAAAACTTATCTCACTGAATTATACTTCTTCTTGAACAATATCTTCCAACCCTAGTCTTCTTCATTACCATTAATACCTCTACTGTCTTTATCACTATGGGGATTTGATTTGACATTTGCGTCTCTGTGTGCTAATGTGGTTATGGCAACATGAACTTATGTACATAGGTACGTACGAAGTTCTACGTTTCAATTGACTGACTGACTGACTGACTGAAATAAATGTACTTACAATTTTTATAACCTTTTTTTTTGCTTTCATTAGGTTGTTCTTAGTTTGTTAAAATTTTGGCCTAAAACTCATAGTCCTAAAGAAGTGATGTTTTTAAATGAATTAGAAGAAATTTTAGATGTTGTAGATCCATCAGAATTTCGAAAAATTATTCGTCCACTTTTTACACAATTAGCTAAATGTGTATCATCGCCTCATTTTCAAGTGAGTTCAATCATTATACTAATCAATATTAATTGTGATTATTATTATTATTACTATTATAATTTTAGTCATAATAAGTTATTGTGAATCAATGAATCGTTGAATCATTTCTCTCGTTATCGTTATTGCGCAAAATACGCTTAATTAACCTTCAGCTTACATTTTCTAATTGGAAAAATCTTTGATAGATTATTTTGCTATGTCAATTTGTGACTCTTTCATAGTCGTTGCTATCAATTGTATAAATAAACTTATGTTGTGTGTTTGTGAATCTTGTATTTTCTGGATACTTGTATACAATGCATTCTCTACGTCTTATGAAGAGAGTTCTTATTTTTTGTTAGTATGACTTAGGAACAACGGATTCAAATAGTCTATCATGTCCGTGTATCATTTTGACTTTCGTTTTGTTTACTGAGTAAAATGAACTCGTATTAGTTTCAAGCATATTATTTGATGAGCAGATTAAAAAACTGATCATTTTTCAATATATAAGTTAAAACAAAAAAGTTGCGGTTTTTTTCTCATCCAACTGTTAATACTGTTTGATTTGTGTTTTGAGATAGTGGATAAGATTTGTAGCTCAGGTGGATGATTGTGGTGGTGGTGGTGTTTAGTTCTCTGAGCTGCGTGTTTTGGTTGTGGAGCTTTCATTGTTCTTCTACTGAACAACAACATCATCAGCACAAACTTCAGATAGAAGAAGTGAAGTATTCGAATTTCTCCATGTTTGACCTGTAGCTTGTTTCTGCTAACCTCGATCTTGATTGGTTGCTGTTGACCTTAAACCTGTCGTTGTTTACACGTTTGTTTTGATTGCATCCCTCTTTTGATCTGTTTCTTGATCCTGTGTCACCTATGATTTTCCTGATTGGTTGATAAATGAGGTCAATGTCGATGTGTTTGTTGAATGCTGATTGACGTGAGTGCCAAGCTTCTAAAAATTCCCTAGTGTTCTTTGTCCTCCCCCTACCCGATATTTCGATTGTTGTTCTAGTCGAATGTGTGTCCATATTTGTCGGTGTGTATTGATGATATAAGCGAAGAATTGTCGTGGCATTTGACTGTTAATTGGTGTTCACGTCCACTTTGTCCTATGTAGTGTTTTTCACAGTTTGAGCGATTTATTTTGTAGATGATATTTGGTTTTTCTTCCTTTGTCATTTCGTCCTTTGGTCTACATAGGATTGATTGAAGTGATTCTGTTGGTTTGTGTGTCATACCTATTCCAAATGGTCTCAGCAGTCGTGTTGTTTGCTCCGATGTCTTTTATATATGGTAGGATGATCCGTTTAGTGGT
The DNA here is from genome assembly GCA_944470395.2 of Schistosoma turkestanicum. Lineage (NCBI taxonomy): Eukaryota > Metazoa > Platyhelminthes > Trematoda > Strigeidida > Schistosomatidae > Schistosoma > Schistosoma turkestanicum. The sequence goes on along the minus strand of OX103971.1, from coordinate 1,337,492 downwards.
TGCTGTGCTTGATTTCGCTTCTGATGATGATTTCGGTTGATGTTTTTAGATGAGGTTGCGTGGATAGCCGTTCTTTTGGAAGATAGTCACCAGGTGTTTTTCCTCGTTTTTTAGTGCTTCATATGTGCTGCAGTGTCTTCGCTCTCTTGAACAAAGTTTTATGCAGTTGATTTTGTGGGTTCTTGGATTGTTGCTGTCAGGTCAATCAGCAATCAACAAACACATCGACATTGACCTAATTTATCAACCAATCAGGAAAATCATAGGTGACACAGGATCAAGAAACAGATCAAAAGAGGGATGCAATCAAAACAAACGTGTAAACAACGACAGGTTTAAGGTCAACAGCAACCAATCAAGCTACAGGTCAAACGTGGAGAAATTCGAATGCTTCACTTCTATCTGAAGTTTGTGCTGATGATGTTGTTGTTCAGTAGAAGAACAATGAAAGCTCCACAACCAAAACACCCAGCTCAGAGAACCAGACACCACCACAACTGTTTATGTAGTATACTAGTAATTTTAAGTTATCTACACAAATACGCCTGTTATCACTCGCTTCGTGGAGCTACAAGATTACCTCTGTCCTGGCCTCCCCTTCGGGTTGATTTCGGACTTCGCAAGCTGGGATGAAATCCTGTACATTAAGTCTACAGCATGACCACTGAGATGAGATTTGATCATGTTTAACTTTAATCAATCCACCGTATTGCGCAACACTATCACTTATTGTCGTTGGTGGGTGAATATTTAAATTGATTTAACTGGTTGCTGTTACGCCTGCACGTAAGCACGTCAACTTGATATACTTGAACTATTGCGAGTTTACCTTATCAGAAAACGACAGCGAGGATCGAGGATCCGGCGACACGACATGCTACTCAAATCCGATTATCCCAACCCCCATATTGAGTAAAAATAAGAAGACTTGATATGAAGTAGAACCTGTATTCTACAAGCATCCAGAAAGTACGAGGTCCGAATCCAGAAGAGAATCATGACCTCAGATTAGGGATCCGGGACCGAGCCCTGGTCCTGGTGGTAGTCATAAAACGCTACAGATAATGCGTATGTATACATCTTGGTCGAATAGAAAACAGCATCTAAATCTGTGACATTGACAGTTAAGACAACCAATAGGAAGCAACATTTGAAATGACATTGCAAGTCAGGGCAACCAATAAAAAACAACATTGTAGCATGTGACATTGATATCTACCAGGAGGACCATAAAATTGACCAGTAGGAATTGACCAATAATTCTCTTGAGATATTGGATGAATATCCTAACAGTTACTTTGTTATAAGATAAGAATTCTTCAATTAAATACACTCAGACTCTCAAATACCATAATTAAGCAATGAAACAGGAACTCTTTATTCCAATAATGAACTAATGTTGTATATATATTTGTTCATTTGAACTATCACCTATGATAATTTTATTTGAAATTTGGTTAGTGCTATGGCATTAAGAATCAAGTTTCAGAGTGAACATTTACACACTGTGAGATATAGGTGCATTTAGGTGAATAGTAAGAAGGATTTGATTTTGATCAATTTGGTCTCGTGTGCTGTTACGGGTATGCGGGCGGTTGCCACTTCCCGGCTGCTCACACCGTGGCATGTTATTTCTTGAGGAACCTGAAAAAGAAGGTAGATTATCGTTGGCCTTGACGACCTGGGTGCTTGACCGCAGAGCCCAGGGGCACGTCACGCACGGCCTTTTTATGAAAGGTTTTGTGAGTATTAGCCCCGCTCTCAAAAGCCCTTAGTGGGCAGGCACTCTTACCGCCGGAGACGGAAATCCGTGAGGTAAGGTGCGGTGTGTCATTTTTCGAGTCGACGTTCTCTAACCCCTTGTGAGAAGGCAGCATCGCTGCAGATACTGGTTGTTCTATGGATACACCTTACTACTGTCTGTCACACCCTTCCATCAAAGTCAGCAGTACAACTTCGCCCTCAGGCCTTGTGTAGCTGCTTTTAATCTCATTGTTCTCCAATCGACCTGACTGGTATATCACGACCTTCAGAAACATATGTTCCAGCCAATATAGCTTGGTTGGGTCATGACGATAAGCACACCTGACCACTACTACATCTAGGTAGCAGCTACGTTAGCAAATTAAACATTACTTACACGTCTACATTATTATGATTTTTTGTGGGGAACATGAAAAAATTCCAACTCTCCATAAAGAAAAAAAATCATTCCCCAGTGATAATCACATTTTGCATTGGTTACTTGTTAATTTAATTTTCAATTTTCTATGTGTGTGTATTTATGGGTGTTGAAATTAATTTTCTTGGTTTTTTAGATTCATTAACACAATCGAGTAATAATAATAATCGTAATAATAATAATAATAATAATAATAATAATAATAATAATAATCTTATCTCTCAAATCTCAAAATGTAAAATGTTACATTGAGGTCTGAGGGCGAAGCGAAGTTGTTACTGTTGGTTGTATAGTGGTATGACAACAGTAAGATGTATCTCTTTTCGGGTAACCAGCATCTGTAACGATTCTGTCAGTTAGAGATGAGGAAATTCATAGGTGTCTTTTGAAAGCATTGCACATACATCTCGGGACAATCAACTAACTAATCAGTGTGATTGTTAGGAAACGGGTACTAAGTGAGAATGGCAAACTAATCAGTGAAGTAGTGAATCGGTTGAAATGGTTAGGTCATGTGCTACATATACCCAACCTCTGACTGTGTCAGAGTAGGTTAGATGAAAGCTAATGTCGGTCAGAACAAAACATGGCAGATATCCTTGAGGTCACCAACAAGTGAACAGAGTCATGTTGGTTGAGGTCAGCAAGGCGAAAGTAATCGATGGTTAGAGACCTTGAAATCGTTTGCAATGGCGCCACTGCATCTATTCTTTGTATTCTCGAAAATTCTAATTTGAATTCCTCTTGTTTGGATTTGATTGTGATCGATTCGGTCTCGTGTGTTTTTATGGGTATGAGAGCGTATGTTACTTCCCGTCTGCGCACACTGTGGAAGGGTGTTTCTTGAGGAACCTGAAGAGGAAGGTAGATTAGTGTCGGTTTTAGAGACCAGGGAGCGTGACCGCAGAGCCCGATGAACAACTGCTTGAGGCAGGTCACGCACGGCCTTTTTATGAAAGGTTTTCTGAGTATCAGCTCCACTCTTAAAAGCCCTTAGTGGGCATCCTTACCGACGGAGACGGATATCCGTGAGGTAGGTTGAAGTGTGACATTTTTAGGGTGGACCTTTTCTAACCCTTCCTTCCTAATGAGAAGGCTGGTTGTCCGAGGGAAACACCTTACTATTGAAATATAATGAATTTCGTGGAGGCTGAACTCAGAAGTAGGTAATAAAGATAGAAGCTTTGAAGCTATAGATCAACGTAGGTTAAGAGCTGACTCAAGGATACTGATGCCAAAACTTAATTCTAATTGGTTTCCTTGTATTTTTCACGTGATTTATTGGTAAACAGTTAGAGATACAACTCGCCACAAATCCCTTTTCGGCCTGATAACAATCGTGCTCCTATATTTTCTAGTTTTTTTATTTCGGTGTTCTTTTTACACCTCGAAATCGCCAGCAAATATATTCTCTACCATGGGTGGTGAGTTAGTAATAAGTATTTATTGGTGATCATAGTCAATCTTGACTGGATCATCACTTGAAATCATTGGCAGTGGAGATTAATGTGTGTGAGAAAGGTGTAAGATAGTTAAACATCATATTCACCACACTAAACAAGTCAACAAAGAATTATGGTACACGAGAATAAAATTCAGAGTTTTCTGACTACCCTAAGCAACAATGCAAGTGTGTTCAGGATGCGGTTCTCCTCCTCGAAATGTAGGATGTTGCTTCAAGGGTGGGTTGCATCGGCAACTGAATTAGTGATGGCGAGTGAAGTTGTCGAGCGTGTTGACCGCTTTACTTATCTTGGGAGTCTCATCAGTGCTGATGGCCTGGTGACTGACGAAATCTCAGCACGGATACAGAAGGCTCGATTGACTTTTGCCAACCTGCGTCACTTATGGCGTAGGCGAGATGTCTGTTTGCTGATTAAAGGACGGGTGTACAGTGCAGTCGTTCGCTCCGTCCTACTATATGGCTGGGAAACATGGCCATTGAGACTAGAAGATATTCGTAGGTTACTGGTTTTCGATCATAGGTGTCTTAGAAGCACTGCTTGCATATCCGTGGACAACCGAGTGAGCAACACTGTTATTAAAAAACGGGTGCTATGTAAGGATGGCAGATCAATAGATGAAGTAATGAAAATTCGTCAGTTGAGGTGGTTGGGACATTTGCTGAGTATGCCTAACCACCGACTGCCTCGAAGAGGTTGGAAGAAACTTGGAGTCGGATAGACAAAGACATGGCAGAAATCCATGAAATCATTGACGAGTGGAGTGTCGGTAATTTTCGACTTCCTGGTTGGGATCCGCGAGATGATGATAATCGATGGTTAGAGACCTTGAATGACATGGCTTAGAAACCGTTTGCAATGGCGCAGGTGCATTTAATCATTGTGTTCTCTGAAATCGTAATCTTCTGGATTCTTCAACACCTCTAGTTTTGACTTTCTAAACTTATCTCACTAAATCAAACTTCTTTAGTAATAACTTCTAATCCTAACCTCTCCGACTACTGCTAATACCTTAGCTACCTCTACTACTATTTAATTTGAATTGACAATTAAATCTTTGTGTGCTAATGTGGTATGGCAACATGTACTGATGTAACTTACGTACAAAGTTCTACTTTGCATCTGACTGACGGACTGACTGATTAACTGAGAATAAAATGAATTTATTCAAGTTGAACATCCTTTTTTTTCTTGCTTGCTATTTATTTCTTCTGTACAGGTTGCTGAACGTGCATTATATTTTTGGAGTAATGATTATATTCTACAATTAATGCATGATCATGTAGAAGAAATTTTACCAATTATGTTTCCTGCTTTATATCGTACAAAAGAACATTGGAATAAGTAAATCGTTTTTTTTTAAAAACTAACTCTTACTACTATTATTGTTTAATAAGTAGTATATATTGGTATGACAATTCAAGGTGGTTTTGTTTTATTTAATAGTAATAGATTTTCAAAGCATTTAAATCAATCCATCTATTTTATTGATCTCTTCTATGCAGATCTGTTCATAACTTTCTTCTCATCCTTGTCGCCGATTCTCAATGTCATGTTTTCTTTGGTATTTTCCTCTTTTCCTTTGGTCTTTAAGATTGGAAGTGAGGCTTTGACTTATGGCACAGTTAATTGATTTCCGCTACATACAGTGTTACTGTTTTTACATTGGTTTCGAAAATTTTGACTTTGATGTTTGTTGACAGTTGTTTTTGAGTTTTAGAGATTGGTTGATTCTTCCATTGTGTATGTTGAGAACAAGTTGTGCAGAGGCTTTTGTTACACTGGTGGTGGTCTCTTCTCTTACATTTGTTGTTACATGTGTGATAGAAGAGCTAGATAGATAGATTATCTGCAAAGCTTAGATTGTCCATTTGTATCCGAGCTGTCCATTTTATTCCGTTCTACTTCTTCTTCTTCTCAGATGTTGAACATCTCCGCCATTCAGTCGATAATCAGGAGAACATATGATATGTACGTCACTTATGGCGTAGGCGTGATATCCGTTCTCTAATCAAAGGACGAGTGTACTGTGCAGCAGTTCGCTCCGTTCTCCTATATAGCTGTGAAACATTGCCAGTGAGAGTAGAAGATATTCGTAGGTTAGTGGTTTTCGATCATAGGTGTCTTCGAAGCATTGCTCCTATACTGTGGGACAACCGAGTAAGCAATGCTGTCGTTAGGAAACGAGTACTAGGTGAGGATGGGAGAGCAATAGATGAAGTGGTGAAACTTCATCAGTTGAGGTGGTTGGAACATGTCTTGCGTATGCCGAAGCACCGACTGCCTCGACGAACTTTGTTTTGTAGTGTAGGAATAGGTTGGAAGAAAGTTAGGGGTGGCCAAACCAAAACATGGCAGAAATCCATGAAGTCATTGACTAGTGGACTGAGCCATGTCGGTAATTGTCGACTACCTGTTTGGGGTCCGCGAGATGATAATAATCGATGGTTAGAGACCTTGAATGACATGGCTCAAAATTGTTCGCAATGGCGCCGGTGCATTTATTCTTTGTGTTCTCTCAAATCCTAATCTTCTGGATTCTTCAACACCTCTAGTTTCGACTCTCTAAACTTTTCTCACTGAATCATACTTCTTGAATAGTATCTTCTAATCCTAACCTTTCCGATTACTGCTAATACTTATTGGATTTGAATTAACCATTATATCTCTGTGCTGATGTGGTATGGCAACATGAACTGATGTACTTATGTACAAAGTTCTACGTTGCATCTGACTGACTGACATATGATACGCTGATTAAAATTGTCTTAATTTTTTTTTTCGTGAATCATTTGACTTAACCGTTCGTTATTCTTTTTATTTATTCTTCAGAACAATTCATGGTCTTGTATACAATGCTTTAAAATTATTCATGGAAATGAATCAAAAACTTTTTGACAATTGTACACAACGTTATAAAGAAGAAAGACAAAAGTTAGTTAAAGAAAAGAAAATGACATGCAACACAATTAAGCTTTTTTATCGACATTTATAAATCAATCATTGTTATGTCATTGCTGCTAAGAATGTGAAAGCATTGAATGGATGTTTCTTTTTTTCAAGCTATACACGACTCAACAATCACAACTTCCTTTGCTTACGAGAATCGAATTTAAGATGTGCAGTCTTGCATGCGAACTCTATACCACTAAGCTAGCATTTGATATTGATGAGAACTGCTGATGAGTTTTATACTTGAAAGAAATATCCATTCAATACTTCCAAGTTTCTAACGGTTGTTGTTGTTAAACAATGAAACTCAATAATCTTTATACTGTTTGTTATTTAAATGCACCTATACAAAGTTTTATTTGAAAGAATTTATAATTATTCATTGTACGTACTAACATGAACTATGATGATTTGAAATGATGTGAATTTCTAGACAGATTCTAAAGTTTTAGTGAATGATGCCTGTTGCCCTATTTGACACAATGTCCGTTCATTAAATGCTTCAACATGTAGTTTAGAACGGGGTTTCGGGAAACCAGGAATGACGTTTTGTGAACTCGCATTGTTTACATTAGTGGTGCAGTGGGCTGAAGGAATGCGACTAGAGATAAGAGAGATATTAGTGGGTGTAAGAAAGATTTGATTTTGACTAATTTGGTCTCGTGTGCTGGTACGGGTATGAGAGCGGTTGTTACTTCCCGGCTGCCCGCACCGTAGAAGGTTGTTTCTTGATGGACCTGAAAAGGAAGATAGATTAGTGTTGGGCTTAGAAACCTGGGTGCATGACCGCAGAGCCCAACGAACAACTGCTTGAGGCCGGTCACGCACGGCCTTTTTATGAAAGGTTTTGTGAGTATTAGCTCCGCTCTTAAAAGCCCTTAGTGGGCAGGCATTCTTACCGCTGGAGACGGAAATCCGTGAGGTAGGGTGAAGTGTGACATTTTTAGGGTGGACCTTTTCTAACCCTTCCTTCCTTGTGAGAAGGCAGCATCACTGCAGATGTTGGTTGTCCCATGGAAACACCTTACTGCTGTCACACCCCTCCATCACAGTCATCAGTACGATTTCGCCCTCAGACCTTGTGTAGCTGCTTTTAATCTCATCGTTCTTCAATTGACCTGCCTGGCATGGTAGCACCTTCAGAAACATATGTTCCAGCCAATATAGCTTGGTTGGGTCATGACGATAAGCACACCTGACTACCACGTCAAGGTAGCAGCTACGGTCGGGACAAATTACTTACTTACTTACTTACGCCTGTTACCCCCAATGGAGCATAGGCCGACAAATTGAGTAATATACAAATACCAGAAACCAAGTGTTGAGTACTTTTATATTACAAAACATAAACAGTAATTTTTCTTAATGGCTATTTCGAAAATTTCAACTTGTGCAATATATTCTGCTTATTATGGCAAACTTGAATTTCTACTAACTGTACAACGGTGATTACACTGCTAATCGAAATACACAGAAAAAGCATAGGCTAATTCATGTTGTTTTATGTGAAGATTATTGAATATCAGAATTTGTGTTTTTCTTATTTTTAAGTAGTCTGTTATTTTTTCGCTAAAATTTTGATATTGAAAATAAAATATCAATTGAAACTTTTATCATTTGATATTTTAGAATTAGAGAAGAAGCTAAACGACGTGAACGTGTATGGGCTACATTACATGAAACTGCAAAAGGCAATCCATTATATGCTATTGTTATGAAAGAAACATCAACAATCAATCAAGATTCATCTATTTCAGTAGTATCTAATTCATCATCAACTAATATAGATGACTATTGTGTAAATACTGGAATTTCATCTACAAATAATAATACTGTTGAAAATGATGACATACCTCCTGTAGATGAAGATATCAATGGTTCATTGATAAATCTTCAACGTGAAGCTGAAGATGATGTAGGTTGACTGAAAAATCTAATAATACCTTTCACTAGATTATACTACAAAATTTTATGCCATAAAATTAATTAGTTCATGAATGAGGTGAAAAGCAATAAGCGCTTAAAAAAGCGTAAACCAGTGATTTGGAAATCGGTGTATAAGCTTACATAATATATAATGCTATTGGTGAAGATTTAATTATTTTGTCTTTTTAACGGAAATACATAAGATAATTATGTAGGGATGTCATTGTGTTATTCTTAACGGCGATCAAGTGCAACGATACCAGAAGTATCCATTTCATCTACAAATCTTTAACAATGTAATAAATTGATCGTTGTAAAATTTGCTGATCAGTCAGTCAGTTGCAACGTAGAACTTCGTACGTATGTACATAAGTTCATGTTGCCATACCACATTATTAGCACAGAAACGCAAATGTCAAATCAAATCCCATAGTGATAAAGATAGTAGAGGTATTAATGTTAATAAAGAAGACTAGGGTTTGAAGATATTATTCAAAAAAATATAATTCAGTGAGATAAGGTTAGAAAGACAAAGGTAGAGATGCTGACGAATCCAGAAGATTAGGATTTGAGAGAGCTCAAAGAGTGGATGTACCTGCGCCATTGCAAACGATTTTGAGCCATGTCGTTCAAGGTCTCTAACCATTGATGACTTTCGTCTCGCGGACCCCAACCAGGTAGTCTACATTTACCAACATGACTCAGTCCACTAGTCAGTGACTTCATGGATTTGTGCCATGTTTTGGTCTGGCCGCCCCTAACTTTCTTCCAACCTACTCCTACACCACAAAACATAGCTCGTCGTATCAGCAAAATTTGCTGATACTTGTAAGTAAGTATAATCATGTTGGATACTGTTTTCAGTGCGGTTTATAAAAGTGGTAAACAATGAAGTGTGTCGTTCAGAAGTCATTCTTCAAAATACAAATATCTGATGCAAAATATATATATCACGATTAATGTGTATTTGGAAGGACTGTAAGACCGGCTAGTAATGAAAGTCTTTCCATAAATAATACATATTTTTTTTCATAGTAAACTATCTTCATTCATTACACTTAATTTTCAATCAAACTGATGTTAAGTTTACTGATGGACTATTGATTGTCAAAATTAAGTAGGTTAAATGGAATTCCAACCTCAGATATATTTTTTTCAAGGTCAAATAACCTATTGCGCAAATGAGAATTGTTATTTCATAATAATTAGACTTTATCAAATAGGATTATTAATTTGTGTAATCATATTATTCAATATATAAAATGATACTAGTGTTGCGTTTTTATTTATTTTTTTTCTTTAGACGGAACTTCGTGGCATCATTAATGAACGACGTCGTGATAAATTTCCTATGATTCAACGAAAATCTGAACTTCCACATAGTAGAACTACTATTCGTGCACTTGAACAACATCGTCGTCCAGATGAATATTTAAAAACTCAACCTGATGGTTAAAGTGTTCAAGTAAAATAGAAACACATATATATATATATATTTTTTTTTTCTTAATTATATTAGCTAATAAGTATCCCGGTCTCAACAGTTGCTTTTGACACACTCTCACATACACACCCACATATGTGAATATAAAAACATATACAGTTATGGTATAAGCTTCATTTCGTCTTTGCAAATATCGCAAATTGTTGACTATGTCAGTTTATTTAAAACTATTCAAAGTGTTGAAGAAACGAACAAGAGTGTCGTTACATAAAACTTTTGAGTGTTCTTTTCATTATTGTATTAATTGATGCCCCTTTTTAATACTTCATCCTTAAATCATTTGACATGTTTGTATTCTCCTTACTCACTCACTTACTCATTCTTAATCTGTCCTGCTCTTTACATCCACTCAATATTCTAGTTTAGTCTTTGGCTTGTCTCGTCTACAAACACACACATCTATTTCTGTATGTATGTGCGTTACATATATTTACATAAGAGATGCTTGTTTTCTGTTACAATTACAAATATACTACTTTTATTATTTTCAGTAGTAGCTTTCCACTTTGTTTATTTTGAATGAATGGTTGTATTTTTTCAACGGTTCATTTCCATTTCGATCATAATTGTGATCAATATCAACAAATGAAGCTGATACATATTTGTGCGAACACAAAAAGCAGGCTAATATTGAACCACGTAGTCACATGATTATGTGATGTTTTTTTTTAACGCTTTGTTTTCCTATACATCTTGTCTGTCCATCATCATTCAACAGCCTATTTATTACTCTTGACACAATTAACAACCGAAACAAATTAGTTTCTCAGGTCTCATTCTGTTTATCTGTTTAGATTAAAACAAGAACAGAACTGATAATCATCCAACTTCCTTCTTCTCCTATGAAACTATGTGTGATCTTGACCATGTCCCTTTTTAATTGTAATCATTTTCAATGGACCACTTTACTTTACTTTTGTTTCCACATTCGAAATATTGTTGTCTCATTATCTCATCATCACTGTTGATTGGTTTTTTTTCTTTCTGTCTATCTGTCTGTTTGTTTGTTTATTCAATCGCGCCTCGCCTAGTAGATTTTCTTTGTGTGTGTGTGTGTGTGTCAGTCAGTCAGTCAGAAGCTTGCAACAACAACAATAGAAACACGTCTTGTGATTGTCGTCGACTGAATTGTCCACTCTAAACACTCACTTCCTGTTAGTCAATAAATGAACAAACAATATTCAATAGTTGTGTAATCATTTTGTATTCAAATACCGATTACATAAATAAACATCTATGCAAATATTAATTTTATTATTATTATTAATTAAAGCTTATAATAAATACCATGGGAAGACTGAAAAAAAAAATACATGCACACTTGTTTAGCCTTTTAGCAAAATCATGCTAGTATTGTTGATGTTTTTCAAGTTCAAACTGAAGAATTATCGTTGAGATTCAAAAAAAGCTTCCTCTTATTTTCTATAGACATTCAAATATTCAAATTGTTGAATGTAAATCAGATCTCGTGACAAAAAAAAAATCATTCCATTGTTTTGCTTTGTGATAATGGATTAGTTAACTATGTGTTTAATAATTTAACACTGAACAACGAAATCGTTTGAATAATATTTATAGGTTATACAGAGTTTATTGTCACTACACATAACATTGTAGCATTAGTAAAAGTCTGTTTTTATGATAGTTGAATTGAATAATGTCAAGTGACAACGCATTGTTTCATGCGTAATTTGATTTAAAAAATACAATAAATTTCTTGTGTACTTCGTGATAAACTCGACGAGGCTTGTCGGTGGTTAGGCATAAGGTATACATGTTCCAACCACCTCAATTGATGAAGTAGTGAAATTTCATCAATTGATCTACCATCCATACCTAGTAAGCGTTTCCTAACTTTAGTATTGCTTACTCTGTTGTTCCAGGATAATAATCGTATAATAATAACCTACGAATGTCTTCTACTCTCAGCGGCCATGTTTCACAGCCATAAATTAGGACGGAGCGAACTGCTGCACAGCACACTCGTCCTTTGGTTAGCAAACGGATATCTCGTCTGCGCCATAAGCGATGCGACTTGACAAAAGCCAATCGAGCCTTCTGTATCCGTGCTGAGATTTCGTCAGTCACCAGGCCATCAGTACTGATGAGACTCCCGAGATAAGTAGAGCGGTTGACTCGCTCGACTACTTCACTCCATATAACTAGTTCAGGTGAAAATCGCATCCAGAACATGCTTGCATTGTTGCTCAGGGTAGTCAAAAGACTGCCTTTTTTTCATCGTCTTCACCGAATAGAACTATGTCATAGGTATATTCTAGGTCAATAAGCGATCCTCCTGGTAAGAAAAATCCTGAAAATTCAGACGACGAAAATGTTATATCTAGGAGCATGTCTATGACAAAATTAAACAAGAATAAGGGAATTGGACATCCCTGACGGATACTTCGAACTAAAGAATTCCGATTACAGTTCGCTATAAGCCTATCAGACCCTTCCGCTCTACCTTGCTTCAGATTTCCGATAGCTTTTTCGAATTCATAAAGATTTGGAGGACTTATGTTGATTTGCCATTCAGGATGATTGGAGATCGTAGGCAACCGAAGTGTGGCTGAATGCCAGTTGAATTGATCCCTGAAGTGTTCTGCCCATTGGTCCAATCTTCTGGATTGAGAATGAATAGTAAGACCATCCATTTCCGAGATAGCTTCACTCACATTCGAGTACCCAATTCCAATTTCCTTGACGAGTCCGAGTAGTTGCCACCTGTCGCCTTTTCCGTCTCCCTTGCTTTCTCTGCTCACCATCGTTCTTGATCATTGCGAAGGCTTTTCGTTACGATATTTTTCTCGCGTCGTTAAGCGCAAACAAATACGCGCTCGCACTAAAGCATTATCTCAGTCTAAACAAGTGCTCCAGAATGAACGACAGTTTTCAATAGAATCATTCCACCCATGGCTTGTGGCGGTCTGATCTAGTTGGGTCGACTTTGGAGGTCGCCAGGTCAAGAGCTGTTTTACCTTATGCCAAGAGTTAGTGTTTGCTAGGAATTGCTGCAGCAGATGGTCACCATTATCTTTTTTATTAGTCGCAACACAAAAAGATCCATCAGGGTGTCTTTCCTTTTCGATGGGTCTACTTATTTGAGCGATAAAGTCACCTGCGATTATTACTATATCAGAGCGCTTAACATTTTGGAGAGGTTTAGAGAGGTGTTTATAAAACTGATCTCTCATGTCGTCTGAACTGCAGTTAGTCGGAGAGTAGGCAGATACGACGAAGAGGCAACGGCGGGTTTCCCTATCTTTACGAGTCCGTACCGTCCCGTTTAATCGGACAGCGCATAAGCTACTGTCTGTCGAGATCCACTCTAAGAGAGCTAGTTCTGCCCTACGACTTAATACTATACCTACGCCGGCGAGGCCACAAGAAGCGGCATCAGGGCCACCAGAAACACGGAGCGTAAACCGTGTTGTTTCTCTATCTGTACTAGGTGAGATCAGATTGATGATTTTACTCGGATCTTGTATGCGCGTTTCGGAGAAACAACATACATCGATCACTAGGGATTCCAGAGTTCTAGCTAATGAAGCCTGTTGAGCCGTTTGGTATAGGGTCCGAAAATTTAGAGCTCTAATATGTAATTTCATACAGAGTTTCAAAAGACCAGGAATAATGTTTCGTGAGCTCATACCGTTTGCTTCAGTGGCGTGAGATTATAAACGATAGAAAGAAGGGTTGGTCGAGGAGATAAGATTTATGAAGAGGTGTAGAAACGTTTTGATTGTGACCAATCTGGTCTCGTGTGCTTTTATGGGTACGAGGGTAGATGTTAATTCCCGTTTGAGCATACTGTGGAAGGTTGTTTCTTGAGGAACCTGGAAAGATAGATTAGTGTTGGTCTTAACGACCTGGGTGTATGACCGTAGAGCCTAGGGGAATACTGCTTCAGGCCGGTCACGCACGGCCCTTTGTTGAAAGGTTTTCTGAGTATCAGCTCCACTCTTAAAAGCCCTTAGTGGGCACCCTTAACGCCGGAGAGGTGTGACATTTTTAGGGTCGACCTTTTCTAACCCTTCCTTCCATGTCAGAAGGCAGCATCACTGCAGATGTTGGTTGTCCCATGGAAACACCTTACTGCTGTCACACCCCTCCATCACAGTCAGCAGTACGACTTCGCCCTCAGACCTTGAGTAGCTGCTTTTAGTCTCATCGTTCTCCAATGGACCTGCCTGGCATGGTAGGACCTTCAGAAACATATGTTCCAGCCGATATAGCTCGGTTGGGTCATCATGATAGGCAAGGTAGGAGCTACGATCAGGTAGTAGCAGGTTGGAAGAAAGATAGGGGTGGAAAGTAAAAGACATGGCACAAATCTATGAATTCACTGACAAATGAACTGAGTCATGTAGGTAGATGTAGGCTACCTGGTTGGGGTCCGTGATACGAATGTCACTAATGGTTAGAGACCTAGAACGACATGGCCCAAAATCGTTTGCAATGGCGCAGGTGCATCAACACTTTGTGTTCTCTGAAATTCTAATCTTCAGAATTCCTCATCATCTATATCTATACTCGAATAATACCTTCGATCCCTAATATTTTCCGTAACCAGTAATTCTTCTACTATCTCCACCAACATGGGATTTGAACTGACGGTGGCGTCTCCGTGTTAATACGGTATGGCAACTTGAACTGACGCACATACGTATGAAGTTCCACGTTGTAATTGACCGACTGACTGACTTATGAAAAGGATAATTGAACAATATTTACATAATATACATCAATTTATTACAAATATTTACAAAACTCGTTAATTAATTCAGTTTCAAAGACCTTCTTGTGTTAAATTGTCTAAAAGGTTTTGTAATTTTCGTTTCAAAACAGTTAAACTGGAAAATATAATTGCTCTCGGTTGTAATGACCCACAAGTTTCGATGTTGAAATAGAAACGATTTGGCTACATGAAACAGTCAAATAATTTTTGAAAGAAAGAAAGAAAAGATAAGAAGTTATTTACTTCTTTATCAATATCTAACAGAAAAATGATTCACTGCATTGACAAACAAAAAAAGCTTTTCAATCAACTCGATATGATATTGAATTATAGAACAAAGATAAATTCTTATTGTAATGTTTGAACAGAACTATGTACCACCACAAGATATTACGCCTGAAATCAGAACAGCGATAGTATGCTTGTAAAACAGGAACTGCTACATTTCTTTTGAAGTCAGATTTTATCACGTTTGTGTACAGTAAAACAGAATTTTACATCGCCCAACATAACTCAGGTAGGCAGCCAGTGAGGATGTCGTTTAGGAACACATCAACTAAAATCTTTTTCAATCTTCACCAATTCTATCAACATCATAGCACGTTCAAGTAAGTAGTAATTGACGGTAAGTAACATATGTTTCAACCACTTTGAAAAGATTTTGAACCAGCTTTGATAAACCTCTGAAATTCAAACAGACAATAAGAGAAATTCCCACTTCTAACCAGTAACCTTATACACTATATCACAACCAACTGTCAAGTTAAGAGTGGAGGAAAATGCATAAGGTCATACGTTTCATTTGAAGATCGTCTGATCATTTAATAGATCAAGGATATTCAGGTTACATGTGTCCCTTAAAAACGACTAGCAACCATAGACAGATTGACAAGCAAATCACATCAGACTTCTACTCCCAACTTGAAAAGTATAACTACATCTCCTTAAAAATGAACTTCAGGTTACAAGCATAAAGGTATTACGTAGACTATTTGAGCGGCTTGAAACCATGCACAACAATCTCTTCGAAAAATCTAACAAACATCTACCAATAGTTAGTGAACAGCATACTTAATAGTCTTGATTTTGTACAAGTATATGTAGAGATCGTGATAAAGAAACATAATCTACTTACTAGTCTGAGTTACAAGTGACCGTCTGTTGAACGAATGTTTCGGGTACCGCAAACTGAAGGTACAGCATACTAGATTAGTTTCAAGTTCCGATGTCTCCAGAACATCCTGAAATCCCACTTTTAACAGGTGATTTACTGATTAGAGAGCTAACTTCAACTGACGATAAGTCAGGTAAACGGTCACAAATAATACTTCAACCTGCAAGGATATTTTTTCGTAGTGTTCTGTAACCCAAAGCAGAAGCAGTCAGATTTCAGCTTATACAGACCGTCAAGTCATATGTTTGATATACTGCTAGGTGACTGTTATGCAACTAACTGGTAACCACTCACAAGACCGAATTATTAATCCCAATCGCCCAATCAGCCAACGTCAAAGAGCATACTGCTAACTTGGAGATATGAATATTTACAAAGTATTACACGAAAAACAAATACGATTAACTTGCATTTAACTGATAAACGGTAAGTGGTATCGATTTTGTAGGCTACTCGCTCGCCTATAAAACTAACACCTGACTGTTAGTATGGATTCCTGAAAAACACACAGGTCTATGTAAACACACAGTAAATAAGGCGAGTCAACAAGAGATGTATGTCTTAACAGAATGACATAACTTACAAACTTTTGACATCAGTAACAAATCAAATAAATAGACTCATTTAATTATAATGCACAGACACTTTAAGAAAGGCATACATCTCAGACAAATAACACACTTACATGGCCAACATATGACGACTCATCAGCATCTCTTGACGGTACAGGTTGTACATCACGGTTACAAAATAACACCTTGATAGACACAGCATCAAAGAATAATTATCGGAAGTGAACTTCCACAAACCTTTCTTGATGAAGTGTTGATATGGTGTAAATTATGTTTATATCTTCGTCGCTTCTTTCATGACAACCCTACAGCCAGCTTGTTGAAATGCCTTTGTTTGAAATAGCAACGCACTTGAACGGTTATGGAAAGGCAATTAGCTTTAGTAAATTCCCAACTGCTTATTGGTTACAGAGACTGAACAGTTTGTGCGGAGCTTCATATATTCAATTATTTCAAAATGATAGGTTCTGTACAACTGCTCTATTCTATAAGTGCAGTAGCGTTTATTACGTCTACCAGAGAATGAACTTCGGAAGATCTTGTAACACGCGTAATCGGCAGTCAGTGAAAGGCAGAGGAAATCTAAAATCGCAACACACAGGGTTAATTCGAAACCTCACACCAAGAGAGAACACAAGGTTGTTGTCACGGCACTCTTTATTTTCAAAATCAAAAACGCGGGGGTTTTTGCAGGAAGAGGGTGGGGGTAGTACCAATGTCTTATGAGTCATCTTGTAGGTGTAGAGCACCCAGGGTTTGCTCTACAGCTTCCAAAGCTTTTGTGTTTGATCGCCATGAAACAGAAAGAAAACAGAACAAGTTAGCAACATCACACATAGTGATTTTGACTACGTTACACCACCCCCTCTCTCAATGAGGCACTGTCCTCAGTGCCCGGTCTCGGACAAGGATACGCTGCTTCTCCTTCAGCTGGTATCTCATAAAAACTAGTAGCAGGTGGTGGGTCTGTGAATCGGGCATCAGCAGGTACTGTTGTCCGATCTGGCTTTATTTGATTGTAGTGCACCGTTATTACATCGTCCTGAGGTCGTTGCGGATTACGTAACACAAACGCCGTGGGGGATCGGGTGAGGACGATTTCGAAGGGGCCATGCCAAGGCTGGTGGAATTTACTGCAACTCCCTGTTGATTTCATGGGGCGGCGTAACCAGACACGGTCCCCAACTTTATACACCGGTCCTTGCACTTGGCGATCATACATATCTTTTTGATGGCCGCTAGCCCTGCGCGAGTTGACGTTGACTAAACGGTATGCATCAGCCAGGCGGTTGCGGAGAGCGCGGATGTACGGAACATGTTCTTGTTTTTCGTACGGTAGTAAAGACGACTGAATCTCAACCGGGAGGCGTAGCTCATGCCCGAATAGTAGAATAGCAGTTGAGAATCCCGTAGACCCATGTACCGATGTTCGACAAGCTAGCATGCATTGAGGAAGCACCTCGTCCCACAACTCAGATGACGATCTGCTGACGAACGATTGTAAAATAGCTTTAATGGTTCTATTTGTCCTCTCAACTAGGCCTTTACCTTCTGGATGATATGCGGTAGTATGCGTCTTCCGCATTCCCAATAGCTTGCATATTTCGGCAATGAGATGACTTTCGAAGGCCGGACCTTGGTCGGAGTGGAGTGAGAATGGGGCACTATAACGGGAAATCCAATGATCAATGAAAGCCCGTGAGACAGTTAGGGCGTCTTGTTTTGGAATGGGTACTGCTTCGAACCATTTGGGGAAATAGTCTACCAAAACTAATATGTAGCGATTTCCTTTCTTCGTCGTCGTCAATGGTCCCATAATATCAATACCAACGCGCTGGTGCGGTCCAGTCGTTCTCATCGGCATTAACGGTGCGCGTGGTGTTTGCTTGGGCGATTTTATACGGCAGCACGTGTTGCAGTTTTTGCAGAAGTCGGTTACATCTTCATGAATAGACGGCCACCAAAAGCGCTGTCGAACAGCATGCTCAGTTCTTCGTTCTCCTGCATGGCCGAGTTCACGATTAACTTGCTCTACAATACTCTGTGTCTTTACTTGCGGTACTATAAGCAGGGGTCGGCTGGACTCATTAATTAGGAATAGCGTGTTACTATATGTGGTGAGGTTAGCCGTGCCTTTAACATATCAAATGCCTGTTGACATTCGTTGGTCCATAAGAATTTTCGTCCCTTATGTGTCAGCCTGTGAAAAGGTGCTGCAAATGATGCGAAGTCACGAACAAAACGTCTGCAATAGGATGCTAGACCAAGGAGGCTGCGATCGTCATCAGGTGTTTTTGGTTGTGGTCAAGTAACAATGACACGCGTCTTCTCATTATCTGTACTCACGCCATCTGCGGTGATACGATGTCCTAAGAATACTAATTCCTTCTGCAAGAGACGGCATTTGGATGGTTTTACTTTTAGGTTTTGTTGTCTAAGACGCTGCAGAACAGCTTTCAGGTTAGCATTGTGTTTTTCGGGTGTGCCACCGTATACAATAATATCATCAAGGTAAATCAAACATTTGTGGGGCGCTATATCTTGTAATACTGTTTGCATCAATCTTTTAAAAGTAGCCGGGGCGTTCGTTAATCCGAAGGGCATTACCTGGAATTCATACAAACCATTTGGTACTATAAATGCAGTTTTCTTTCTATCCTGTGGTCGAACTTCTACTTGCCAGTACCCAGATGCTAGATCTAAGGTGGAAAACCAACAAGCACCGTTTAGGGCGTCCAGTGTAGCATCAATGCACGGAAGTGGTAAAGAATCTCGTTCAGTTATGGCATTAAGGCGTCGGTAGTCTACACAGTCGGAGAGAGGAGTCCTTCTTCTTCACAAGAACAATAGGAGACGCCCAGGGAGATGATGAAGGGACTATGATCTTTTTTGTCTAACATATCCTTTATCATCGACTCTTGTTCTTTCGGTACGGTTACAGGTGTTCGGTAGTGTCCAATCGATGGAGGTCTAGCCATTCGACTGTCTAATTCTAGTCAGTTGGCAGTTGGTTGTGAGTTTGTATGTCTCGGGATTTGAATGAAAACGTTTGTTTCAAGGCAGTAGGGTTTTTGGATACAAACAGCCGTCACATTACCTAACCGGAGATCAGCTAGTTGCAATGTGGAGAGTAATAAGGGTAATAAGAATAAATTAAAATGATAATATGAATAAGATTTCAGAACTGAGTAATATATAGATGAATTTAGTTTATTAATTGGTAGTGAAGATTGTGAGAGAGGACCGAAGTGTAAGCAAGGGAGAGGAATAGGCGAGATAGATCAATTGAGTGATCTGAGGAGATGGCAATGGTAACAACTAGCGGGTCTCAAGATATGCATCAGGCACAGCTTGTCCAAGAGGGAGATGATAGTCCGCATGTGAGTACGTGATTATCAAGTCTCTTCTTAAAGCAATCCACCGAGTGGGCTGTGGTTACCTCGGCTAGGAGAGCATTGCAAGTTGGGACGACTCGCAATGAGAAAAAGTGTGCACGAATCTGAGTGTTTGCTCTTTGATGTGCAATCTTTTGAGGATTGCCTCGAGGGGAGTGGTGGTGATGCATCGGTAAGATGCTCACATTGGGATGGTTTGGCGTGTTTAATATGGTGTACACCATAATCAGGTCACCTCTGATTCTCCTGTAGCTCAGTGGGAATAATCCCAAGAGCTGGAGTCTATCGTCGTACGGTTTATTTTTCAACCCTATCACCCATTTGGTTGCTCGTCTCTGCACTCGATCCAAGAGATTAATGTCCCTTTTAAGCAGAGAGGGTGCGATGACGTTGTGAACCTCCAAGTGTGGGCGCGCGTACGTCTTAAACAGGGTTAAAAATAATTTCGGGCTGATAGCACCAAGCTGTCTTCGCATAAAGTGAAGAGTCGCATTTGCCTTGGCTGCATCCCCTACATAGTTCGGACTGGTGTGGAGGCTTTCTGTGGTTATTAAACCAAGATCGCGCTCTGAGGAGATATTAGGGAGCGGACTTCCATTGAGAGTGTAGGTGGTTTGCGTCATATAAGGCAGGAAATGCATGACGTGGCACTTCGGTTGGTTGAGTTTCAAACTGTTTTTCACTGCCCATTTCTCAATGGATGTAAGGTCCTTTTGAAGCAAAGTCAAATCCTCTTCGCTTCTAATGGACCTCCAGATCTTCGCATCGTCTGCGTAGATCAGTGCCGTTGAGCTAACTAAGACTAGCAGGTCGTTAATGAATAATAAGAAGAGGAGTGGGCCCAGTATGGTCACCTGTGAAACTCCCAATGTGGATACTCACCAACTCGCGTGCACCCTGTTTACCTTGATGCGAAACTTTCTATTCTCAAGTTAGTTTCTGAGCCAAGATACGAGTGGGTCCGTGAAGCCAATCTCCACAACCTTTTCGATTAGGCGTACGTGGGTTAGGGTTAGGGGGGGCACTGTGTCAAAGGCTTTTGCGAAGTCGAGAAATACTACGTGCACTGGTATTTTACGGTCAAAACAGGATATCCGACTGTCCCATGCGATGGGAAGATTAGATGCATACGACCTGCCTTTCCGAAACCCGTGTTGAGCTTCATGGAGTATTTTATTGTTATCCATGTACTCCTTCATTTGTTCGTCCACTAGCCCTTCCATAACCTTTGATAATATTGGTAGTAGTGCGACTGGTCTGTAACAGGCTGGGTCCTTTCTATCTCCTCGTTTGAAGATTGGAGAGAGAGTAGCTTGTTTCCATTCAGCTTGGAATTGGTGTGACTCGAGTGAATGCCTGAACAGGTTGCATAACGGTGAACAGAGGGCTTCAGCGCACTGTTGCAAGACTATAGGGCGGATGTTGTCACAACCTGGTGACTTACCTGGGCGTAAGGATTTTAGTTTCCTTAATACTAGGTCAGGAGTGATACAGATGTTCCCTCAGCCGTCAGCTGGCATTGGGTTGGCGTAATACTCTCAACATGTAGACGCCTGGTTTAATTGATCAGCAAAAATTGGTGTAAAAGATCTCGGCCATCTCTATGTTGGTGAGGTCTTCCCCCTTTGGTCCTATTAGAGAACACAACCCTTGATTAGTAGGTTTTCTTTTGGACATGAACCTAAACAGATGTTTCGGGTTTGACTCTATTCTGGCGGCAAGTTTCGTCTGGATTTGTCTCCTGTGTCTTCTAATTTTGGTACTTATTTCTAAATATCTAATGTCTTTCACATGAGACAGTATAAACCAATGGTTTGCTTTCCGCTCGATCCTTGTTCACTCAGTACGTTTCCAGGTGTTTTGCAGTGTCCAATGAATGTAGGGCCAGCCAATCGATTGTCTATTTCTAGTCAGATGGCAGTTGATTGCGAGTTAGTATGTCACGTGATTTGAATGAATTAATTCATTTCAGTGCCGTATTATATCTCGATACCAGCAGTTATCACATTACTATTTCGGAGGTCAGTCAGTTGCATTGTACCTCGTCACAACCTATTAGTTGAATTTTTCTGAATGTTTACTGAGGATTATGTCATACATGTACCAGCTTGTATTACACATAATATTCTTTTCGAGTTATAAACTAACACCTAGATTCAATATCTGGCGCATATTAGGGCTACATGTTTTATTGAATGACAGTTTAATTAGAAATCTGATGGTCAATGTACAAGTATTTTATCGTTGACTTCTGAATTTCTACAGAATTTCCTTTGTATTGAATTACAAGAAACATGAAGGCAATTCAGATGCAAGTTTGGTATTGAGCATTTTGAAAACTAATGTCAAATCACATGGAGGCCTTCCATATAATAAAATTGGTAGTTTTAATTTATCCTACAACTCACTGCTGGTTTTATGTGATACTCAAACTTAGGACGAACGAATGCTGCTCACAAATGCGCATTGAGGAGGCCAATGGCTTTATGTGTAGACTATAGAGCTCTGCAAGCTGAGGGTAAGAAACGGTTCTTCTATTAATTAAAAGGTACTATATGTACCTAAACAAAATTAACACAATTTGTTTCCAATTCCGGAAGAATGCTTCCGTATAGGTCCGAAAATGCAAACTTTCACTCCAGATACAGGTTTCGCCGTTCAAGGTGTCAAATTCGATATGGCTGACGACATAATAAAGTATCATTTCAAACAACATAATATAGTTTAGTAGAAAACGTAGAAACTCCAATAAAGGTACAAGAAATAGAAACTATAACAAAATACGAAGATTAACATCACAAAATGAGATTAAACAGTACCAAAATGTAGCACAGAAAGAGTCGGTAATAACGTATCACAATTATGTACATGGAGGGATTTTCCAAAACAGGAATTCGAAAAGGATTCTTCACCGGCTCGCAAAATCCCTCCATGAAAAGCAAAGCTGTTTAAATGCCTTAAATCGTGGTTCACTCTCATAATCTTAACCACAACAGAAGAATGAGTAAGACTAATAGCAGTACGCCTAAACGCCCCACAACATGGATATGACCTATGAAGCTTATTATGTACCTGTACCTTTTGATCAGGTTCTTGATCTCTCCATCTTAGTACAAACTTCATCCACTTAAACCACAATGACATGCATGACACGTCTTAGCGCTGGTCAAATCCTGCTCATGATTTATCTTATATATCGCCAATCCACCACTACTTGCTGCAAACGGCAGACACGATGAAGTCAATGATGACGGTTTATCAACACAAATTCCTTACCCATAATTAATACGCAAGGGTAGAATCTCTAATTTTCAAATTTCCCTGCCAGTTGAAAGCTCTGAATGGTATAATGCAGTAACAAGATTCAATTCTCCATCTACCAGCATTCATGACGGTAGGGCGATAACCTCAATCTACCCATGTCTGTGTGGCAGAACATTTTGTTTGCTTACGGCTCCTTACGATATAGCAGGATGTAACAAATCAGTGATATTGATGTTACTTTTCCTTGTTAACCTCGTCTACAACTCATGTCTGTAACCTTGCACTGGTTTTTACTTCCTACCGAGAAATCCTATTACAAGCTGGTCTGGACAACTATACTAAAAAAGAGCTCATTCATAACTTCTTGAGCCGAAGAGTTAAAAATAAAAAGAATAAATAAAACAAAATATTATATCACTGAGCCTCTTTATTATATCTTGTAAATCAACATTATTACTAACAACTTGGTTCTCCTGAATTTCCTCTATTTATTCGACTAACTTCCCATTAGTTATCTCACTACTGAATTGTCTTCATTAACCTACATAAGTGCAGGTGTACAGTAATGATATTAAAAAAAGTCTGAGTAAACATACCCTTGTTTTATCTATAAACGTATTTTCTGTTCCGCTCCTCGTCCCGTTTTCTTTATTCCTCTTTTTTCAGAACCTTATTCCACTCCTCATATATTAGTCTGGATATTTGCAGTAGACTTGGTTACCCTACCCAAGAACATGTGAAATCATTAGCTGACGAATATCAACCAGACCTCTGTACATTTGCCGCATCAATTCTTGTTATATGAAAACCCATCTGTACCATGAATCGTTTCTCAGTCCATAAGATGATTGTCGTAACGCAACCTTCGTAACTTGCGCCAATTACTCGCTTTGTACATTCCATCTTTAAGAAAACAATGAATCTCGTGAAAAGTTTCAGTAACTGTATACCGTTTTAAAAAAAAATATGTTGCTAATCTTAACATTTTGATCTTGCCTGTAAATTGGCATGTCTCTTGTAACATGTTTGTTATTTGAGAATAAATTATTATTATTATTATTATTATTATTATTAGGAGGTTTGATCAGCTTTCGTCATCGTTGGCAAATCATTTGAATCATCATTGACATCAAGATTATAATCATCGCCCTCGTCATTCATATCTGTCCGACCAGTCATATTTTTTCTGCCATCACTAGCAACAGCAGAGTGAAACTCTTCCATTGTTGTGTAGCTCAATCCGCTAGATGAAACAACAGTATAAGTATCATAATTCGAAAACGTAAAACTCACTTGTTGTTTTACATGTTCCACTTCAGAAACCCTAATCATGCGCACATCAGTAGAATCTTTACCATACAAAACTGCAGACTGGCGGTTACCAACAGATGCTTTTTTCTCATCAACACCGAGCCGACTGTCAATCGGATATGAAACAATTACAGTTGCACAAGTTTGTGCGTCTTCAATCACCTCTAAAATTGCAGCCGGTTTCGAAGACAAAGCATTAGACGATCCACGTAACGAACCAGATTGACTAGTCACCATGGGTGAATTGCTCACACCTGCTGTCTCACCACAATTGCCGTCACTACTACGATTCAGATGACTACTATTCTCATCACAAATCACGGCATCCGATCGAGAACGAAGTTTGTGTATCTTAATCGAAGTAGCATTATCCACATGTCGTTTCTTCTCATCCTCACCTTTGCAGAAGTATGTAAACGTAATGTAGGCCGACTACGATGCCGACGAGTGTCTTTGGATGTTCCTCGGTTACAGTTAACCGCAGGGGTATTATCACTACTATTATCTTCGGTAGCTCTAGCAGTAGAACTAGTCGTACTATTCTCTTGACATCCGTCCGACTCCTGGCTGATGTCCAGCTCAACTCGATCAACATTACTTTGATCATTACGAATGTAATTCACCTCATCTGTCTTATCACGGCTGGTAGTGCTGATCCCGAGACTTGTGGTACACGTCAATGATGGTGGAGTGTGACAGGTGATCAATTCCGTGCTCGATTCCCCATGCTGGATAGTCAACACAATAGCATGTCCATGAAACCCAGATGACTTGTTGCTATCTGAGTATTGATCGTGATCCTTCCAAGTAGTGTAATTACTATGACTGACGCTATTGCCACCATCGCCTACATTTTCCACCCTTAAACATCCGATCTTGTCCTGAACTGAAGTACTCGATGGAACTACACAAATAACAATTGAAAAAATCTCACTACTTATAGCGATTCCACCTTCTGTTCCAACAATTTTGTTATTCACATGACTATTCACCTCGACCTTATCGTTGTTGTCATCCATAGTGATATTTGCATTCTTCGCAGTTGTTGACGAATTGCGGGATAGTTGGCATGCAGGCTTAAAGGGTAAGCTACGACTGCTGCCTCTTATACTAACACTATCAATAATGCTTTGACTACTTGCACTGGTATGCGACTGTCCATCGCATTCTGACTCTGAACAACCATCAACAGGACTTGCTAAGCCACTACAAGATTCACTTTCACTACTACGACATTCTTTAGAACTAGAGATAGTAGTCGACAGACATCCTGATCGTGCAGCAACATGAAGTGCTGTGTCACTATCCACGCTTGATATTCTCAAAGCAGCTCTAGGTTGTGATTGACAGTTAACCCTACGAGAAGGGACCCAAACATACGCTTCGTTCCATACAGTCAAATCTGTTTCATCATTATTTATATCCACGGCACCTATTTTCTTCTGTTTGCTCGAATCCAAATTACCATTCCTTGCCAAACGAATTAAATGCGTATTTCGAGCAGCTAGGTGACGTCTACCATCACATTTCTCTGATGCTTCTTGATGCTTAAACCCTCTGCATTCTTTCTCCTTCGCTATCCTCAAAAAAGCCAGCTCATCCTCTACAGATACTGACTTCTGACTAGGATAGATGTCAACAAGCTCTACGTAATAAGGCTTACATATTCGGTCTTCAAGAGATTCTAGTTTACTAACACGATTAACAATTTTTCTGGTGTAGGTTCAAAGGCATTCGATGGATTTTTGTGTCCCGATGGCAGGTGGCTATTTAACTTCATATCATGTCCTGTTTTTGGGCAGTTGGCTGATAGTCCAAATCTACTACTAGCCATCTTTGCACGGGACGATATAAACTCTGTAAGTTCGGCAGATGTGAGCTCTCTGTCCTCATCACTCCATCCAACTGCCAGCTTTGTCCACTTGATCTGCATGCGATGAGTGAACAGCTTCAATATTCTTTTCAAATTTACTGAGGAATTCAATTTAGTGATACAATTCATTTGATCCAACACCATGAAACAGTTTTGCATCTTAATGCTTAAGTTCGATAGCTGCTCGGCATCATTATAATCAACATGTTCAGGATGAAACAGCTGTTCCAACGTTTCCGTAAGTATAGCGTGCTGACTTAATAGCCTTTTAAGAATTCCTTTAGCCCTTTTATGTCTCATGGACGCTTCAAACTTCACACATTTGCCGATGGTTGTTCTCGCCTTACCCAGACAGTAGTGAATCAAATATAGTAAACGCAAACTGTCGCCGTCAAATGGAGATGCAAATGAATTTCTAGTATCCACGAGGTTGTCCGTCGAGAAAGCTAAAACGAATATTGAAAAATCGATGAAAAAAGGCGCAAGAAAAATATATAAACGTCCCACGATTATTAGATTATGATATAAAGTATGAGAAAACGAACAACAAGAATAAAGAAAGAGTAGTACCAAAAAAAGAGTTCCAAGGATATTGCGCACAATCAATTATCACATTTCAGTGAACTTTCAACTAGACAGCACTGCATTAAATGAAATATTCATCTCTCTTCATTTCACATCTTTCTCCTTCCATCTAAATTCTTGTTTATCTTGTGACTTTCTGTTGACCTTAAGCACCCACGTATTTCTAGTAGAATGATCAGTTTGTTTTTTGTAAAAATGGTATGATTTTGTCATATGTGAGCGTGGCACTCTTATCATTACTAATGAAGAAATTGAAATGTGACCACGCTAAACAGCTCAATGTCATGATCTGGTAGAAATATTATTCTATCCTGTGTGATTGTTCCAATGGGAATTAGACCAGCTTCATCTTTCCATCACAGACTGACGAATTATGGTGATTTGATAATGCACATCACATCATGTCGGTGAATCATTTCGAAGCGATCACACTAAGGGAATTTTGAATTCAGTTTGATATCATATACTACTTATGTGAACATAAGTAGCGTACACCATGAAAATAAGTAGAATGAGTGGTAATAATGGTAGCAGTAGTAGCAGTAGTAGTAGCAGTAGTAGTAGTAGTAGTAATAGTATTGGTGGTATTGGTAGTGAGAGTATGATTACTAGAAGAAAAAGAATAAGAAAAATAAACAGCAGTAATGCTGTCAGTTGTAATAATATTAGTATTATCAGTGGTAGTTGTTGTGGTGTTATTTTTACTACTGATAGCATAACACTTAGTGTCAATTGTCGAATCTGTGTCTGTAATGTAAGGAATCGGTTGATAGGTGTAAGCAATGGTAAGATTACAGCGATTGAACAAGAACACAATGAAAAAGAAATTTGTCAGCGTTCATTTTCAATAGATGAAATGTGGAGAGAGATTTATTGGAATACTACTGAAATAAAAGATGATGTTGCAACTGCTTCAGGTATTGTTGCTATTCAGTCGAATGAAGCGATGCGGAAATAATGCAGACGAACTTCCAGGATCAAGCGTTCCATGATCTACGTATGTGCTGTTCATGATAATCATGGCGCTTCATTTAAAACATCGCTCTTTTGATTGCTTCTTATTTGTAATGCTTCTCACTTTTGTTTGGAGATCGCTTTGAGTCATCATTTGTTTTATTTTTTTTTGTCATTCGCCGCCTAATAATTTGTCTTTTATTTAAGGATCTTTTCGACGTTTGTCGTGATACTTTAGTTTTCTTACGGAACATTTTCTTTATACACTTATATGCAGAATTCTTTTTCCCTGTGTAATTTCCTTTCATCTAAATCTGTTTTAATTTTCTCTCCATATATGGAATTCATTGAAGTGTTTTGTGATTGTTAATAATAAAGTTTATGTGTAGTGTTGCATGATTATTTTTAGATTTGGCAATAAATGAATAAATATTTATGATACGATGTTTTTGGCAAATGACTTAAATATTTTTCTTACCTATCAGTTAGCAATTTCACTGTTCAAATATGTTTTTTCTTTTTTCGTTATATTCAACCAATCATGATGAAGGTCGCCTTAAGTGAAATAAGTATAAATAAATTTTTTGGACAAACTATTCTACACAACCTACAATACAGTTTTAACTGCCTAAAGGAAATGATGATGTCAAGAGCCTGCTTATTGTCGACGATCGTTCCACTGTTCGCGATTTTCGTTCAGTCTCAATATTCAGGTAAGACTCGCATGAAATTTTACATTTTACTTGGTGTTTTTTGTTGAACATATTTTCCAATAAAACCATATCAATTATTCGGCACACCTAACTACGCATTATTGTACGATATTTTTGTTCAATTTCAATGCATACATGAAGAAATTTCTTGTGATCTTCTTCTATTGTTTATCTCGAAAGATGCTAGGAGCAATTAGAAATACTATTTCTTCACTCAACAACTTCTTTAAATTTGATGATCTGACTTAAGTTTTAAATTTGTTCGGACAAACCAGAACAAAACTGCACAGTACTCTCTAAAGCATGACAACAACTACTAGAGTGAAAAACTTGTAAGTGTAGGCTACCTTTCGCTTGAGGAAATTATTAGTTAGAAACTAAACCTTCCTGGACATTACTAAATTGCATACATATACTACTGGCGATACAATTGACATGAGATGAAAAATTATAAGCTCAACAGTGAGGAAAGCCTAAAATAAGCAATGTGGGACAAGAGAGGAAACGGTATACACATACCAATATCTAAGGTGAAGCCAAGAGGAGAAAACTATCTAATGCGATATTATATTCTTTTCTCATAGTCACATTAAAATCGGGTGTAAACATAAATGAGGTTGAACAGAAAAAATGTATCTGAGCATCTAAAATTATAGAAGCGATATAAATAAACCTTCTTAGGATAATAATAACAACAGCGAATAAATACAACCAAAACAAACTTAATAAAGGAAAACAGCTATAGTCTAAATTAAACGCAAGTGTGTTTTCATTTTTCGGTTGCATAAATAAGGATGAATTCAGTCACATTTTCATTGTATTTATTGTAAGATAAATGAAAAATGCTCAAACAGTATATATAAATATGCAGAGAAACCCTATGTCATACGAATAGTTAACTGTCGTAGCACGAAAAATTCGCTACGGATGTAAGTGATTTCTAGAGGACATTAGTATAAAGTTACTGACCATGACAACAAAATTATAGGCATTTTGTAAGTTGACCACATTTTCGCCGAAGGACATAAGCATGTTATACAAAACTACGAAATAGGCGATCTAGTGAAAGGTGAATTGAGGCTGGTCTTAACCGAGATTTCAGTGCACAGGAAATAATCATATACCTATTAAAAATCTCTGAACACTGTTTATTGAGTATCTGATATAATGCTGTGTTTGTATTATCTTGTACATTTATTCGTGATTTTGTAGATCAATGTCTAAGTAAGTGGAAATTAGGCAATTCAGGTGTTATTTAAACGGATTATTTGAAATCATATGACAAGCAATGCACTTAAAGAGACTGTGAGTTGCTGACAGTGTACATAAAGTAACTTGCAGTGATCTGTGTTTGTGCAAGGAAGCTGTTGGTGGTGTCAAACTCACTAATGATTCTAGATCAGTAGTCACAATATGGTGAAACTGATTCAGCATTTTGTGACTGGTGCTCAGTGTCTATCAGTGAGCATCTAAATGACATCATTGTTCACACTGATATACACAACAACTAATTGAATTATATGAATTAGAGACAGATATGTAGTTTCCAACTATCCATACCTGCGAAAAGTTTTTTTGCCTTATCATGCATACAAAAAGATAAGATAAATATAGATGATAGATTATTGAATTATGAGTAAGTTATAATGAAACAGATATCAGGTAATAAATTTATTTCTCTATTAATCGACAGATGAATGTAGTTGTGAGTTGTTTGATTTTACAACACAGTATTTATTTGAATTTATTTAAACGGATTATTTGAAAACACCTGACAAGCAATGCACTTTAAGGGATTTTTAGTTGCTGCTGCTCTGAACATCCAAAGCGAAAAATCAAAGCTGATGGTGTTCATCAAGTAATTTGAAGTAAACTGTGTTTGAGTGTCGAAGCTGTTGGAGGTGTCAAACTCATTATTGATCATAGACTAGCATTCACTATGTGATGCGACTGATTCAGCATTTTGTGACTAGTGCTCTGCGTTTGTCAGTCAAGGTGTTTTCGGCTTTGAAGATCACATTTGATCTCGTAATGGAATATTAGGATGTAATGGTGTGACGCATTCGTCTTTTCTTTATTGCTGTTTCAAGCAGACTATCTGTAGGATACATTTCTGTCTGTGAATGTACATGTATAGGAATATTTATTTAATTTTTGTACATGAAACTTATTTATTTCATTAGCGGAGACGAGTTTTTTAGGTATGCTCTCATATTTAGCTATATTTATTTAATATTAGTTGATTAATCACTTATGTTTCGATGGAATAACAGCTAGGGCTGTTTGTTTAGTATGCTTTATCAACGGTCAATCGTCGAATAAACGATTGGCATTTTGAGATGTGCAGTACATACATTTGTCCGAACATGATGTGAACACTGCTTAGTCTCTACGAATTAATGTCGCAGTGACATCATGTTTTACGCTGATCCGTTCAATTATGACAATCGCTGTTTTGGAATACATTTAGGTTTGAAATTCAAGATCGATGTGCCTGAAGATTATTATGATAAAGATGAAGGAGACATATGCTTAGTTTACAGGACCTATTGAAATAGATGACTGAGAGCATGTAGTTGTGTCTGCAAATGCACACCACAAATGAACCAAGTTACAGAGTAAATATTAAAATAAAATATATTGTTCTAAGAAGTTGTGACTAAACAAGGTATTCATATCCTTGAAAAGAATTCGCTACAACTGGAGACGAAATTCATCATTTCAGTAAGCAATGGTTTTATGATTACTGTTAATCAAATGTTGTAGTCGCAAGTCACTGATGCTTTAGATCGAATTCAGCTATGTGACATTTTTTTTCCTAGCAACAGTTAGTCGAAGAGAAGTTAATGGAGATCTTGACGTGTACATCACATATACTAGAGTGTACACCAGTGTGTATGTGTGGTGTTTGTGATGGTCGAGCAATCGATAATTTTAGACTAATAGTCACTATTCATTGCTGTCGATACAGAATGATGCGACTTCGGATCAATCTTTAGGAGTTAACGTTGTAGTGATATGGAAGTATATATTGACTCGCACAATCTTGATATTTGATTAAGCTATCTGATGTCTAAATAATTGAACGAAGAATTGTAGGTAGTTGCTGTGTTCAGACTATTGAAATTGAGTCGGTTAGAATACGAATACAGAATAGAATGCAGGAGATGATTGGCACGGATGAAATACATTCATATAAATACACATTACCAAATACGAAAAACAAATAATACTTACAGATGACTCACCGAGAAGTCAAAATGTAAATGGCACAAAAAAGAAAGTTATTTGGTTTGTAATTGAGTGCACTGATAATGAAAATATTGTTATTACAGTACAATGTATGGGTATGTTGAAAATTAACAGATAAGCATATTGACTTGATATAATTATCATTATAATTTTATTCAGATGAATGATGACGCATTGCCGTAAACCTTAATTTGCGACAGCCTAAATGTTAACCCGATTACTGAGACTCGACTGTGTACACAAACTAAATTTTTAAATGATGACGGAGTAAAGATCAAGCATTGTTGATATTCAAGTCATCACTACCAACTGACTGACAAACAGACAAAATGTAACGCTCTCGACTCAGCATGATGTGACTACTAATCAATGCACGTTTCAGTTCACTTCTAACCACCAGCATCATACACGCACAATCAGGAACATTGATATACTTCATTGTGTAGTGTTGTGCAAATCGCACTCAGTCCCATGACAGAAAGAGGAACGAACCATGGAGAAGACAGATGTGTATCGTAAAAGAACACTTATCGGAGAAATCTTAGAGCAGTTGATCTTATCGCGAATTCATTGCACAGGAAATAATCGCATACTTAGTTAAAAGCTGTGAACGCTTTTTTTATAAGTATCTGGAATAATACTGTGTTTCCATCTTTTTCTACTTCTTTTCATGATATTGTAGAAGAATGTGAATGTAAGTGGTCGTTCAGATATTCATATGATATTTGAAAAATTATTTATTTGATTTTTTTTAATGCAATGCACCTAGAGTGATTTTCAGTTGCTAGTGCTCTGAATATCGGAGGCGATAAGTCGGAGCTGATGTTGTTCATCAAGTCATTCGCACTGAACCGTGTATGTGTGAGGAATCTGTTGGTTTTGTTAATTTCATTATTAATTCTAGACTAATAGTCAAAATATAATGTGACTTACTCATGATTTGACTACTGATAAGTCTTCAGCAGTTCACATCATAATGTATACTTGTCTAATGCAGACTGTGTGGATCTTGACAATTCGCCTATTCGAAACTATCAGACTCGAAGAAAATTTCCGTCCAATGAGTTAATTATTGGTAATTATAAGACTGACACAAGTTTCATCAGGAAAAAACATATGTCAAATGCATAAAGATATGCGAGAATAATTGAAAAAAAGAATGCCGCAAAATATCTGATTCATTCAATCATAAAGAATTCCCAAAATTACTATAAACAAAAATATCACATAACTTTCAAATATATAAAATAATGGTTAAGGTAAGATGAGACCTCACGGTAAGTTATACTATTATTGATTTAAATATAAATTCATCGATAAATTGCTGATCAGTGAAAACCGATGACAGACGAGCTGTGTGTGATAGTTCGCTAATCATCATTAGCAATAATTGAGATCTTGTGATACCCAACACAAACATTCGTGTGTACCGTCAGCGTGGAAGTGTGATTTCGGTGCCGCTCAACACATCGAAGATAGTGCACTAATAGTCAAAGTATAATACTGTAAAATCAGCCAGAAGTGATTACTGCCTAATGCCGATGTGTTGAGTTCGCGTAAAATTAACGAATACGCTGACACGTGCAGTCATGACAGTCGATATTGTTGATTGTTAGTGTTTACGACAGTACCGTTGTTGCTGACGATCTAACAACCTAATGAAATTCATAGAAGTCGATGTTGGATTTTGACAATATCGGTTGTGTTCAACTTCAGTTAGTAGCTGTAATGTGTATGCCATTTACTTTATTGAGAATACCGGAACTTACAAGTTGGGCGTAAGAATATGTGACTAATTATCGATTTGTTTCCATTGCAACAAACCTGATTTGAATTTGAAGCATGCTGTGTCGGTAGGTTTTCCTTCTTAAACGTCAATAAACATTTAAAATGAATAATCTAGAAATTCGAAATGAGATGAATGAGAACGCATCAGCGTATACCGTAATTGACGGCCGCCAAATTGTCGAGCCGGTTACTGAGACTCGACTGTGTACACAAACTAAATTTTTGAATGATGACGGAGTAAAGATCAAGCATTGTTGATATTCGAGTCATCACTACCAACTGACTGACAAACAGTCAAAATGTAACGCTCTCGACTCAGCATGATGTGACTACTAATCCAGGCCTTGAACGCTTTTTTTATAAGTATCTGAAATAATACTGTGTTTCCATCTTCTCCTACCTCTTTTCATGATGTTGTAGAACCATGTTTAGGCAAGTGGTCTTTTATTGATTCAATTTTTATTGAAAATAATATTAACTAACTATTTGATATTGGATAAGGAAAAATCAACTTTAGGGGATATTTGATTTTGCTAGTCATTACATTCAATGCAATAATTCGGAGCTGATGATGTTCATCAAATACGTGCAGTGAACTGTGTTTGTATGAAGAAGCTTTTCGAAATATCAATCTCATTAGTGATCATAGACTAGCATTCACTATGTGATGCGACTGATTCAACATTTTGTGACTAGTGCTCTGCGTTTGTCAGTCAAGGTGTTTTCGGCTTTGAAGATCACATTTGATCTCGTAATGGAATATTAGGATGTAATGGTGTGACGCATTCGTCTTTTCTTTATTGCTGTTTCAAGCAGACTATTTGCATTATTGCTATTTTGTCTGTGAATGTACCTGTATATGATCAAGTTTTTAATTTTTGGTAATATTACATAATTTTTTTATTCAGTGAGGAAATATACTCCACGTATGCTTACTAATTTACTAATTAATTGATCAATCAC
Organism: Schistosoma turkestanicum; assembly: GCA_944470395.2. Taxonomy (NCBI): domain Eukaryota; kingdom Metazoa; phylum Platyhelminthes; class Trematoda; order Strigeidida; family Schistosomatidae; genus Schistosoma; species Schistosoma turkestanicum. The sequence continues at coordinate 1,302,883 of OX103971.1, read as the reverse complement.
TTTTGTTTGAATCGAACAACGGATAGAACTGTTTGATTTAGTATGCGTTATCAACGGTCAGTCGTTGAAATGTCAATTGTGATCTTGGAGTGTGTCGCATATACATTTTTGTGTACGGCAGTGTGCAAGTGTGATGCTTTCCATGTTCAACACACCTTAGATATCAGACTTACAGTCAAGGTGAAATCATCCATTTGAACATGATGTAAACACTGCTAAATCTTTATGAAATAATGTCGTACTGACACTTATTCACTTTTAAAGTGACAATTGTTTTTATTTTCTGTTATGCAGTAAAAAAATGCAGAATCATAATGTTATTGGAATTATGTTTTTATAAATTGATAAACTGGTTTTATTTCGGAAACCAGTAATTCCTACGTTATTGGCTGCATGCACAGCTTGCTGAAATTTCACTTTTTCCGTGAACAATGTACCAAAAATATTATCGCTAAACAATCTTCGAAAATATTTTGTGTATTTTAAATATATTATGATGATTTATGATTTTATATATATGCCTAAGTATTTATAAATATGAAAAGAAATATAAGATGGAAAGTGAAGTAAGAAACCAACTGATCGAAGACGTGATGTTGGTGAGAGTTTACTCATCTATGATGCGGTAAAAAGACTGTCAATGCTGTGCTGTCGACTGTAAGAATTACCACTACCTAATGCATGTATGTTTAGGTCGACAACACATCAAATTATATGCATACTGGCACATTCATGATGCTGAGTATCGATGACTCTAAGAAGCTTTGAAGCTTATAACTACTCGAGTAATCGATTTATACAAAAAAAACATGAGGTGGATAGATATATCACATTCAAAACAGTTCATCTATAGTGAATGACAACAAGCAATATCGTCTCATAATACTCTGAAGATAAAACGTTTATACAAATAACTACTTTTGAAACAATATTTGATTTTAAAAAATTTTCTTCAAACATGAGTTTTTGAAATGAAACCGTATATATATTAGAAGCAAAGAAAACTTATCAGCGTTTATAAATTTATGAATCATTGTGATGTTTATTTTTTGAAAGTCAATTTCAAACAAGGATCACCGAATTCACTTTCTTGTAAGAATCAATATTATGGTTATATCATGTCAATGCAAAACTAAATATTTGCTGAAAGCCTACTGTCAAGTTTGTTAAAAGCCGTAAAGTAATGTCGATGACTCAGCATGACCAGAAAGCTGCCTAATTTATATGAACATAAATAGAGGACACATCAACTTATATAATGAGTCAAACAATCGTGACAGCCGCTTTTGTCGAACTCATTGACTCTGGTTGCTGAATAATGCAATGAACAAGAGAAGGACATATGTTTATGGAAAAAAAAATGATTTTTGCAGATAACATATTGCCTACTGTATATGTCAGCAATGGAATGGTGATAAAACGTTATTTATTGTCTAGTTACTAATTTGTGATATGATGAAATTATGAAAATAATGAACTGTATATGAATCTTTGCAGATTCAGAGAAACTGCAAAGTAAGTACATAATGAAATAAATGAAAATTCATAATAAACTTGACTGATAGCTGCCTGTTCATATCGTACCACAGATTGGGCTTTTGCTGACCGGTGTATAACCAATGTATACACAATGAAGCGGAATATTATAAGTGCTAGCAGAAAGCAACAAAATTTAAGACTACAGTCAAAGGCTAAGTGAGATTTTTGTGACGAATAATTCAGCTCAGATATTTGACCAATACAGAGAAAGTGATGCTACGGATTCAGCACGACCTGAATGCTGTTCGATATACAAGCTTTTGTCAAGCTCACGTAAACGTATTTAATGACTGGCACAAGCATTTTAGTCACCATTATTAGTTTTGCGCGTCGTTGAGAAACACAGTCTGTCTCTTGACAGAAATATGTATTGGAGATCAAAAGTACAGATGTTTTGCGCCCGAGAATTTTACTTCAATGACAGAAGCCAAGTAGTTTTGATTGTCGTGTAATTGCATTCTCAAAAGTTACATCTTGAAAAATTGTATAAAGCTTTGAATCACAAACATGTGTTATGAATTCACAATAATTTCGTGCAAAATATATATATGTGAAATGTTTAGGAGAGTGCATAGGTAAGATACGGATTTTTAATTCAGCCTTATATTTCATACATTTTATCTCGAAATCAAAAATCAGATGTACGACAACTCACAGCAGTAGACAAAAATTTATGTCCACATAAATTTTGAAACAAAGTCTGAGATTCTAATGCATGAGGTAATTTAATTGCGAAGTACCTGTTGAATGCATATTGTGGATTGTTGATGATCAGGCGATCGCGTACACTTGACTGACAAAAAGTCACAATGTCATGCTGTAATGTCAGCATGACGTGAGTGTTGCCGAATTGTCATGAGTTCACGTTCAGGTCAGATAATCGTAGTAGTTTAGTTCACTGATATTTGAACCTGTGAATATCCTGCATATAACAGCATTTAAAGAATCCGTTACGCTGTTTACTCCTATTTCTGTATGTTATTGACGTTTAATGACATAATTTGAATGCAACATGTTTGCCATTTTAATTTGTAGTTGAATGTAGTGGTAAGACATAAAAACGTTCAATTTAGTTTATATTATCTTAACCATATTCACGAAATTCGTGATTAAAAGAAGGGAATTGCACTGTGATCAGACTTTAGGAACCACTTCATACAACTTGATGGGACGAATAAGAAGATTGAGAGCTAACCGAATTAACCCTGGGTGAAAGTCACACCTTGGGTGAAATTCTCGCATCGTTAGTTTCGATTGTGAGGTGTAGCAAAGAACAAAATGATCTATTGTTAATAACTAAATATATGATCACTCAGCGCACACTAGTATAAGTTCGAAGTATCTTGAAAGTAGAATATTTTATGATTTGTTTAGCGTGCTGTGCTGATGCATATTACATTTGTACATAAAGAATAAACAATAGCCACTAAATATTAATCGAAATATTTGATGAACTTCTGATGCAAAATATCCGCCGTTTAAATGCAGGTAATTGTACTGGTAAGCAACTATTGCTAAAAAACTCACTCACAATGTGATATGAATGTTCACGAAATTTAAACATTCGATGAAAAACAATGCAAAGTTGTAGGACTTACATTGTGACTGCGTACAATATGAGGCAAAAAATTAGATGTTAGCGAGCAAACCAAATAAATACAAAAGTACGGCTTGGATGAAATTCCAGCATCACTAGCATTCAAGCAATCAATGCCGATAGACTGAATGAAAAGCAAATTGTGACGTAGTCAACTCAGCATGACTAGAAATAAATGTGTTGAGAACAGGGTCACATCGTTCCACATACAAACTTGAGCAATCTTGTCAGCCTGTGCTGTCTCCTCTTAGAGGCTCTGAAGAATTCATTCAGTCTAGTGTTTGAATACTGCATTGAATACTGGGACGACATTTTGTTTTCCCACAAAATATGTTTATGGATATGACTGACCGCCAGTCGCTTCGAATGAGGTTGCAACGCCGATGAAAAAGAATCCATACTGAAAAATAAATAACTCGAAATCCATTTTCAAATATTACACAAAATATATTATTCATTCAAATGAAATGTGTCTACGTGTGTATTTGTAGCTTCAAAAGACAAAAAGTGTAAGCGGAATTTCATGTTTATTTGAACGATTAATTTGTGAAAAATTTGCTGATTTTGGAAATCCAACGACGCACGAGCTGTGTGTGATGATTCGGCAATCATCATTGGCAATAATTGAGATCTTGTGACACCCAACACAAACTTTCGTGTGTACCGTCAGCGTGGAAGTGTGATTTCGGTGCCGTTCAATTCACCGACGATGCTGCACTAATAGTCAAAGTATAATACTGTAAAATCAGCCAGAAGTGATTACTGCCTAATGCCGATGTGTTGACTTCGCGTAAAATTAACGAATACGCTGACACGTGCAGTCATGACAGTCGATATTATTGATTGTTAGTGTTTACGACAGTACCGTTGTTGCTGACGATCTAACAACCTAATGAAATTCATAGAAGTCGATGTTGGATTTCGACAATATCGGTTGTGTTCAACTTCAGTTAGTAGCTGTAATGTGTATGCCATTTACTTTATTGAGAATACCGGAACTTACAAGTTGGGCGTAAGAATATGTGACTAATTATCGATTTGTTTCCATTGCAACAAACCTGATTTGAATTTGAAGCATGCTGTGTCGGTAGGTTTTCCTTCTTAAACGTCAATAAAAATTTAAAATGAATAATCTAGAAATTTGAAATGAGATGAATGAGAACGCACCACCGTATACCGTAATTGGCGGCCGCCAAATTGTCGAGCCGGTTACTGAGACTCGACTGTGTACACAAACTAAATTTTTGAATGATGACGGAGTAAAGATCAAGCATTGTTGATATTCGAGTCATCACTACCAACTGACTGACAAACAGTCAAAATGTAACGCTCTCGACTCAGCATGATGTGACTACTAATCCAGGCCTTGAACGCTTTTTTTATAAGTATCTGAAATAATACTGTGTTTCCATCTTCTCCTACCTCTTTTCATGATGTTGTAGAACAATGTGAATGTAAGTGGTCGTTCAGATATTCAGATGTTATTTGAGAAATTATTTATTTGATTTTTTTAATGCAATGCACCTTGAGTGATTTTGAGTTGATAATTCTTTGAACATCGGAGGCGATAAATTGGGGTTGATGCTCTTCCTCAAGTAATTTTCAGTGAGAAAATTTATTCTGTGATAATATTTATAGCTAGCTTACTTTTCAGTGTCTTCGAATTCACTGTGAATTTGACCTTTTTTTCGCGTTCCAGTTTGCTAGTATGATAGGAATTTTTCTATATATGCATTACTTATTTGTTTATTTTTATTTTAAATATGGTGACCAATTTTTTATATCCATGTAAATTAAAGACATGCAGGGCTTAAATCGTAAGTTTATGTTAACTTCCAGACGTATTGAAATTGTAGCATAATTTTACAAGCATTATTTTCTGTTTACCTGTATGTCTTAGAGCGTTATTGAGTTTCTAGTGCGGAAGAGATTTTTGGCGATTGTGTTGACTAAGACTTGTACACAACTTACAAAAGAGTGTGCTGCTAGCTTGTGAGTGTGGTGTTGTTGTTAGTTAACTCACTTACGATACTAGACCAATAGCCACAATATAATACTTTGAATTTAACATAAAAATACTGCATACCAATCTACAAAAGCTTACTTGGAAGTCACATCAAGGTATATGCCGAATCGTACAATCCTAACTGTCAGTATTCTTGATTGTAAGGTTGATTTATAAACACATTTAGCCTGTTGATCGAATAGTTCATTGAACGTGAGGAAGACAGTTGTTTTACTTGCAAAATAATTTGTCGATGATGAAAGACTGCGGGTAGTTGTGACTAAGATTTCAGTGCTGTTGACAACAACTCTTTAAAAAATCAGAGATGTGACAAAATCAATTTGCAAACGTGCGAATGAATACTATATTCGTCTTAATGAATTAAACTAATTTTTATATCGTTCAAAGAGCGAAGATACCCGTACCGTAAGTTCATGCTTTATTTAAATTTAAAAATCTATTTCAAAGATTATTGGCTGATGTTCTGAATCTGATCACTGATATGCTGTGTACTGTATTGTGGTTCTTTGACGAACAATAATCAGGGGCGAAAGATGTGATATTGAACTGTCAACCAAAAACATTTCAGTGTATTGTCCGCGTGCGATTGTGGTATTGATGATGTTCAGCGGAACAATGACGATAGAATATTACTCGAAATGCTATGCTGTGAACAGCATGAATTGACTACTGACTAATGCATATGAGCTTAGGTCAACAACACATCAAATTATTTGCATACTGGCACATTCATGATGCTGAGTATCGATGACTCTAAGAAGCTTTGAAGCTTATAACTACTCGAGTAATCGATTTATACAAAAAAACATGAGGTGGATAGATATATCACATTCAAAACAGTTCATCTATAGTGAATGACAACAAGCAATATCGTCTCATAATACTCTGAAGATAAAACGTTTATACAAATAATTACTTTTGAAACAATATTTGATTTTAAAAATTTATTCAAACATGATTTTTTGAAATGAAACCGCATATATATTAGAAGCGAAAAAATCTTATCCGCATTGACTCATTTGTGCCATGTATATTACCTTTGAAGCGAAACATTGAGAGACTTAGCAGAAAGCAACAAAATTTAAGACTACAGTCAAAGCCTAAGTGACGAATTATTCAGCTCAGATATTTGACCAATACAGAAAAAGTGATGCTACGGATTCAGCACGACCTGAATGCTGTTCGATATACAAGCATATGTCAAGCTCACGTCAACGTATATAATGACTGGCACAAGCGTTTTAGTCACCATTATTAGTTTTGCGCGTCGTTGAGAAACACAGTATGTCTCTTGACAGAAATATGTATTGGAGATCAAAAGTACAGATGTTTTGCACCCGGAGAATTTTACTTCAATGACAGAAGCCAAGTAGTTTTGATTGTCGTGTAATTTCATTCTCAAAAGTTACATCTTGAAAAATTGTATAAAGCTTTGAATCACAAACATGTGTTATGAATTCACAATAATTTCGTGCAAAATATATATTTGTGAAATGTTTAGGAGAGTGCATAGGTAAGATACGGATTTTTAATTCAGCCTTATATTTCATACATTTTATCTCGAAATCAAAAATCAGATGTACGACAACTCACAGCAGTAGACAAAAATTTATGTCCACATAAATTTTGAAACAAAGTCTGAGATTCTAATGCATGAGGTAATTTAATTGCGAAGTACCTGTTGAATGCATATTGTGGATTGTTGATGATCAGGCGATCGCGTACACTTGACTGACAAAAAGTCACAATGTCATGCTGTAATGTCCGCTTGACGTGAGTGCTGCCGAATTGTCATGAGTTTACGTTCAGGTCAGATGATCATATGTACACTGTTAATAACCGTAATAATCTGTATTGTAGATTGAATGATTTTTCGGAGAGCACGATTCCGTTTTGTGTTTGACTAAACAGATGATAATTTTTTTCTTCAATCTTACATTTTCGAAGCAATTTTTGTTCGATTATATAATGTTAGTTTGTGCTTGTTAGGGTAATGCTAAGTCAGATTTAGGAGATGTACAATAGTGATTTGTTCTTGATGGAGATTTCGGTCGCTTCATTTCCGCAAACTATTCGCCCTTAAGTGTGCAGCTAATTGTGATACTGAATTCATATAGCTATCACACTCATTCACAATGTCCCATGAATGATCACGAAATTTAAACATTCGATGAAAAACAATGCAAAGTTGTAGGACTCACATTGTGACTGCGTATAATATGAGGCAAAAAATTAGATGTTAGCGAGCAGATGAAATTCAAGCATCACTAGCATTCAAGCAATCAATGCCGATAGACTGAATGAAAAGCAAATTGTGACGTAGTCAACTCAGCATGACTAGAAATAAATGTGTTGAGAACAGGGTCACATCGTTCCACATACAAACTTGAGCAATCTTGTCAGCCTGTGCTGTCGCCCTTAGAGGCTTTGAAGAATTCATTCAGTCTAGTGTTTGAATACTGCATTGAATACTGGGACGACATTTTGTTTTCCCACAAAATATGTTTATGGATATGACTGACCGCCAGTCGTTTCGAATAAGGTTGCAACGCCGATGAAAAAGAATCCATACTGAAAAATAAATAACTCGAAATCCATTTTCAAATATTACACAAAATATATTATTCATTCAAATGAAATGTGTCTACGTGTGTATTTGTAGCTTCAAAAGACAAAAAGTGTAAGCGGAATTTCATGTTTATTTGAACGATTAATTCGTGAATAATTTGCTGATTTCGGAAATCCAACGACGCACGAGCTGTGTGTGATGATTCGGCAATCATCATTGGCAATAATTGAGATCTTGTGGTACCCAACACAAACATTCGTGTGTACCGTCAGCGTGGAAGTGTGATTTCGGTGCCGTTCAACCCGCCGACGATGCTGCACTAATAGTCAAAGTATAATACTGTAAAATCAGCCAGAAGTGATTACTGCCTAATGCCGATGTGTTGACTTCGCGTAAAATTAACGAATACGCTGACACGTGCAGTCATGACAGTCGATATTATTGATTGTTAGTGTTTACGACAGTACCGTTGTTGCTGACGATCTAACAACCTAATGAAATTCATAGAAGTCGATGTTGGATTTCGACAATATCGGTTGTGTTCAACTTCAGTTAGTAGCTGTAATGTGTATGCCATTTACTTTATTGAGAATACCGGAACTTACAAGTTGGGCGTAAGAATATGTGACTAATTATCGATTTGTTTCCATTGCAACAAACCTGATTTGAATTTGAAGCATGCTGTGTCGGTAGGTTTTCCTTCTTAAACGTCAATAAAAATTTAAAATGAATAATCTAGAAATTTGAAATGAGATGAATGAGAACGCATCACCGTATACCGTAATTGGCGGCCGCCTAATCTTTGAACCGATTACTGAGACTCGACTGTGTACACAAACTAAATTTTTGAATGATGACGGAGTAAAGATCAAGCATTGTTGATATTCGAGTCATCACTACCAACTGACTGACAAACAGTCAAAATGTAACGCTCTCGACTCAGCATGATGTGACTACTAATCCAGGCCTTGAACGCTTTTTTTATAAGTATCTGAAATAATACTGTGTTTCCATCTTCTTCTACCTCTTTTCATGATGTTGTAGAACAATGTGAATGTAAGTGGTCGTTCAGATATTCAGATGGTATTAGAGAAATTATTTATTTGATTTTCTTAATGCAATGCACCTTGAGTGATTTTAAGTTGATAATTCTTTGAACATCGGAGGCGATAAATTGGGGTTGATGCTCTTCCTCAAGTAATTTTCAGTGAGAAAATTTATTCTGTGATAATATTTACAGCTAGCTTACTTTTCGGTGTCTTCGAATTCACTTTGAATGCCACTTATTTCAATGGAAATACTCCAGACTCCTCTGTAGCATAGAAAATATATTGACAGCTTTCACTCTCCGTGTTTAATTTTTTATTGAGTTACAACGCTGTTGAAAATATGTGGATTCTGATAGGTTTATTAAACGAAATCTATTTTCATATATTACACACTTTATGTTATTCATTCGAATGAAATTTATCTATGTATGTATTTGAAGCTTCAAATGACAAAACATGTAAGCGGATTTTCATATTTATTTCAATAACTAATTCAGAGATATTTCGCTATTGTTCTCAATCTGATGACTGATAATCTGTGTGCAATATTGTGCCTCGTCGACTGGTAATCATAATTGACAATATTCGAGATCTTCTGATGTCCACCACAAACAGTTGTTTGTACGGTCTACGTGCAGGTGCGATGTCGGGGTTTTAACCTCGTCGACGATTCTGTACCAATTGCCTAAATGTAGTGATGTATAGTAAGCTTCAGTTGACTACTGCCTAATGCATATGTGTTTAGGTCAATGTCAAACCCAAGTACAGGGTGACTGGTCGTGCTTTGGTTCATTCATTAAATTATATGTGATATATAAATGCTCTCATATACACCCTGTCCTTAATATGAAGCTCATTATTGTGCATTTACGTTTGTCTACTGCTCATAGCTTCTATTATTTGTCGTAAAAACGCACAATTTCGTCATACACTCCAGCTACCAAAAATGATTTTCGTTTTAATGCCTTTATTTGCACATGACATTTCGGTTGTTCGTTTATATTGAGTTTTGTTTTTTCGATGTTCCTGCGCGACATATAATTTTGTTTTTACTGTTGTTTCTTACATTTGTAGTCGGAATTAGCTTGATATAAAAGATAACTTAGCTCATCATTATATCATGAGTATATTTTCCCTCTCATTGTTTACTGAAATGTTCCACGCTTTTTTCATTTTCCCTCATTTCGTAAATGTTGGTAGCATAAGTAAATTATCGCTCCATGTTTCCTTCTCTCTTAAATGCTTACTGTTATTTAATCACACTTTGCTTGTTCAACTATTTTGTCTCACATAAAATTTTGTTTACATGTCTGAAATATATGACAAATTTTTATTTTATGTGACTTTTTCAATCAGTTGAACAGATTTGACGAATCATTATTCTGTTTGCTGAATATAGAGATCATCATCTTGATAGAACAAAATATTACGCTTTGACTGGTTGTTGAATATGCTCGGGATAATTTCAAGTCTTTTTTTATTCGTCGTTCTGATAGCTTGTGATGCTATTTTTGACAGCCAAAGTTTAGTTTCATAATACCACATGAAGCATTCTCTGATAGAATAGATGTTTAGAAAGTTAACGAGAGTGTGTATGCAAGTGTCAATACAATTGAGTCAGTTAGGTTAAACAGTCATAAATAATAGTTAGTAAAATGTTTGATTAGGTCTTTGAAATAGAAGCAAATAAGAAGAGAACATGGAGTAAATAGTTCGTGTTTGCATAAGTACGCGAATATAAACGAATTAATGTTGATAAGATCTAATCAAATTTAAATGAATACAAACTGAAGTGAATATGAATTTGACTACAAGTGCTTCTGTATTGTTTGATCAGGGTCACTAATGAACAGTTGTACAAACCTTCAACTTTGCAGCTTCGAATCACAAACACTGTTGTTTATAGATATGAGTTGAGATACATATAGGGAGAGATGATAAGCCGATACGTTTACTGAGAAATTTCTCCTTATCACAATAAAAATATCAGGTATGTATAGTCATTTACGACAAGAAGCTTAAGAAAAGCTCGGAAAGCAAGCCAAATATAGAAGTCGTTCGGCTGAAAATCCAATCACGATTGAAGAACTTGATACTATACTTTCATTGTGATTCAGCAACATTTCATCTGAATGGCAATTTGATGAAAGGCTTCTTGCTGATTTTGTGCCCTTGTTGTCTTCTATAAAGCATATTCCGAGTACCTCAGGATGAGCTAGTATTTTTGCACCAATTGTTTGATTGATGTTTGTAGCATTGATATCAGATTCGCCGATGGTTGCCTAGGAACTCATAGAGATAATGACTGGTCATCAACCGAGTTAGATTGGGCAATTAGACCTGCACAAAATATTGTGGATGCTCTTGTTGTTGGAACTATTTGTAAACGTTTCTGTTCAAAAGAACAGAAAGAGTGGAAACTAAAGCATTTCCTTCGCTTTCAATTATTTCATTCTTAAACGTGATCAAACCGAGGATTTCATAGAACTATTCAGTCCTTTTCTACGAATGTTTACATACTTTTTCAGCTAATCTAGAATTGAAATACAGTATTATAACGAATGTTGTCGTCGACATTCATGCGTTTTACCAAGTAACCAAAGTCATTTACTGATTTTACTGAACTTCCAATAAAAACAGTAAATAAGAGTGCCAGATAAATCATAACGAAGAAACGGTCACAATGAGAGAAATAAGTCCTTTTTTATCATGAATTATTCAGGAAACGGATATTTTAAAGGCGACAAATCTTACTGTAACCGACATATTCATTATTTCTCGAACTTTTCTCCACAAAGATAGTGCTGTGCTACAGATCAGCAGTTAATTGAACAGTTGTAGTCAGGGATTGGTCAGATTTTCACGATTTCACTCACAGTTCATTGCTTTATCTCAGTGTTCATTGGATATTTATCTAAGCAAATAGTTATTGTATAAGATCACATAACCAAAAATTTATGATCATGTTTAACAGATAAACTTGTGATTGATACTGTGTGCAGGTTGAAGATCAGTTGAAAAATGCTGACATCACGATTTACATTTTGAAGTACAAATGATTATTTTCTGACCATTGCAATTTCGAAGTAGCTAGATTTTAGCTGAAAGGAATTACGATTAACAAGATATCTGAGCACCTCACAATCAGTTAGTAGAATCAATTGAAATATACCTGTGTATGAATTCAACCAGCAAATGTAGCAAACAAAACGGCGTTGCATTTATTACTTATATTCAAAGTAATTCGACTCTAGAAGTAATTTTATCACTAGTAGTTATTCTGAAACAGAACTTGTATCACTGCAAAAATCAGAAATGAACAACTGAGGATTCCGTTATACATGTACCAGCTGGTATTCAACAAAATATTCTTTGCGAATTATAGTTAAACACTTTGAATCAATCAGACGTTCAGTTCCAGCTTCACAATAGTTGGAGGCTGAGAGTTAAGCATCACGATTTCGTTCTCTATATTGTTCCACCTGTCTTTTATATATGTCAACAGATGAGTCTTCAGTAGCTTATTAGGGCAATAAGTTTCATTGACTGATAGTTTAATTAGAAATCTGACAGTCAGTGTGCATGTATTTTATCGTGGACTCATGAATTTCCACAGAATGTCCTTCGTATTTAATTGTCAGAAAGACGAAGTCATGTCATATGCAAGTTTGGTATTGAGCATTACAAAAACAAAGGTCACATCAAATTGAGACCTTCTATATGATAAAACTGGTAGTTTTAATTTATCCTACAACTCACTACTGGTTGTATGTGAAACTCAAACATAGGACGAACGAATGCTGCTCACAAATTCAAACATTTCTTCGCATTGACGAGGCCAATGACTTTACGTGTAAACCATAGAGCTGTGAAAGCTGAGGCGACAATCGTACGTCAATGTACAGTAGTTTTCAAATCTGCATAACTGACAATCACTGGTTTGATATGTGTATTTAAAATATGTATCTAAATGTTATTCACGGTGTATTCTATTGTACCGTAGTCACTAAGATGCGCAATGAAGTGTTTATCAGAGACTATCAGGTTGTAAATCGTCCGTATGATTTCGGTAGATCGTTTTCAAGCTGCAAACTACCGTCTTTATCTTTAAGCACTCTTCATATCTTGATATTGTTAGCATTTTTTATGAAATAAGAAGGTCATTTATTTAAAGAAAGAAATTCTCTGACACACAAACTTCCCTTTCCGTCGACTCGCTGGGTGCATTCTCACACCTAGACTGTTTGCGTCCAGTAGGTTCACCTGAATCAATCTTATTTTGGTGACTACGGGAAGAAAGTTTCTCTAAAACTATAGTGTATGTGAATGGAAGCGCTTGAATGAAAAGGAAAAAGATGCGTCCTTGTTATTTTTACGTGTCTCAAGCACTTTGAGAATACATGACATTTTCGGTAAACGTCCACCAACAATTTCGAAATTTCCTTTCCAGTTGAAGGCTCTAAATGGCATAATGTAGGAACAAGATTCAATTCTCCATCTACCAGTACACAGGAGGTTTGATCAGCTTTCGTCATCGTTGGCAAATCATTTGAATCATCATTGACATCAAGATTATAATCATCGCCCTCGTCATTCATATCTGTCCGACCAGTCATATTTTTTCTGCTATCACTAGCAACAGCAGAGTGAAACTCTTCCATTGTTGTGTAGCTCAATCCGCTAGATGAAAAAACAGTATAAGTATCATAATTCGAAAACGGAAAACTCACTCGTTGTTTTACATGTTCCATTTCAGAAACCCTAATCATGCGCACATCAGTAGAATCTTTACCATACAAAACTGCAGACTGGCGGTTACCAACATCACCGAGCCGACTGTCAATCGGATATGAAGCATTTACAGTTGCACAAGTTTGTGCGTCTTCAATCACCTCTACAATTGCAGCCGGTTTCGAAGACAAAGCATTAGACGATCCACGTAACGAGCCAGATTGACTATTCACCATGGGTGAATTGCTCACACCTGCTGTCTCACTACAATTGCCGTCACTACTACGATTCAGACGACTACTATTCTCATCACAAATCACAGCATCCGATCGAGAACGAAGTTTGTGTATCTTAATCGAAGTAGCATCATTCACATGTCGTTTCTTCTCTTTCTCACCTTCGCAGAAGTATGTAAACGTAACGTAGGCCCACTACGATGCCGACGAGTGTCTTTGGATGTTCCTCGGTTACACTTAACCGCAGGGGTATTATCACTACTATTATCTTCGGTAGCTCTAGCAGTAGAATTAGTCGTACTATTCTCTTGACATCCGTCCGACTCTTGGGTGATGTCCAGCTCAACTCGATCAACATTACTTTGATCATTACGAATGTAATTCACCTCATCTGTCTTATCGCGGCTGGTAGTGCTCATCCCGAAACTTGTGGTACACGTCAATGATGGTGGAGTGCGACAGGTGATCGATTGCGTGCTCGGTTCCTCATGCTGGACAATAAATACAACAGCATGTCCATGAAACCCAGATGACTCATTACTACCTGAATATTGATCGTGATCCTTCCAAGTTGTGTAATTGCTATGACTGACGCTATTGCCACCATCGCTTACATTCTCCACTCTCAAACATTCGATCTTGTCACGAAGCGAAGTACTCGATGGAACTACACTAATAACAATTGAAAAAATCCCACTACTTACAGCGATTCCAGCTTCTGTACCAACACTTTTGTTATTCACATCTATCACGCCATCAATAGATACATGAGGTTTCACCTCGACCTTATCGTTGTTGTCATCCATAGTGATATTTCCATACTTCACAGTCGTTGGAGAATGGCGAGATAGTTGGCATGCAGGCTTTAAGTGTAGGCTACCGCTGCTGCCACTTACATTAACACTGTCAATATTGCTTTGACTACTTGCACTGGTATGCGACTGTCCATCGCATTCTGACTCCAAACAAACATCAGCAGGACTTGCTAAGCCAGTACTGCCTTCACTTGCACTATTATGATACTCCGTAGAACTAGAGACAGTAGTCAACAGACATCCTGATCGTGCAGCAACATGAAGTGCTGTGTCAATATTCATGCTTGGTATCCCAGGATCAGTTCTAGGTTGTGATGAACAATTAAGCCTACGAGAAGGGTCCCGAACATAAGCTTCGTTCCATACAATCAAACCTGTTATATTGTCTTCTGATTGCTCGAATCCAAATTACCATTCCTTGCAAAACGAATTGAATGCATATTTTGAGCAGTTACGGGACGTCTAACATCACATTTCTCTGATGCTTCTCGATGCTTAAACCCTCTGCATTTTCCTTCTTCGCTATCCTCAAAAAAGCCAGCTCATCCTCTACAGATACTGACTTCCCAATAGGATAGATGTCAACAAGCTCTACGTAATAAGGCTTACATATTCGGTCTTCAGGAGATTCTAGTTTACTAACACGATTAACAATTTTTCTGGTGTAGGTCCAAAGCCATTCGATGGATTTTTGTGTCCAGATAGCAGGTGACTATTTAGCTTCATATCACGTCCTATTTTTAGGCAATTGGCTAATAGTTCAAATATATTACTGGCCATCTTTGCACGGGACGATATAAACTCTGTGAGTTCGGCAGATGTGAGCACTCTGTCCTCATCAATCCATCCAACTGCCAGCTTTGTCCACTGGATCTGCATGCGATGAGTGAACAGCTTCAATATTCTTTCCAAAGCTACTGAGGAATTCAATTTAGTGATGCAATTCATTGGACACAACACCATGGAACAGTTTTGCATCTTAATGCTTAAGTTCGATAGCTGCTCGGCATCATTATAATCAACGTGTCCAGCATGTAACAGCTCTTCCAACGTTTCCGTAAGTATAGCGTGCGATTGAATGAAAAGCCTTTTTAGAATTCCTTTAGCCCTTTTATGTCTCATAGACGCTTCTAACTTCACGCAACCTCCGATGGCTGTTCTAGCCTTACCCTGGCAGTAGTGAATCAAATATAGTAAACGCAAGCTGTCGTCACTGACTGGAGATGCGACATAAGTTTTGAATCGCCAAGTAAATTACTAGTATCAACGAGGTTGTCCATCAAAGTAGATTAACTCAACCTTTGGTAATTCTAAGCCTACAACTGGCGCTTCAGACATGTAACAACGTCAACCGATAACTCAGCCTTCAATTACGATCTTCCCTATCTGAGAATGAACCATTTAAATCAAGGGAGCAAAAAGGCACTTGCTTCATCACAAATGATTCGTAGTTCTGTTTGTCTCCATGGCTTGCAAACAGACTAGAGCTTGACTTCTTCTTACCGGAATTCATTGAATTCTCTGCATTCGAGGAAAACGAAACTTCGAATTATTGATAATGTATTGGGTTTTAAACTCCAATCTACCAATATTGATCAGTATTTAGAATTCACTGATTCCATCTTCTTGAATTATTGTTGAGAGCTGGGATAACTAAGAGATAATTCTTCTTTAAAAATTGTTTAGAACTTTCAGGTTTAGAATGGTTTCTGAATTCGGAGGAACAGTTCTAGAATTCTAAATGCGCGACTTTCTCGGATATCCTAAATAAAACGCAATTTATCTGAGTAAGAAAGGGCTCTTTTATCGTTCGAAAAATACAGATTATTACCTAAACAGCATTACACTATAAGAAAATGCAAATATTAACATCACAAAATGGGATTAAAAAGAGTGCTAATGTAGCACAGTAAGAGTCAGTAAGAACAAATTACAAATATGTACATGGAGATATTTTCCCAAAACAAAACCTTCGAAATAGATTCTGCAGCTAGATCACTGACAATGTGAGATTCTGGACGATCTATGAGTACCTGGACAGTCGGACAGTCGTTTCCTTCCTCTTGGACTTTTATCGAGTCAGTATTGTGTCCGTTTTTTCTCATTGAAGCCATCATCACTTGAACCGTCTCCATATCATCTGCTAATATACATATAAGGCAGCGTTTGCAATTGCAAACGTATCTCAAAGCAGGCATTTTTTGCTGAATAAAACTCGAATATTAGAATTTCTTTCCCGAGTTACGTCTCGCATTTCATAATTGAAGGCAATTATTACAAAATGACAAGAATATTATCCAGAAAGATGATATATGCTTTCATCCATTCTGGAATCGATTACGGCTAATTATTAGCACAATCAATTACAATTTTTCCGCTAAGCCGACTGTGGTGGTGAATATTCGATGTATTCCTAGTCTCCCTACACCACTGTTCTGTCGAGTGTTACTATAAAATGTGAATTTTGTTCGACGGATAGTTATCCTGCTTGGTGTTTATTGCTTACATGAGAGGTTTATGATAAGTATATACTGTAAAAGTTATAACCTCGGGTGAAAGCAACTCCAAGTTTCGAAGATTACGTAAACAACAGTCTTAGTTGTTGTAGGTGTTCTTCCGCTGCCCGTTCATCAATAACATTCGCACATCCGCCTGTCAGTCCTCCAACAATGTGGTCACTGGACCGCTAGAAGGTTTTAGCCGCACCGGAGAATCCGTTGGCATCCTCGAGAATTCAAATGACCTGAATAGAGTTGTTACAGTAGTTTTCGTGTATCTTCTGGCGCCACAAGAGTGTGGTAGCAAGCCTCAAGAATACAAGCCTTTGAAAATATCGTGGTTCAGTTGATGTACTGTGCAAACGTAAGTGCCCTTTGAAAAAGAGTAAACCAAGTTTATTATTTTCTTGAAGGTCCTCTATACAGACACTTAGTGCCGGTTCACAGTATACAAACACCTCTCTTCATTGTTTCATTCAATAAGTGTGGTATGTCTGGGCTGCCTATTCTTACACTTCCTCTTTCCTTATGACAACTATGACGTTCGAGAAACAGCTCTGATGGATGAAAGTAATTGTGGTGTATGTCTGTTACTTGTAGAAAGACTTTCTGACCTTCAGTGCACAAACTTTATAATCTTATTTCGCGATGTTAAATAAATCATACCACTAGGATTTAACCCATTGATAATCAATGTTCATAGAAACGGCATGCTCTTTGTGTCGTGCTCGTCACTTGATATGCTTGAAGCCATTAAGGGTTCACCTGAGCAGATAGACGAGAACGAGACAATGAACTAGTGACACGTCATGCTACTCTGATCAGTTGCCCCAAAAGAACTAATGAAGAAGTGTTGATATAGAGTGGAGGTGTATTCAACAAACACCCGGCGAACACAATGATCAAAAGCACACAGATTGCGGTTATTTTTACATAATAGAAACGTTCCTGGGAGAGTCAGAACAACAACACAATAAATAAACACATCAACCAATCACAACCAAGGTTGTTCGTGATGGAAAATGTGATCTTACAGTCAACCAATCAACTGATCATCCATTGAATAAAATCCAAAATTAGGATATTTATCAAGCGAGTTCTGGGTGACTCACGTCCCCAACGATATTCTCCTTTGTGAAAGCATGCGCTACTCAGGTTACCTGCATCTTGACTGTTGTTCGCTGCTGTCTGAGACGGTAACTTCTGGGATGGAGATCAGCTTGTTGCTGAGTTTCTTCTCGTGGTGGGGAGACAAGTAGTTCTTAGATATCAAGTAGGATGTAAAAGGGAAGATTTGCTGCTCTCGATAGGCGATCTGGAGTTAGCCGTTTGCGCATCTGTTTTCGATGGCGTGACCACCGTTCACCTACTACCTCTACTTCGTACATAACTCGGTCAAATCTTCTGACCAATCGCGCTTCTGTCAAAAGGCCACAGTTTATTCTGTAGTCACAGATAACCGCACAACATACCACTTCGTGAGGGGATTGCCTTTCCGACTTTGTCTGTACCAGTGTTGATGCATTAGTCAGAGGCATCAGGCTGTAGATCGTTTTCAGTCTTCTTCCCATCAGGATTTCAGCTGGAGACTTTCGCTTCTGTAACAACGCACTTGATCTTTTACGATAAACGTACAAGAAATTTTGTAATGCGTCGACTGGTGGTAAAGACATTAACACAAACCATTTGGCTTGCTCATGAAACTGCTGGTCGTATGTTGGCGAGCGTATTTGATGGCTAGCCGTTTACAGACTGTTTGAAATTGGGTAGAGGTAAATTGAGACTCATTGACAGATACTATCACATCTGGTATGCCATCTCGAGTGAACATTTCAGTGACAAGCTGTATTGTCATAGTTATCGTGTGCTGCATTACGAAGCTGATTTGTGGCCATTTTGAGAAGGCATCCGATCACAACTAAGTACATAGTTCCACTTATTGGACAGACGAAGTCGACGTGTATCCTGGACCAAGGATGCTCAGGTTTAGGCCTTGTAACCGGCGGGAATTCGGCATTCATGTTTGCAACTTGCTGACAGTGCATGCATTTTTCAACCAAAGCCATGATATGTTGATCAATGAGAGCCCAGTATGCACAACTCCTGGCTATAGACTTCGTTCGTCTAACCCCAGGATGACTAAGGTGGAAGTGTTTCGGCACCGTGGCACGAAGGGATTCTGGCAAGACCGCTTTTTCACCAAACATCGAACAGTCGTTCACGATGCAGTTTCTATGTTTCTTTCTTTATGTTGTTCAGGCTGATGCTTAGTCATGGCCACAGTCCTATTGATTTGTTCTTCTTTGATTGTCTCAGTTGCACTGAATGGAATTGTGCATTTTGATTGTGAATTGCATCACTCTCCTAAACTGGAAGCACTCTGTGTTATAACACAACCAAATATTATTTGTTGAACGAATCTGATCCATGCTGGAGGGATAGAATAACATTTATTTGTGTTATTGATTTTATTAATCGAACAATTTTTGATGGAATATCGAGTAGGTAATACTGTTTATGGAATGATGTAAATTTGTATTTATGATGAATATTAGAACCGTTATTTACACAAATCACTTGTCTTGGTTTGAACTGGGCAAGACGCGTATCTAAACTACCTGGACAGTTATTCCTCATTCTCAACCTCAGTTTGGATCCTACAACGACAACTTTCGCTTGGTTTGAGTTCGTACAAATGCTATAAGGACCACGGAATGCTGCCCAAACTTTCCAAAGGATTATCGATAGCATAGTAGAAGACTCAAATGTTGTTCACGTCAATATTGATGACTTGTTAATGCATTATCATCAATATTGATGACTTGTTAATGGCATCATCAAACGTGGAGTAATATAATTATCATCGAACACTCTTACTTCAACGCCTTTTGGATATTGGAACAACATATTTATGAAACCATGAATCGATCAATGTTACACCAACATAAGAACCTAGAAGCTCTGGACGGCCGTTTTCTTCTGGTATGGGACTCCTCAGCAGTGTGCATCCACGACTCCTCCACTCCGCATTATTCGAACCCAGGGCCTTCCGTAATGTGCGCGGACGCCCAACCATCTGGCGACTGAGCCGGTATCTAACAGTGTTAATTTTTAACTTGATCAATTCACGGAGACTGTGTATGAGGTTGCGCAAGTCAGTCAACAGATTCGAACTGTTTCGCTGATGCTCTGTCAGGTATCCAAGTAAGTGCTGCTAAATAAATGTAGACAGATCTCCCTGATAAGGCCGCTGTCCGGGTAAAAGTAGACTAATGTCCAAGTGTGCAAAAATTTATATTGATTGAATAACAAAAAGTACTCTAAGATACTACCTCAAAGAAAGATTTATGATATTCTGACAAGTCGCAAAATACCCACAATGCTTTACGTAATTCAACGAATAGAATAAACTATTATTTATACAGATGGAGGTGAACAAGAAACGATCAGTACTAAGAAAAAGGAAACACTGAAAATATAACAGATTTACGTTCCGATGAATCATTATGAAAACAGATTTATTGGAATATTTGTGAAATAATAGATGATGTTGCAACTGCTTCATGTATTGTTGCTATTCAGTCGGATGAAGCGATGCGGAAATAATGCACACGAAATTCGATTATCAAGCGTTACATGCTTTGCACTTGCGCTGTACATCATTGTTTACTGGATATGCAAACATGTGGTCTGGTTATGGAGTCAAATGTTCAGTTGTTCGCATACTGTGATGCAAAATACATCACGAGTCGAACGATCTCTAAATCCCGACAAATAAGAACTTATATTCACTTCGATTTGTACAACATCAAATAATCAATATACTTCTCACGTGCTGGTTGATGTTATCCAATTGAATTCTTGCAGCTGGATTCTTCTTCCTTTGGTACGGTGCCAGGTGTTCGGTAGTGTCGAATGAAGTGTAGTATAAAACGTGGTGTCCCTACGATATTGAGGCCGATCGATGAAGTGATCAAACCTCAGTGGTCTCTCAACTAGACAGCACTGAATTGAATGAAATATTGATCTCTCTTTCATTTCACATCTTTCTGCTTCCATCTAAATTCTTGTTTCTCTTGTGACTTTCTGTTGACCTTAAGCACCCACGTATTTCTAGTAGAATGATCAGTTTGTTTTTTGTAAAAATGGTATAATTTTGTCATATGTGAGCGTCGCACTCCTATCACAACTAATTAACAAGTTGAAATGCGACTAAGCTAACCAGCTCAATGTCATGATCTGGTAGAAATATTATTCTATCCTGTGTGATTGTTCCAATGGGAATTAGACTAGCTACCTCATCCCATCTCAGACTGACGAATTATGGTGATTTGATAAAGCACATCACATCATGTCGGTGAATTACGTCGAAGTGACCACACACTAAGGAAATTTTGAATTCAGTTTGATATCATATACTACTTATGTGAACATAAGTAGCGTACATCATGAAAATAAGTAGAATGATTGGTAGTAATGGTAGTAGTAGTTGTAGTAGTATTCATGATGGTATTAAAAGTGATAGTATGAGTAGTAGTATAAGAAGAAGAAGTGGTAATAATGGTAGCAGCAGGAGCAGTAGTAGTAGCAGTAGTAGTAGAAGTAGTAGTAGCAGTAGTAGTAGTAGTAGTAGTAGTAGTAGTAGTAGTAGTATTGATAGTATTGGTAGTGAGAGTATGATTACCAGAAGAAAAAGAATAAGAAAAATAAACAGCAGTAATGCTATCAGTATTAATAATATTAGTATTGTTGATGGTAGTTGTTGTGGTGTTATTCTTACTATTGATAGGCTTACATTTAGTTTTATTTTTCGAAACTGAGTCTGTGATGGGAGCAATCGGATTATAGGTTGGAGCAATGGTAAAATTACAGCGATTGAACAAGATCACAATGAGAAAGAATTTTGTCAGCGTTCATTTTCAATAGATGAAATGTGGAGAGAGATTCATTGGAATATTGTGGAAATAATAGATGATGTTGCAACTGCTTCATGTACTGTTGCTATTCAGTCGGATGTAGTGATGCGGAAATAATGCACACGAAATTCGATTATCAAGTGTTCCACGATTTCCAGTTCTGCTGTACATCATTGTTTACTGGATATGGGAATATGTTCTTTGATTATGGAATCAAATGCCCAGTGGTTGGCCTACTGTGATGCACAATACATCACGAGTCGAACGATTACGCCATCGCGACATATAAGAACGTATATTTACTTCGATTTGTACAACATCAAATACCCAATATCTTTCTAACGTGTTACACAGTGCAATCCAAATGATTTCTTGACGCTCGATTCTTGTTACTTTGGTAGGGATCCAGGTGTTCGGTAGTGTCGAATGAAGTGTAGTATAAAACGTGGTGTTCCCACGATATTGAGACCGATTGATGAATTGATCACATTTCATTGGTCTTTCAACTAGAAAGCACTGCATTGAATGAAATACTGATCTCTCTTTCATTTCAAATATTCCACCTTCCATCTAAATTCTTGTTTCTCTTGTGACTTTCTGTTGACATTAAGCACCCACGTATTTCTAGTAGAATGATCAGTTGGTTTTTTGTAAAAATGGTACGATATTGTCATATGTGAGCGTGGAATACTCATCACTACTAATAAGAAATTGAAATGTGACCGGGCTAAGAAGCTCAATGACATGATCTGGTAGAAGTATAATTCTAAACTAAGTGATGGTTTCAATGGCAATTAGACAAACAATATCTTTTAAATCCGTTGCTGAATAAATATGATGAGTATGT
>OX103971.1:1258991-1279563 GCA_944470395.2 Schistosoma turkestanicum | reverse complement strand
GAAAAATGCACATTTTATGACTGTCTGGTCAATGTATCTATCAATGTGAGATCACTATTAGAAACCTTGAATCACTGGACATGGCCGTTTCCTCCTGGTATAGGATTCATTAGCAGTCTACATCTGTGATGAGTTTCATACTGTTGGAGATGTTAGATCCCTCAGAACTCGCTTGATAAATATCTTTATTTTCGATTTATTTCATGGACCGATCAGTTGACCCTGAGATCTGTCATAATGCTACTACGTATAGGTATTCAGTCCTTGCGGCGTCCAATTCAAATACCCCAGTACGACCCAAATTGCTATTTCCAAATCTCCTATATATCAGAACGCAACACCGTTGGATGGAGTTGTTTATTGGGTCGAGTACAGAAGAGAGGTAGGCAGGAAGAAACGGAATCGGAATCATGAAGTCTTACAGATAGTGCGTATTTATACATTTAGGTCGAATAGGCAAGAGCATCAAAGTCTGTGATATTGACAGTTTAGGACGACCAATAGGAAAGAACATTTGAAATGACATTGACAGTCCGGATGACCAATAAGAGACAACATTGAAGTATTTGACTTTGACAGTTAAAACGACCATAATTTTGACCAATAGAAATCGACCAGTGGGATTATACTTCCGAAAATAGTACTCTTAGGATATTTGGTGAATATCCTAACAAGATCACATTTTCCACAAGGGAAATCCTTGGCTGTGATTGGTTGCTGTGATTTTAGTGTGCTATTTTTGTGACTGTCCCAAGGACGTCTCTATAGAGTATAAATAAACGCAATTTGAGTGCTTGGATTCATTGTGTGCTGGCTGGGTGTTTGTAGAATACAATTTCTACACTATATCAAGACTTCTTGTTGATTCAACTTGGTCAAGGGACCACACTAGCCTACGTGGACGCCTGTTCATTGTTTTGATCTCCTTTATCGACTAAGACGAAATCGTAATAGTTTGAGCATACCTAGAGACGAGTCTAACACATACCAGCACGAAACGGCCGTGTCCAGTGCCTTCACTGTATAATGCAAATTTGTAATATATGGACATATAGAATTGAATTTCTGATAAAAGAAATACAGTGATTAAAAATTCAAATTGAATCTAGTATGATTAACGCTGATTAAATTCAACTGACCAGGTTTTAATTTGACTATTGTTTCAAAATGTTTTGACATGTTTTAGTGTCTTTGAAGTGATATAAATCCGAATTTTATAGAAAGCGTCAGCTCCAATAAAACTTCAAACATATCACAAGTTCACACACAAAAGTTCTAGCTAGGTAAAGCAGTTGTTATTATCAGTCAGTTATAACCATTCAGTAAGGTTAAAGAGTGAATGTTTCTGTTAGGATATTCATCCAATATTCTAAGAGAATTATTATTGGCCAATTACTATTGGTTAATTCCTACTGATCAATATTATGGTCGTCCTTAATATCAATGTCATATACTTCAATGTTGTTTCTTCTTTGACCTAAATGTATAAATATGCATTATCTGTAACGTTTTATGACCCGGACCCGCATCCCTAGTCAGGGATCCTGATTCTCTTCTGGACTCGGACCTCGTACTTTCTGGATGCTTTTAGAATACAGGTTCTAATTCATATCAAGTCTTCTTCATTTATTCAACGGAAGTTGGAACACTCGGGTTAGAGTAGCATGTCGTGTCGCGAGATCCTCGACAATCGCTCTCGTTTTCTAACAAATGTAAACTCGTAATAATTCAAACATATCAAAATGACATGTTGACGCACCTGCGTAACAGTTTCTTAGCCATTGTGATAAATTTCTTTCTCTTTCAGGTGAACTAATATCTTCAACTACTTACTGATCGTGGTTATCACACTTAACCCGAAATCAAATAGTCTACATCGATCAAATCTACTAAGTTCATTGGTTATTTGCTTCACGGATTGATGTCATATTTATGGGCTTTTTCATCCTTTACTCTCTTTAAACTGTATATGAAGAAGTAGATGAGCGGAGTAGTAACTTTCAGGATGGATTTATAGATTATTATTGTGTATAGTCTTACTGTATAGTTCTTTAGTAAAGAGATTATCACTATACAAATATATATATATTTACAATCTGCTCTATCTAAGGTCATGTTGGTAGGTGTCAGCTACCGGGTTGGGATCCGCGAGATGATAGTAATCGATGGTTAGCGACCATGAATAACATCATGCCTCAAAACTGTTTGCAATGGCGCAGATGCATTCATTCTTTGTGTTCTCTCAAATTCTAACCTTCTGAATTCCTTATCACCTTTATCTTTTTTTTTAAAATTTTATTTCACTAGATTCTACTTCTCGAATAAATATAGTCGAAACCTAATCTCTCCAATTACTGCTAATACTTCTACTACTTCTACTACTATATGATGTAAACTGTCAGTCTATGTTCTAATGCGTTAAGGCGAAATGAACTCATGTACTCATATACGAAGTTCTATGTTCTTGTCGACTAACTAAAGTCACTTTTAGCTTGCTCATTCGTATATAAAATCTATTTTTTTCATTCTATGCATTGTGACGTGGTCGGATATGTTTGGCATACAAATTGTCTGTTTGAATAACAACGAATTTCGTGGAGGTTGCTGAAGACAGACTTTTGGACTAAAAAGTGGTAGGTAGGTTAAATGAGAGAAAGAAGCTATCGAGCTGTGTGTCGACCAATAAGAATTTAGAACTAACTCAAGGTTTCTAGTGCTAGGGAGTAATTCTGATTGGTGTATTGTATGTGTCACGTGATATTATTGATTAGCTCTTAGCGATACAATAGGTGTATACCACACAAAAAAGGCTCCAGTTGATTAAAACAAGAAAGTAAAACCGCCATATTGATAATAATCTTGTAAAACAAAAAACTATATACTAATCCTCATTAAAACAAAACTTACCGATGATAATAATAACTCTTTTAATTGTTGCATTGGAATATTTTGTCTTTCTTCCATTGCTTGAATTTGATGAAAAACATTCTTAATATCAAATTCATCATTTAAAATACTTTTTTAATTATTACTATCAGCAGTAGTATTGTCAATATTAAATGTGAAAGAGTTTGATTTATCAATAGTATGCGTTAAATTTAGCTTATTACTTGATGAATTTAAATTTTTCTCTTCTAATTGTTTTAAACTATTTTGAACTTGTTCAATAGTTTTTAATGTATCTTCTTTTGAATAATGATAATAATAATAATATTGATAATAATTTAATGATTTATTAATCGGTTCTGATTGACGTCGATATTTTATAGTTATATTATTATTATCATTTGTATGCTGAATTTCATCATCATCATGACTAGTTTGTTCAGTTAATGGACTTGGACGATTGTTATCATTCCGATTTGGGAAATTACCTTCAAACATAGTTATTCGCCTAATTTAGAAGAGAAAAAAGAAAATTAAAAATTTAAGGAATCATTTATTTAAAACAAACCATATAAATTGAAAAAAAATATATATTTGATTTAAAAGTTATCATATGGGTTATTTGTCAACCCTTTCGGGGTTACTGTCAGTCCTAGGCATGGATATATTCGGAGGGTTGGGCATGGGTTTGGTGACCTCATCCTGTAGAAAAACAACTTGCTAAAAATACGTGAAACTAGAACAAATGATTCAAATCAATTAAACTCTGTTATGACAGTTGAAAGGTCTTTATTTAGAAGAATATCTTCGAAAGTCTGTTATTATTAGTTGAGAATTATAACTGATATGAATCACGTAAGACTACAAAATTTCAAAACGATACAAGTGAAAATATAGTAGGGAAAAATAATGAAAAGTAACAAATAATAGCTATGTAATGGAAAGTATTCCAAAGGGTAAAAGATTTAATCTTCTCTCAGCCTATTATCGTTAGAAAGCATAACAATTTTGTGTAGTTATCAGTGTTGAGAAGTTAGTACTTACTTACGCCTGTTACCCCCAATCGAGCATAGGCCACCCACCAGTTTTCTCCATCCAACTCTGTCCTGGGCTTCCATCTCCAGTTTTGTCCAATGTTTGTTCATTCCTCTCATATCTTTCTCTATTTCTCGGCGTAGTGTGTTCCTTGGCTTTTTTTTTTTTTTTTTTTTTTTTTTTTTTTTTTTTTTTTTTTTTTTTTTACGCAGTTAGGTGCTTTTCATAGTGTGTGTCCTATTCACTTCCACCGATTCTTCCTGATTTCCTCCTCCACTGGAATCTGGTTCGTTTTCTCCCACAGTAGGATTTTACTGATGATGTCTGGTCAACGAATCCGAAGTGTTTTGCGTAGACAACTGTCAATAAACACTTGTATCTTCTGGATGATGCCTTTCGTTGTTTTCCAAGTTTCAGCTCCATACAGTAGAACTGTCTTCACATTTGTATTGAAAAACCTTATTTTGGTTTTGGTTGAAAGTTGTTTGGATTTCCAGATATTT
Organism: Schistosoma turkestanicum; assembly: GCA_944470395.2. Lineage (NCBI taxonomy): Eukaryota > Metazoa > Platyhelminthes > Trematoda > Strigeidida > Schistosomatidae > Schistosoma > Schistosoma turkestanicum. The sequence goes on along the minus strand of OX103971.1, from coordinate 1,275,139 downwards.
TTCAACTGTAGAAATGCAGACCTTGCTTTGCCGATCCGCGCCCTCACATCTGCATCAGATCCACCGTTCTCGTCGATGATGCTGCACAGATATGTAAAGGCGTTCACATCCTCCAAGGCATCTTCATCAAGAGTGAGTTTGGTTGGCACATGTTGTGTTGCATCGGAGAATTTTGCTCTTTCCTTTATGTATGTTGAGACCTACTGCTGCAGAGGCTGCTGCTACACTGGTCGTCTTCTCTTGCATTTGTTGTTGCATGTGCGACAGAAGAGCCAGGTCATCTGCGAAGTCCAGATCGTCCAGCTGCGTCCTAGCTGTCCAGTTGATACCGTGCTTCCCTCCAGAGGTCGACGTCTTCACAATCCAGTCGATGACCAGGAGAAAGAGAAAAGGTGAGAGTAAGCAACCTTGCCTGACACCGGTCTTCACCTCGAAAGAGTCTGTCTTTCGTGTACGATTTTGCAACTGAATCCATCATAAGAATTGCGTATGACGTTAACTATTTTCTCAGGCACACCTTGGTGTCGAAGAAGCCTCCACAGTTTTTTCCTGTCCACGATATCGAATGCCTTCTCGTAGTCGATGACGTTGATGTAGAGTGGTGAGTTCCATTCAACTGATTGTTCCACAATGATCCGTAATGTAGCAATTTGGTCAGTACACGAGTTGAGATGTTAGACCGCAGTTATAAGCAATTTAACCATTCTTACTTGGCGTTTATTGAGCAAGCTGACTTTCCTCGGGTAGGAGTCATTAATTCCACGACTAAGCCTCCTGCTTTATCCAAGCAATAACCGTGGAAGGGCTCCAAGTAGAGTGAAAACGCCCACAACTTATTCATTAAGAGATTTCTCTTTGTATTCATAAATAATACTTTGAAAATATTTATACAATCAGTTAGCTAAGAGCCTAGATATGTTTTCAATTTTTTCAAAAAACATATTCCATAATCAGAAAATATGATAGATGAAACTACTATCTCAGTATAGTAGCCGATGATTTTGCTTAATAATTATCATGCGTTCACCAGTGACTGAGTTGGTGAAGGAGTTTTCGGATTGATAAGGTCGTCGCATCGTTCAGAACTGAAGTAGTTACTTACCAAAGATGATAGATAATGATAGTGCAAAACTGCAGGTTGCTTGAATTTAGAAATCAAAACTATTGGGAACCGACTCAGTGATCAGAAGAATAAGTGTTGGTGCGCGAGGCCAAAAGTGCTGGGTTCGAGTCCTTTGTGCGAAGATTTTGGATGCTGTTACGCCGGCACGTAAACACGTCAACTTGATATACTTCAACTAATACGAGTTTACCTAGTCAAAAAACGAGAGCGAGGATCGAGGAAACGGTGACACAACACGCTATTCAGATCTGATTATCCCAACCCCTGTATTGAGAGAAAATAAGAAGACAAGACTTGAATGTTAAGTAGAATCTGTATTCTACAAGCATCCAGAAAGTACGAGGTCCGAGTCCAGAAGAGAATCAAGATCCCGGACTAGGGATCCGGGACCGGGTCCTGGTCCTGGTCGTGGTCATAGAATGTTACAGGTAATGCGTATTTATACACTTTGGTCGAATAGGAAACAGCATCGGTCTAAGATTGACAGTTAAGACAACCAATAGGAAGCAACATTTGGAGTGATACTAATAGTCAGGACAACCAATAAGAAACAACATTGGAGCACGTGATATTGATATTTAGGACGACGATAGAATTGACCAGTAGGAATCGACCAGTTAGAATTCACCAACAATTCTCTTAGTATATTGGGTGAATAGAATATCCTAACAGAATCGCACTCCTGATGAGTCCTGTACTAGTTCGAAACAGTTTTTAAATGCTTCTGATTTTCAAATGGTGATCTAATGTGGATTGGTTCGTGATTTGAATGAAATTCAGCGTTGTTGGTTTTAATAATTTACATGTTTTCAATCATGAATTAATGAATTATTTCTTCATTAAGTCTGTGCCTTGTTCAACTTATCAAATTCACTTTTAACTTACCTAGTTTTAAAATACTTTGAGTATTCACGACTTTTTCTTCGATCCGATTTTAATTTATCTAATAACAAATTGATATTTAGTATCATTAGTACATATTAGTTCATCTATGGATCAGTTAAACTAGTCAGTGTTGGATGTCACTGTGGGGTGCGAGCTACTTATAAGTAGTATATGACGCGAGTGTTAACGTAATGTCTGGCAGCAGAAGATGGGGGAAGATCAAGAAAGGAAGAGTTAGAAGAACACAATGGAATTTGTATGAAACGCATGAATAGTGAAATGTCAGACAATGGATTGATGATGGATTGAAGATTTGCAAATTAACCGTTTACGATATGGTTTTCCTATTTTACTGAGTAACTCTGTAATTTGCGATAACTACAATTCGGTTTCCAACCCTGTGTTCTCCTTCACGACAACTGCTTTATGTTCGTCGTTAGGCTCACTCACCAATTCTTTGGTTTTGTGATCTGTGTATGATGCGGTTTATAAACGTGTTCAACTCTTTGTATTCATCTTCTGATTTATACACTGTTAGATGTTATCTCGTAACGATTATCAGGACGAACAGTATACAAAATTTAGGAATGATATTGAATAACAATCACCACAGAATTGGTGAGTCCATATCCATCACAACTCATATTAAAATTAATACAAATGGTAAATGCAATGACAGTTATTCGATTTTAAAACATGTTTCGGCTAATTTTTTTGGTATCAGCTAGATTACAGTGTGATAAATGACAGATCACGTATGCGAATGTCTTGGTTGGAACATCTATGCTCTATTTTAAAAAAAAAATTACGCCTGAGATAAGATATTGTTCAGGAAATCGCTTTGTCTTATAACAGTCATCTTTGAAGGAATTCTACACTCCTATTGGTAGAGATTATCAAGCAAATTGGTGGTTCAGACATTCGTGTCTGTCATTAGTGATGATAAGTTGGTTAATATCGTGATTCTGAAGCAGTGGTTTCGACTCTTTGTATCGTTTTTCCCAGGAAGACTGTTTCCTGTAAGTTTGAATTCCAGGATGATACATGATGGGATGGATAGAAAAAGCAAAGATATAGTTACCTTAAACATGACGTCATAGTATAGAAGATAGTGGTGCTTTGTCCTAAACCTCAACTCGTTGATGAAAGCAGTAAATATCATATCAGTCAGTCACTTACGACGTAGAACTTAGTAAGTACGTATATCACTTCAGGTTGTCATACCATTTTAGCACAGAGACGTAATTGTCACCTCAAATCCTCTAGAAGTTGAGTTAGTAGAAGTATTGGCAGTAATCGAAGAGATAAAGGTTCGAAGATATGATTCGAAAAGTATAATCTAGTGATGTGAATTTGAAAAGGGAGAAAGAGGTTATGGAAAATTCAGAAGACTAGAATTTCGGAGAAGACAAAGAGTGGTTGCTTCTGCGCCACTGCAAACAATTTTGAGCCATATTATTCAAGGTCATTAACCATCGGTTACTATCATCTTACGGGCCTCAGCCTGGTAGTCTACACCTACCAATATGGCTCAGTCCAATTGTCACTGACTTTATGGATTTGTGTCATGTTTTCGTTCAGTCACCCCCAGCTAACGTCCAACCTACTCCTACACCACAAAACATCGCTCGTGGAGGCTGTCAGTGGTTGGGCAAATGTAACACATGTCCCAGCCACCTCAACTGATGAAGTTTCACTACTTAATCAATTGATTTGCTATCCTTACCTAATACTCTTTTCCTAACACCATCATTGCTTCCTCAATGGTCCCAGGACAAACAGGTAGTGCTTCGAAGACACCTATGATCTAATACTAGTAACCTACCAAAAATCTCTACTCCTGCTGGCCATATTTCACACTATATAGTTGGATGTAGCAAACTGATGCGCAATAGACTCATCCTTCGGTTAATAGTTGGTTATCTCGCCTAGACCATCAGTGACGTTAGTTGGCAAAAAACCAGTCAAAACCTCTATATCTGTGCCGAAATTTAATCCGAAATCAGGCCATCCGGACTGATGATATTCCGAAGATGAGTGAAGCGGTCAACACGCTCAACTACTTCACTCTCTATCACTAGTTCAGATGCTAACCAACACAAGCCAATCCTGAAGTAACATTTTACACTTGGAGAGAGAATCACATCCCATTTATGTCTTAAAGGAAATAGCTTTAGTTCAAAAACGTACTTTTGTAGGTGGAATTATCAGTGAGTTTTATATGCCGGAGTTTGCTCTTAGAATATGATCCAGTCAGTTAGTTACCAAATATGAAGCAGTAACTTTCGTCTCTTTGTAGACTAACGGAAGACTACTGTTGAATTATTTCCTGGAGATACTTTCAGTTAGCCAATATTAAATTTTCGTCATAAAGATTTTAATTCATTGAAAGTCAACTATAGATTTGTGTATTAAAAACTTGATGTGATATCTAGTGTGCCAAAGTTAGTGAAGTTATTTAAATCGTAATTCGATCATAGGTAAACCACAACTGAAAGCGCCAGATGGCTGTTACGTCCTAGTTGAGGACTCATCAACAGTACGCATCCACATCTAAGTGAGCCAGAATCATAACCAAGACGCTCTGTTTTTAGCGTGAATACTGTCTACTGTCTACTTAAATACGATTCAATTATTATTGTTGTAATAGTGTTGAAATCACTATGTACGACATTATTAATAGATCCTGTTCTCTTTCTATTGATGGCTGACCAAGGATAAAATTTCTGGAAGGAGGAGTGCAAGCCCTGCGTCAGCTGAACTTGCAGATCGACGCATGATTTGCAAACAAGCCTTCCATTTAGTGTGAAAACTGCGTAATTTAATTTTTGAAAATAAAGACTAGTGGCTGCTACCTCGAGTTCTCTCTTGGTGTGAATATCTTGGTGTACGTTGTGTTCCAGGTCTTCGCCCTTCGGTAACCACTGATAACCCGTGTTGCACTGTCAGATATGAGACAGTTACCTACCGAAGACAATAGGTGTATTCGCGCAATATCGTACATTGATCGAAGTTAGATAGTGACACCGTTAAATGCCAGCTCAGTTGTACAGATATTAAGCTTTCGCCGCCTCAGACCGAAGGTCCTAGGTTCCATCCTTGTCAGCAGGGATCGTAGATACGCACTGTCGGTAGGACGAAACAGCCATTCAGTGCTTCCAGGTTCTTATTCGTAGTCGAACAGTGTTGGGGATGTTACATCTCCAAATTTCGCTTGATAAATGCCTTATTTTGTCTTTCAGGTTTGCCAGCATGGGCTAATCAGTTGACCTTGAGATTTCAATTGCCACCAGGAAAATCCTTGACCGTGATTGACTGCTGTGTATTTTAGTGTGCTATTTTCCTAACTGTCCCAAGGACGTTTCTATGATGTATAAATAAACGAGAGTGGTATGCTTGATTGTACTGTGATTGCTGCGTGTTTGTAGAATATACTTTGTATGCTTACAAAGTCTTCTATCTTCAGCTTAGGATTCAAGGTAGTCTACTTGGACGCTGGTAATTGTCTCGTTCGCGTTTATCGACTAAGGTGAACTCGTAATAGCCTCAAGCATACTTAGTGATGAACATAATAAACGGTGATCTGTTCATGAAGAGACAAAAATCAAAAACACGTACCGACAGATTCATGACTAACAGATTCACTGATTGCATTCGAAGTTTCATAACTTGATTGATTACTAAATGATGAAGTAGATTTACTATTCTATAACCGAAAAAAAGCACAATGAGGATGCAGAAAAATGATTTTTATGCGAAAAACAAAAGCCAAAACAACAATGTATACTCATAAATCAAATTAAAAATTGATGATAATTAGAATATACTATGTTAAATATTCAATAGGTTTCATTGATTTTAAGCAAAACAAAAGACTGATACCACATTTTTCGTATCATATAGTGTTGGTTTTGACAGTTGTTACAACTCATAAACACTTAAGTGAAATTTTATGGCTAGTCGATTTTTACAGTCAATCATTGACCAGCAAAGTGGATCCGATGCCAAGGTAAAGGCACGGATCTGCTAAGCGAAGGCTACATTTTTACAATTGAACAATATCTAGAACTCAAAACAACTATCAATCAACACCAAAGTCACAATTTGCAATACAAATGTCAAGACAGTTTTACTGTATTGGACGGAAACTTGGAAAACTACCAAAGCCATTATCCATGAGATACAAGTATATAATAACACTTGACTACACAAGATACTAAAGATCCGTTGGTTAGACACTCAGCACCGACCGACTGGATAGAATCTGTTGTTACACTTGTAAGACAAGAAGTGATATCTCAGCAAATTCTTCAATAATCTTTTGCTTGAATGAAACTTTAGACAAACATTTATACGTTACTTTTCCGCTCTGGTAAAGTTTTCATCTGGAACGTAAGCCCCATTCACAAATGCACCGTCTTCGAAAAAACCATCCACACTTACATTTTTAGGTGCTAGTTTAAAGACATTCTAGCTTTATTGCCAAATTTTCTTACCATTTTGGTGGACTATTTTAAATGTTGACATACAATTGATTTCAGTGGTGTACAGAACAAGAGTTGCAATGAATAAGTCTACTGAATTTTCTTCCAAGTGATGTATGTTTTCAAACTGTATTTCATGATATATATATATTCTATGCTTATTATGCATGTATTTTTTGTCGGTTTTGGAGCAATCCTAAATTATCAGAAAGTAGACTAATGGCCTATTTTTCACACAAAATTATGGTTACATAACAGGGTTATTCTCAACTCAGCGAAAAGCTCTAGCTATACTCTAGGTCGTTAAATGATTTTATACGTAATTACGTGGAAAACAAATCACTACTATTGCAGATCATGAAGCTATAGAGTTCATCTATAATCCAGAAGAATCCCTTATATGTTCCTCAGCTGTTATGTTTCACTGATCAACTATTTCTGTAAAAGCTTATGGCTAAACTAATCAACATAAAAATGCTAAATAAATTCAACAACTACGAATTTATAGAATCGTTGGAAGATAAACCTATGGATATTTCTGACTGTTGGTTGATACAAAATTTTTCAGTAAACCGTTCGTATCTTATAGACAGACAGACAGATACAACGGAGAACTTTGTACATACGTACATCCGTTCAGATTGCCAAACCGCATTAACAAAGAGATGCAACGGTCAGTTCAAATCCAAGAGTGATAGCGATAGTAAAAGTATTAGCAGTAATGGAGAAGATTAAGGAACGGAAATATGATTCGAGAAGTATAATTCAGTGAGATAAATTTAAAAGGAGAAAGATAGAGATTATGAGTAATTTAGAAGGTTAGAGTTTGAGAGAACACAAAGAGTGGATGCATCTGCGCCATTGCAAACAGTTTTGAGCCATATCGTTCATATCTCATTGTCAAGATTTATTTATAATTTTGGTTTATGCTGGATGCAGTATGAAACTAGTGAAACGATACTATGAAATGTAGGTTTTATGCCTATTTCACCAAACATGATGGACTATTCACAACTCCTGATTGTAATTTTTTGTCTAAGTGCTTGTGTTTTTATTCTTCCTTCATTACGCATATTTATCTTTGAAAGTTTGATCCTTTAGAGTTGAGAAAGTAAGATATTTGACACTCATTTTTGACTGAAGATAAATGCACAAATATGTCTAATAACCAAACATTCATGAGATATTTCATGCTTCAGACTAAACTTTATGGCCAATATCATGTGAAGTTTGGCAGGGAATACATTAAAATTATTATGGTCTACTTTTTGGCAGATATTGAGCACTTGCTATCACTAATTATTTTTTCTAAGTGAGTCGAAGTGTTTTTATAGGGTTTTACCGAGCACTGACTTTATTAGACCAAGAAAACATTGTTCAGAGGGAATTGAAACTTCATTAAAATCATTTAATGGTAGCATTCTTTTCCATAATGTGAAGATCTTATATTCCACAAAAGTAAGTTATTATCGAGAGAATGACGTACAATCATTCACAAAGTTTCCGGTGAATGTTTGAAAATACTTGATGCACATTTTAGATACTAATGATTTTAGTATGTAAAACACTTTACCATCACTTAATACATGTTCAAACTTCTCTTAGCTCAAATATCCAAATAATTCGATTTGATAGTTGTTTAGTTTGAGTAAGATTTTATTAACACAATGTTCGACAGCGATTGCTGTTCAAAACTGACTGAATCATGAAACATTATGAAGAGGTTCTAAAAATGTGTAGGGATCGAAGTGTGGACTAGTGAAGTCCTCCACTACTTCTACTCATGAGATCATCTATGTATGTACTTTCAGAGTGAAAGAAAACTGTCACAATACTGAAATCAAAAATATATAATTGATGGAGTTGATTTCTATAGACTGTATCATAGGTAAAATCGCGAATGAAAACCGTTTTCATAGAATTTAGATTGTTATATAATTGTGGATGTTCAATCGTGTGAAACATAAGTGCAGCTCATAGAAAATCTCAGTGCTTTCCTGATTTATACACTAAAATCAAACAAACCAACTAACTTTTCTAGAACTTTCATCGTAGCTCTCTTCTGTTGCATCATCATAAGTGGTGAGATCCGACGTCCACGAAGTATAAGTATGCCTACTGATTCCAGTAGGATCAACTAAGGAGCTAGCTAAATCATCACTAAACGGCTCCCAGTAATCGATAAGTTCGGAGTTCAGTTCCAGAGGTGCTAACAGCAGCTTGCATAATAGCAGTTCTCGATAAATATCACTTCTGTTTGCAGAATATATCTTTATTAAGAGGCAAGTTACCGCAAAAAGTATGGAAGACGTTCGGATTCAGCCCACTTAATAACACGTTCTTGATTTTCATCTGATAAACCCAAGTTTGATGACTCTTTAATATCAAGTTCATGGGAATCCGTGAAGTTGAAATCACCAATCAGTCGGTTGTATTGTAACTTAAGCGAAAACACCTTTCATAAAGATATCGTTTCTATTTAAAATAGTATCTCTTACTGGTAGTGATAAGAAAAAATTGAAGTAATTTTCAAAGAGATCATCTGATATTAAACATTCTTCCAAATTATTAAAATTAGCAAGCAGGTCCATCCAGTGACCTTGGTACTATTTAAAACCGTGCTGGTGGTATTAGAAACCAAAATTTGGTTTATTTAAAAAGTATTATATTACCAATCTGTGTTTTTTACTGGATACATGGTATAATGGTAGTAAATGAATTTTATATTTATGCTACAGCTAATCATAAAGGAATTAAGGCAATGAGGTGCTCATCCCAAATCGCAGTTTCGTAACAAGAGCACATTGGGAACGGACATAGTTTAATTCAAAGAGATTAGGACTGATTTCTGATAAAAACACTTTGCTTGTTGTTGACACACTTCAGCAATCGATTAATGTGTGCAGGCAGTAGTAGAAAACATTTATACAGATTTAGGATACGAAAGACGATAAATGATGGTTCATGCAATCAAGCTGTGATTTCGGGTGCACGTGAAAAAATTACCCCATTCAAGATTAGGTTGAAGGTTTTTAGGTGAGGTAATAGAACCTCTGAAGGAACGCAGCAAACCAACGATTGACGTAACAGTCACAGTATCCACTGAAATCCGGTAGCCTAATTTAACTGGACCACTGTTGTAATTAATTAAAGTAGATAGTTATTCGTCCATCACTTTACATCATAAAAAAATAACTTATTCTCAAATAACAACATGTTGCGAGAGGCATGCCAATTTACAGTCAAGATCAGAATGATTAAATTGATGACATATTTTCTGTAAAAGTTTGTTCAGTAAGGTAGATATCTCACAAGGTACACTGAGAGCTAATAGTTTTACATAAAATTCTAAGTGTATCAGACTCTGGAATTGGTAGTACTTACTAGTCATCTGGTGAGGATGCTCAACCGACCGTCTTTAAATATAGAAAATCCACTGAAGTTATTGAGCTCAGTATCAATGTCGAAGACCTACAGAAACACTTATTTTGAGGGCTAGTATACCGCTACATATGTTTGAATGATACAACTATCATTCATGATTCTCACTTCTAATTCTGATATTTTTATGAATTAGCGTGCAGATTAGATGTAGGTAACTCCAGTTTAATTTCAAGTACCAAAAACTACTGAAACAAACTCTGACCACAAACGTATTTTCAGACTGCTTGTAAGAGCGTATTTTAAGTGGTTTTCAGTAAGCCAAATAGATCATTCAAAATTAAGCTAGAATATCTGTATAGCATTTTTCATTCCTTATTCAAGGTCGACAAAGACCAGCTACAAATACATTCATAGCTATTTATATATATACTGAGAGCATAAGTTAAGATTCTACACATTTTCTTAGATCACATTTTTGCGTAGTAAAATACATACTTGCGTTCTTATTACTTACAAACTTATGTCTGTGGCTCGACCGAGCATAAGTCTCTAATCAGCCTTCTCCACTGTACTCTGTCCTGAGCCTTTCTTTGTCAGTTCCATCCAAATCCTGTTCACTGTTGTCTACATTTCTCTTGGTCTTCGTTTTCTTCTTCGGGTTGCAAGTTGAGGCTTCTTTTGGGTACTTTCCAGAATCAGTGTCCTTTCCGACTCCAGCGCTTTTTTCCGATTTCTTACTCTGCTGCAAACTGGTTTGTCCTCTTACTCAGGTGATGTTATCCAACGAATCGATCTGAAGTATTTCGCGCAGACAACTGTTAATAAACTTTAGAGTCATGTGGATGATGGTTCGTCAAATTTCTATATCATTCAGTAGAACCTTCATGACATTTTCATTGAAAATTGTTGGGTCTGGATGTTCATCACTTGTAGAAACGCGAACCGTGGTTTGCTAATCTGGATCTTCACATAAGCATCAGATTCAGCTTGTTTACCAGCGATGTGGACCATTTATGTAATGACTTATACTTCCTTCAAAGCTTCTACGTCACCTGTGACTTAGTTGTGGCATTTTATGTCAAATAGGAGCATCTTGCCTTTTCTGTTTAAAAGTCGAACCCTACTGTTTCAGAGGCTGCTGCTGTACTAGCCATCTTCATTTGCATTTGTTGTTGAATGTGGAGTAGAAGATTTTAAATATAAATTCCGAATCGCCTTTGTGCATCCAAACTCCACCTTATATTCTACGCTCCTCTAGATGTTAATTTCATCACAGTCCTCATGACCACCAGGTAAAAGAGAAAGAAGGAGTACCTTGTCTGACTCCTGTTTTCACTTTGAACGTGTCTGAAAGCTGTTATCCATGTATGAGCTTTAGTTTAATCCATCATAGTAAATCTGAATGATGTTGACAATCTTCTTATAGCGTCAAGAAAGTCTCCATGAGGCCGTCCTGCCCACCTTGTGAAATAATTTCTTGTAGTCAGTGAAATTGATGTACAGTGGTGAATTCCATTCAGTTGATTGGTAGTGACTCGTAGTGTTGCGGGCGATTTGGTCGGTGCACAAATGATCCTTACTTAATCTAGACTGCTGATTTTGAAGTAGGGTGTCTAGTAAATCTTTCATTCAGCCCAACAACATTCTGTTGAAGACTTTTCCTCGTACTGAGAGAGAAATGATGCCTAGGTAATTTACTCAATTACTTAGGTCTCCTTTCTTTGGTATCCTGATGATGTGTTCTTCTCTCCAGTCTGTTGGTACATGTTCCTATGCACAGATGTTGCTGAAGAGAATTGTTGAGGAAGTTAGATCCTAACAACTCACCTGATAAAGGTCTTAATTGTGGATTTTATTCATGTGCTCATCAACTGACCTTGATATTGAAGTTCCCACCACGAAACTCCTTGGCTGTGATTAGTTACTGTGTTTTTAGTGTGCTATTTTTTTGACTCTCACGAGGACGTTTCTATGATGTATTATTAAACGCGATTTCTGTGTTTGATTCATTGAGTTTCCTGAATGTTTGTAGAACACATTTTCTACCTTTTCTTTAGCTCCTTTGGGTAAACGGGTCAGACTAGCCTATCGTATCACTGGTTCATTGTTTCGTTCTCAATTATCGACTAAGGTGAACCCGTCATAGTTTCAAGCATATAACGTGATGAACATAACCAGAATGTACTTACTGTTACCCCTGCTGTAAGTGCCTCAGCTGTAAGGTTTTCCGGCCCTTCCGTTCTCCTGCTCTTCATTTGTCCGACGGACATGCTGGTCTCTCCAAACGTAGGTAGGTCAGCATAAACTCGGAGGTCTGTGAGTGCAGCTTAGAAGTTGGGTGGGTGCAATAAAGTTGGTCAACTGAAGAGATCTTCATAGTTCTCCTCAATGTAGTTCATCGGCTTGTCTTCCTTGCGTTTTATTGTTCGTTCTGGTTTACTATAATTTGCAGAGTTTTTTGTATCGTGCAAATGTCTCATGTTTTCTCCTCTTGCCGCTTATCCACCGTCATTGCTAGATCTTCCACGTTTTTACGATTGTCAACTCTAATGCTCTTCACTTGAATGTTTGCTTCTGTGTATTCAGCTGGTGCTTTAGCTTTCTCAGATCTTTTTCATCTGATGCTGATTTCTGGCTTCTTGTCTCCCCTTTATTGAATCTTATCAAGATTATTCAGGGAGATCTTTTAGCCCATAACCTCCCGAAATGTTGAAGTGATTGCCTCCTTGAAGCCTTTTCCAATTTTTCTCCATTGATTAAATCGTACAAGGCCTGGACCCGATTGCTCAAGGCCATCTTGAAATCTTTGAGTTTTACGGTATCCCGAAGAAATGCCATAATAAACTTTTTTGATACTGTCCGCCCTGTTGTCAAGCGCTTCTTGAGTTTCAATTTCCTCTTAACCACTAGCAAGTAATAATCTAGGCTATTTTGGATCCCCTCTTGGTTCTTACGTTCTCCATCATACATCTGAGCTTTTATAGATGCAGATATGGTTGATCTGGTTCTTTTTAGTTGTGTTATCCGGTGAAACGCATGTTGTTTTGTGTACACCTTTGTGTGGAATATAGTCTCGCCTATGACCAGTTTTTTGACGGCATACAGATAATGAATCTCTCAGCAGTTCTGTTCACTTTTTCCAGCCTGAGTCGTCAAATAATGTCTTTATATCCCCTGTTATCTATTCGAACTTTGGCATTTAGGTCTTTCATCAGAATGATCAAATCCTTTGATGAGTATCTCTCGGAAATTGACTGCGTATAGAATTGGATGATGTTCATTGTTATGCCATCCTGCTTGGTTTTTAAGGATGTTTATATGATCTTGGCTCTATGAGATTCCTATCGTAGCAGTATTTTTGTGCTTGTTTAGATAGCATCTGCGCAACTCGTTGTTCATGCCTAGCATTTTCTTCTATATGACTGGAGTCTAACAGCAGCTCTCTTGAAGCTAGACTTAGTCAACCAACCTGCTTTCAATGTTTTTCACTGATTAAAAGTACCTCCAGGTTGTGTTTTTCCATTTCCTCAGCTGCTTGGATCACTCTCCCAGTCTCCCACATTGTACCTAAATTAGTGATTTCTCTGTTTCTCAGTAGTGGCATCGGCCTCCTGACTTCGGTTTTCGCCATGAGACGTCTAAACTCTTCTAAATGAAGACATTCTAACTGCAAGAAAGAGTTCTATTAATTTTGATTACTCTTTCTCATCAGGGTTTTTTAATCGAGTAGGTTTTCTACAACGTGGGATCGCTAACCCAGCGTCTAACCGTCCTCATTCATCTAGGCTTGGTATGAGTAGCAACCACAGGGGGCTTCATATGGAATCTTGCTTTCACATGCAGCAACCTAAAAATATAGTTGTACGTATTCGGCTTCTGCATACACACTGCTAGCCGTGGGTAAAAAATTCTCTATGAGCTATTACAAGGATGATTGTGAAACATCGGGAGTGATATTATAACATATTCTCCCCGTTGCAAAGTTACACAATATCTTGATTGAAAGTTCAGTAATGCAAACTGAAAATGTCACACATACCTTGAAGTTCTTGCGATTTCTTGATTATAGTTGAACCTAGTGGCTTACAATCACGATCAAAGGTTGTCCAGCGTACAACAGACATGTATTCATACTGCATGTTCCTCAGTAGTTTACTTCCGAAATGAAAATAATGGGTTTGAGTAGTCCTAAACAAGATGGAGTTTTTTGCCTCTTACGGTTCGGGATTCACTTGGCGCACTCTCCAATTCAACAATGCTTCTGAACCTCGAGGTTGAAATGGGTGGAGATATAGGTTAATATGCATCACTTAGGTCGACTAATATCTTTTTGACAGGTAGCAATACACAAAGTACAGAGTAAGAGCTAAACAAGAAAACAAATTCGCTAGTAATCCGCTAGCTACCGAAGTTATTACTGTCATTTGAGTTGGATGTTTAACGTTTGGAATTCAAAAGGCATTTAAAAATTCCGTTCGAATTTTATGCAAAACAGTGTTTATCGTCCTAGAAAATGTTAAGTTACTGGTTTTGAAGCTACTTTGTTTTCTGGAAATTGGTCAAGTTTTGAACAGAAGCGGCGAAGCTCTGCAGAGCAACTAATTTCTGGGTGCAAGCTACAAGTCAACAAGCAAGTCTAAGTGTAGAATACCAAAAAGGTCACTTGATGTTCTTTGGAATGAATTTGAAATTTCGCTTCATAAATAAAATACCTAAATATAAGAATACATGAACACCAAGCAACTTATCGCAGTTCAAATCTGGAATGGCCACTCCTAAACAGGCGTCTTACCGATACGTCACCACTACTCATCTTGGGGCAATCCTCGAAAAATTGCGAATCAAAGAGCAAATGCTCAAGTTCGTACACACTTTTTCTCATTGATAGTCGTCGCAACTTGGAATGCTCTTCCAGCCGAGGTGACCATAACCCCTTAATGGACAGCTTTAGGAGAGAATTGATAATCACATTTGGATTATCATCTCCCTTGTGCACAAGGTGTACCTGATGCATATCTTGGGTCCTTCTAGTTGTTATCATTGCCATCCCCTTAGATCCCTAACTTGATCTGTCTCGCTTATTGCCTTTGTTTCTTCCCCCTTGCTTACACTTCGATCGTCTCTCACAGTCTTCGCTACCAATTCATAAAATAAATTATCTATTGACTTACTTAGTTCTGAAATCTTACTCCTATTAGCATCAGAATTTTATCATTATTATTCTCCATACTGCAATTAACTGATCTCCGGTCTGGTAATGTGATAGCTGCTGGTGTTCAGAAACCCTACTGCCCTCGAGGCAATACTCAAAAGATTGTACATCAAAGAGCGAACACTCAGATTCGTGCACACTTTTTCTCATTGCGAGTCATCGCAACTTGGAATGCTCTCGCAGCCGAGGTAGTTTCAGCCCCCTCAATGGACTGCTTTAAGAAGAGACTTGATAATCATGTTCTC
Source organism: Schistosoma turkestanicum (assembly GCA_944470395.2). Taxonomy (NCBI): domain Eukaryota; kingdom Metazoa; phylum Platyhelminthes; class Trematoda; order Strigeidida; family Schistosomatidae; genus Schistosoma; species Schistosoma turkestanicum. The sequence goes on along the minus strand of OX103971.1, from coordinate 1,259,806 downwards.
ACATGCGGATTACCATCTCCCTCTTGGACAAGCTGTGCCTGATGCATATCTTGAGACCTGCTAGTTGTTATCATTGCCATCTCCTCAGATCACTCAATTAATCTATCTCGCCTATTCCTCTCCCTTGCTTACACTTCGGTCCTCTCTCACAATCTTCGCTACCAATTAATAAACTAAATTCATCTATATATTACTCAGTTCTGAAATTTTATTCATATTATCATTTTAATTTATCCTTATTACCCTTATTACTCTCCACATTGCAACTAACTGATCTTCGGTTTGGTAATGTGACGGCTGCTAGTATCCAGAAACCTGACTGCCCTGAAACTAACGTTTCAATCAAATCCCGAGACATACAAACTCATAACCAACTGCCAACTGACTAGAATTAGACAGTCGAGTGGCTAGACCTCCATCCATTGGACATTACCGAACACCTGGAACCGTACCGAAAGAACAAGAATCGAGAGCAAAGAAATCAAATCGGTTTACACTAGCTCGTGAAAAAGATATTAGATATTGGATATTAACACCGCCAGAAGAACCTTCGAGGCTACTGCCGGTCCCAAGCCCGGGTAAAGTAGGAGGGTAAGACATGGGGTTGGCGACCCCATTTCGTCAAAAACTAACTTGCCAAAAAAACGCTTACCAGAAAAATTAGTCAAACCATTTTAACTCTGCCCTGCGATGTGGAAGACGAATTATGACCTCGTGTGATGAAAGCCGAGTTCTTTCGAGAGTACCGAGGCCGATGCCTCTTCTTACAACCGGAGCGACCAATTTTTAGGTAAATGGAACGTTCGGACATTGTG